>CM019149.1:118364089-118890240 GCA_009733165.1 Naja naja | reverse complement strand
GCGTGATGCATCCAGCCCACAGGTCACCAGTTTGACATGCCTGGTTTAGTCCAACAAGTTTTTTTAAAAATTCATCAAGCAACAACTAGAAGTAATCCTCCAGAAATGGCTATCCATACCTACATACTGTTGACTTTTGGCTATAGCTAAAAAATATACCCAGTTTGAGAAAATGCAGGCTTGGAGAATATTAAATGGAACACAGGCCACACAAAAGCAGTGTTCATCATGCACTGAGAAAAATACTCTGAAATAGATAAAAAAAAGTTTCATAATTTAAATGCTTATTTTCAAATGTTCCTTGTCAAAGAGATAATATTTTCCTCCCTTTAGTGAGCTGTCATCTTTCTCTTTGGAATTTGAAAATCGTTCTTGTGGGAGGTTAAATTTAAAGCCTTTTTATAAAAACTGACTTTACTGTCTTCCGGTACTTCTTAGGCTGAAATTATATGTAGAAATAATTTTGCAGCTCTCTCTGAAATACTTAGAATAAACACACTGCATTCACAGTCTTTAACGAGCAGAACGTTATCTTGGAAATAGCAATATAAAGCATGTATCAACAGCTCCCCCCATTGGAAAGCAACATTTATACTTGCCATTTTATGTTTTTTTTCTGCATTTCGCAAGATATATTCCCAAAAAGCATTTGGGTTTTAACTTTTGGAGACAATGATATTTCTTATTATCTTATGCTACATTAGATAAGTGAGATATTATGATAACACCCAATTTAAAAAAAAATTCTAATGAAGACATGACTGGAAAACCAAGAACATGTATAAGCCCCCCCCTCCCCAGTTTAAAATATTCTTTATTCTTAATATTAATATTAGGAAGGATAGAATATTTTCCCCAAAGGAGGAAAGGAGAAAAAAAAATCTTAACATAGACAGAAAGTAGCCCCAGTCTTCCTGCCATAGGAAAACAGCCTCAAACAGAAGCTTGAAGTGGCTGGTCTTTAGGAATGGAGATTTCGTATCCATTCAGAAAGACTGGGCCAACCTATTCATAAGCAACATAATAGGCAAGGAGACAAAGCTGACAAGATTAGCTCAAACACCTAGGATTTGTATTTTCCCTTTTGCCTGTAGAGCCAGCCATGACTCCTATATGATCCCATAGGAATCTGGCAATAGCCATTAAAATATTAAAGGACATATTCTTGCACAGGTACAGGCATCTCAATCACAAAGCCACAAAGAATGTATAAAAACCCACCTACTCTCAACCCCATTTTGTCAGCCACCCCAGAAACATGTCGCTGTCTATAGTTTCTGGCTACAAAATAAACAGAGACTTCCTTTCCTGCAGTCTGTCTCCATTTTGTTTCCAGTGTCTTTCTCCCAGCTTGGAACTGGACCGGATTTTGACTTCCAACAAACATAATCATCATGTTGTTTCCCTATATTGCCCACATCACTATAAAACTTGAATTGTTTGGTAGTTCAAAATAAACAGTGATGAATACAGGATTTGCATTTAACTCCCTGACATTGTATAGGTGTAGAATAATCTTTGTTTACATTCAGTGGCTTCTAATATTATGCATTAATTTAATACCAGTGGAAGACAACTGATTCAGGCACTGAATGCCTATATTGAATTAATCCATACAATGTGTTAAGCAAGATTTGCTTGATTATGGTTTGTTGAAAACAATAGAGTTGACCAAGTTCCTTCAGAATCTTAAACTACAAACTTTGAATTACAGTCCACATTCAGACCAGTGGTGGGATTCAAAATTTTTACTACCGGTTCTGTGGGCATGGCTTGGTGGGTATGGCCATGTGACTGGGTGGCTGTGGCTTTTTCTGGATTTTTTACAGACCCCTCCCATTTTGGGGGCCTTCTGGGCCTCAGAGGAGCCTCTGGGGGGGCGTTTTTGCTCCCCTAAGGCTCCTCTGAGGCTCAGGAAGAAAAAAAACAGAGCATGGGATGGGCTCGCAGCACCCCTCCACACTCCATTTTGGGAGCTTCCTGGCCTCAGAAGAGCCTCGGGGGGGGGGCGTTTTTGCTGCCCTAAGGGTCCTCTGAAGCTCAGGAAGGCAAAAAATGGAGGTGGGGTTGAGCCATTTTTTGCCTTACTGGGCCTCAGCAAGGGGAATTCCGGCACAGCTGATCTATGTACAGCTGATTGTCAGGAGGGAAAAAAAGAAAGAAATACCTTAAGCGAATGTTAGGTGGGCGGGGTGAGCGAGCATAGGGAGGGAGGGCAACCGGGTTAGGGGCGTGGCCAGCTAGAACTTACTACTGGTTCAGCGACCCACACCAAATTCTTGGTACCAGTTCTCCCAATCCGGTATGAACCAGATGCTGCTTAGTAATAAGCAGGCATAATAATAATGCCGCTTAGTAATAAGCAGGCATATACAATGGAATGAAGGCTATTGCTGAGCACACTGGGTTGTATCCCAAAAATTGTAAGCCGCCCTGAGTCTTCGGAGAAGGGCGGCATATAAATGTAATTAAAAAAAAAAAAACAGCTGAATACCAGCACTGATTCAGACCCAAGTCTGAATTTTCAAATTTTAGGAATCTTAATTCTACCCTTGATTTTTCTTGGGAAACTGAAACCAAAGAGTCAATTAAATGCAAAAGTTTCTTTTAGATCCATGCTCCCATGAGCTCAGTAGCAGGACAGCCTTCTTGAGCCTTAGAGCTTTATGGAAAAGAAACTGACAGCGTTGGCCAGTTGTGCCCATGCATTAGCAAGTTGCTCAGCACCTTTAAAACATGTAATTGCTGACAGTTTCTGCCGTTATTTATATCCTAATAAAATGAGAGCAAAGAGGCTAATGACCAGAAAGCTCCTGAATGCACAATATTGTAATTTAAGGGGGGGGGGAGATATCAAAATTAAAAGAGAAGTATACATAAGCGCAAATGTGTATGTGTGTGTGTGTTTATGCATTCATGTAGATTTAAATAGGTCAACATACTTTTTCCTAACACAAATAACACAGAGAAAAGCTGGATCTTTTATCCCCAGAGTCCAGACTGTAATTATATAACTCAAACACAAAGTACATAAGAAGGTTACAAGTTTGCATAGATCTTGACACTTAGGTTTAAATTGCCTGACCTTTTCCAATCTTGCATTAAGTAGTGACTATTTCTGGGCCACAGAAATGCTTACTGGAGGACAGATAGATTATATACTATGGATTCAAAAGTGGAAAGTTGCTATGGTTTCTGACAGTAAGCACAAGATTATCTTTACTGGATTGTCATGGTTCTTGAGGCTAACCTAGACTGGCCAGCTTGCTCCTTAGATCTGCCCACAGAAGATGCCATGTCTTAAGAACACTCTTTATTCAAAGTTGCTGGTACCACAAACATACTAATCAAAATACTCAATTTATACTGAATTGTGGCAAACTCTAACTACTTTACAGCCCCATCAGTCTTTTAAAGAACACAACTGAATAATTAGAATCTAGGAAGCAGAGATTTAAAGTCAGAGTGTTTCAAGTAAAGCTGCCTTTTGCATGATTTTGTCAATGATGATGGTATTCAAGTTGTGTTCCATATGTTTTGAGATTTGCCCAAACTAACTATTGCTATGAGTTTCTTATCTTTGCTTTATTTTGTCACAGTCATTCCATTTTTACTTGCAGGATGTTGTATTTTGATATCTGCTCCAGGTTTTTCTCTTGAATACTGTTGTCTCTGGGTACTGCTACATCCACTATCCAGTCTTTGTCTTTTTTATCGACAATTGTTAAGTCTGGGGTGTTATGTATCGGGTACTTGTCTGTTTGAATTTAAAAGTCCCAGACCACCGTAGCTTCTTCATTTTCTATTACTTTGTCTTGTATTATAATTATCTGTTCACAACAATGTGAAGTCACAGCCGCCAGTTTTTTAGCTGGTATTGATCTTCATATGCATTGAATTCTTGCCAAGAACTTAGAATGTTTTAATATAACATCATAGTATATGTGCAGATCCGAGTACTGTGGTCATCTGTAATTGACAGAGGTCATTTTGGAATTTACTTACATGTGATTTCTATTCTGGTGATAATGTGCTATAAACAGATCCTGAGTTACAGGATATACCATATTCTATCCTTTGTTCTTGCCACAGGAGTAGTTAACTTTCTCAAAATTGAAAGAAGGAAAAACAACCGTATATAATTTAGGATTGCACAAAATTGGGCTTTTGTTAGCATCATAAACTGAAATGGTACAGAATGAAGTTGAAAAATATTTCTGTTCACCCATCTATCAGCTATGTCCACTTCAACCATTTTCTCTGTCTTTATCTGCCAAAGAAACAGGACTCCAATGTTGATATTTATCTTTGATAGTTTCAAACTGTTCTGCTGGCATACTGCTGATGGCAGTGAGTACTAGCATAACAGGGCTCCCCCCCAATCTCTATGGTCTCAGAGTTGGCTGACTTTTAGCATGAGATTAACTTTTATCAATAATTTTAAAACATTTAAGTTGCATTTAAGAGAAAAGGGGGATGCATAGGTGAGTTATTGTGATAAAAGAAGGTCAGTTACGCAGTATGCATGATTAACACTTAGTAAGGGCCATATGTAGGGAATGTCTGCCTCAAAGCAAAATGAAATCAATACTACATGTATACAGGCAAATAGACCTATAGATTGAAAACATAACCTTTGACTTTATTATGCCTGATATGTCCTGGGGGAGGTAAGAAAGCAGCATTCTTGTAAGTTTTATAAATATATTAGGTTTTATTATGTATATTTAAAATAGGAATGTTAGTTCAGGATTCTAAAATTATCAAGGTCATACTCTTATCTTTTTTTACACTATTTTTTACCTAAACACTACTGTGAAATAGATTGTGGTGCCCTTTGGTTACTTTAAGAATTAGGACACTTACAGTATTGAAATATTGTGCATCTGTGATATATTTTAGTTGAAAGTCTAAGAGTAGCTCCTTTATATATGGTTCAGAGACAACCATATAAGTGTTCCCTTGGGCTGTCTTCTTACCTGTGAATGTATGTGGAATATACATTCCAGCTATTTTAAGTATTTAACTTATTCAATGATAATGTTCTACATAATCTGTTTTGGAGCTTTTGGCAGATACAACTGGTAGTAAATCAGAAGATGGTTGTCAGTATAGTAATGAGAAAGCATCCTCAGTGAAGATGGCAGCATCATCTTTATAAAATAATATTGGTAAACCTTTCTGGATATTCAGGAAGCTGAGAGTCCAGTTCATGCAACCTCTTAAGGAGCTGAAATTTAACATGAAATTTGTAGGTTGGAGGTTGGCCTTGTGGTTTCCATCTTACTCATGAATTTGTGTTTATATGTAATTTAAAGATGATGAAAAGTAGGTATTTATTAAAACATAAAACTAAATCTTTCTAATCAGATTTCTATAAAGAGTAAAACAAATATCCTATGTACCAGCAATCTCTAGTAATTATACATACACACATACATACATACATATATACATACATACATACATACATACATACGTGTGTGTGTGTGTTTTCTTATGTTTTGTGGGTATTTATATGTATGGTATTTAGGTTTCTTTGGGTATTATCCCACGTTTTAATGGTTGTGCTTTTATAGCGATGTTTCGGCAGAATGTCATCTGCCATCTTCAGGCCTGTGTACTGGGCTCTTTTTAATCGTGTGTTTCATGTTTGGTAGCCGTTTTCTGTTTGAATTCGGTGATGGCCCTGTGTTCCATTTGAACTCCCAGCCAATCGGGATGAAGAAAAAAACATTCAAATGGAACACAGGGCCAGCTCCGAATTCAAACAAAAAACGGCTACCAAACATGAAACACACGATTAAAAACAGCCCAGTACACAGGCCTGAAGATGGCAGATGAGATTCTGCTGAAACGTCACTATAAAAGCACAACCATTAAAAATGTGGGATAATACCCGAAGAAATCTAAATACCATACATACATACATACATACATACATACATACATACATATATATAAACCCTATGTTGTAGAACATACAGAATATGCATATGCTTGGTTGGTAATGGAATGTTGTATTTAAACCTTGTTTACTCTTCAGCCACAAAATTTTCTTATTCCATCCAGAAGTTAAAGTAATTAAATAATTATAAAATCAGTATAAAATATCCAAACACCAATCATTACAAACATGGTAATATTTCAACGCTAGAATATAGGGTCTGGTTTCAATCTCTTTTTGAAATCACTCCAATGCTAAATTCCAGAAGTTATAATGGAGTACATGCATGGTACATACATATATACATACACACATATATACATACATACATACATACATGTGTGTGTGTGTGTTTTCTTATGTTTTGTGGGTATTTATATGTATGGTATTTTGGTTTCTTTGGGTATTATCCCACGTTTTAATGGTTGTGCTTTTATAGCGACGTTTCAAGATTTGATTGAATAAAATGTTGTAAATAGAAGGCCAAAATGCTGTTGGGATGGGATGAAGGGTTAAAATCAATACAAAACTAATAGCTTAAATTAGTTTATGTAATTAGAAATAAATATGATTCATTTTACAATACTGTACTTTCCCCATGATACCTTTTACTTCTAATGCAATGGTTTTGTATACCAGTTCTCCATGATGCCACCTGGCTATCATAATGAAGTAATACTTCTCTAATAACTCTATGCACTGCATACTGCCAGTTCTCTCTGTTCTTAAGGGTTTATTCTATCATTATTCACTGCAACATTCAACCATCAAAGTGTAGCTCCCTGGTTAAGTTGAATCAGAGCTCCCACTTCAACAAAATTACTGTATAGGATTCTATCAACAATTCTTTCTTTCTTATCTCAGTGCATATTTTTTCCTCTCCTTCCCTGCCCAACTTCTGGCAATCTCCCCCTCTTTCGAAAATCATTGGCAATAGTCTCCTCATTATTTCAGATAACCAAACAAAAGCAAAGAAAGCAGTCGCCTTCTTCCCCCACCTCCACCCCCTCTCTCCTGCTTCAATTATGACCTAATATGTCCCAAACTTCAACTGACGAGAAGATAGCTAATTAATTAGCAGAATGTTTGATTAGAAAGTTACTTATCACAGCTATGGCTACTTCTGTGGGTTTGATTTAGTCAATCCTCCTTCCTACTCAGTTTCTGAAAATATGCATTTGTATTACAAATTTTTGGATTAGGCAATTGATTTTGATGTTAAGATACAACACGGCATAATTGCCCACCTGTCTTTTATAGAGTTTATAGAGTTATTTGTCAGCTTCTTTGTATCCAGAAGCTACACCTACATTGATTTTTCCCCTTGCAAAGTGGTTCAGATTCTAAGATCTAAAGATAAAGCCCTTCTGAAGATGCTGTTTGTTAAGTTTGCATGAAGAGTCAGACGCGAGGAGTTCCAGCAAAGAGTTTATTAGTGACTACAGCTCAAATGGACCCGTCCTGGCTTGGCTACGGCTGCTTCTTATAGCTTGCAGCCATAGCTGCCAGCCAATGGGAGTGCAGGGTTTCTTCCCGCACTATTTAAACCAATACCATTTGACATTTTACAAGAACAGTTCAAATAAACCAATAACATTCAAACCTACATACATAACACTGTTGCTTACAAAGATCCATCTGCTGGGCATGTGGAAAATAAGGAGTACACGCCAATGGGAACTGCATTTAGCATTCACTCTGTTATGTTTGCATGAAGAGTCAGACGTGAAGAGCTTCAGTGAAGAGTTTAAGTGACTACAGCTCGAATGGACCCAACTTGGCTGGGCTATGGCTGCTACTTATAGCCAGCAGCTGTAGTTGCCAGCCAATCAGAGTGCAGGGTTTTCCCGCACTTTTTAAACCAATCCTATTTGACATTTTACAAGAACAATTCAAACTAAACCAATGACATTCAAACCTACATACATAACACACTCTCTCTGTATTTAGAAAATCCTTAGCAGAATCTTTAGGATTAATTATTTTATCATGTATAGTTTTGTATAGTCCACATTCATGTACGTTATGTGTGCATTTTATTTTAAACTGGGGGGGACAATGTGAAGTTCAAATCCCACCCCATCCCTACCTCCACCCATCCTTTTTTTTTTTTTGCTATTCCCAGTCAATCTCTGACTATAGCTGCCAAAACCTGGTGTCATGATTTCCTGCCTCTTTTGGCTAGGAAATAATTTTAAAAGACCATGGAAATCACAATGCTTTTTACTTTCTCCCTGCCTCGTGGGTATGGATTGGTCTCCTGGCCTTGTTGAAACTATTTTGGTTTTAATCTATTCATGCCTTGTCAGGTGAATATCTGTCTCAGTGTTTCATCCAGTTGTCCTGCTTTCTATCCTGTAGGCAGATTTCAGAAGGCAATAAGTGGGCAAAAGCCCATAGAAGATTTAGACCAGGGGTGTCAAACACAAGGCCCATGGGCTGGATCCAGCACGTGATGTCATCAGATCAGGCCTGTAGGGCCACCTTGGAAAATGTAAGGGGTCATCCCGCATTGCTTCGGCCCGGTCTATCCAATGAGAAGAAGAAACATCAGGCCAACGTGACTTCGGCTCGGTCTACCCAGTGTGAAGAAGAAACATGCCAGAAGTTTGGGAAGTGGTGTCAAGCTGCCCATGCCCACCCAGTCAGCCATGCCCAGTGAGTGGCATCAAGCTGGCCCTACTCACACAGTTGGCCATGCCTGCCCGGCCCCCTGAGGTCAACCACAGCTCTGATGCGGCCCTCAATGAAATTGAGTTTGACAACCCTGATTTAGACATTAAACAAGCATAGAATGGGTTGACCAATCCTCCCACCAGCCTTTTTTTTTTCTTCAAAATTTCTGAAGTGCCTTTGGCTTTCAAAAGTTTGGTAACCTCTGATCTAAATGGAAGGAAAATTGTGGCCTAGAC
This sequence comes from Naja naja, assembly GCA_009733165.1. Classification (NCBI taxonomy): domain Eukaryota; kingdom Metazoa; phylum Chordata; class Lepidosauria; order Squamata; family Elapidae; genus Naja; species Naja naja. Next base: position 118,881,381 of record CM019149.1, on the reverse strand, counting down.
AAACATGCTTTAGAACTGTCAGTCAGCAGAAAATAACAGAATGGATATTTTAAAACCTTGCTCTATCATTTTCGACCTCCTTCCTCTTTTTATTGTTGTTTAGTGAAGGGTGAATTCAGGGAATGAGTTTTCAGCAAATTATTCTCAAATCACCTCCTTCAGAGAAAGGACATTTTTACAAAGTTCATGGGAGTCCTTGATAAATAATTAGAGGTAACTTCACTTTTGGCATACTTCATAATTATATCTAGTTGGTTCTACAAAAAGCCAAATGTCTTTCTCTTTTCCTCTCAAACCGATCACTGTGTTCTTTAAAATATTGCAGAAAGTTTGGAGCTGCCGTGCTGAAATCTTAAGGGATGATGAATGTTAACATAGAGCTTTAAATGGAGCTGGGAGAAATTATCATGCCAATCAGCAGCACAAGAGCTTGCTTACCACCAACTTCATTTAAAATAGCTAATGTAATAAAAGCTTCACTCTTGAACTAGCTTGGGGATCACTGATATACTGTCTGAGAGCAAATTTAAGAGAAACCAGGTGGGAAAGAATAAGAATCTGAATTGCTTGTACTAATTTACTATTGTATAAATGCATAGTGATTCAGTTTGAAGCACAGCCCTAATGCGTGGAATTGAGTTTTAATTTTTCCTCTCACAATTTCCTTGCTTAGAAAAAAAAACATTTTATAAGAACAGCATCAAGATGGAAGAAAATGATGCTCCACCACAACAACCTTGAATTAAAGATATTGGGCAATAATTATATAAATCTATCTGGTCTTCTGAATTTATTTGATATCTAGCTTTTATAAGAAGTACCATTATAGAGTTTCTACAAGCCAGTATTAATTACCAGATAATGTATTGTTATTGCTTTAAATTTACATACAGCTCCTAAAATGAATTGGATAATGGCAACCAAGGCATAGTGATTAATACAATGCTGTTTTAAAAATGATTTGAAATTAGGATTATTTTTTAATGGTAAGGATTATGCTACAAATGCAGCAATTTGGTAGTTCAAATTTCACCAGGCTCAAGGTTGACTCAGCCTTCCATCCTTTGGAGGTCAGTAAAATGAGGACCCAGATTGTTGGGGGCAATATGCTAACACTGTAAACCACTTAGAGACAGCTGTAAAGCACTATGAAACAGTATATAAGTCTAAATGCTATTGTTATTTTTAAAAATTCTGCCTTGGCTATCTGTCAGTTTAGCATCTTTTAATGATACAACGAAGAACAAGATATGGATTTTAATCCAGTCCCTTAAACATCAGAACTTCAAAAATTGTAACCAGCTATAACAAAACAGACAATAGGGTAGAAGGCTGAAGGTTCCAAACCTCCTTTAAAACTTTGTATCCTGCCCCAGCCTTCTTCATTCTATATTCAGGGTAATTATTTATAGTTCCTATGATCTACCTTTACTTGGTTTCAACCTTGTGACATTAGTATGTGAGAAAGAAAGAGCTCTCACAATCTGTACTGCCATGTGGCTTTTCTGACAATTAAAGGGTAAACATCCTTCTCTTTCAAAAGCAGCTATAAAATACAGAGGAATATGCCTAGACGATTCAGCTCTTCTTTCTCCTTTGGGAGATACAACAAGTTCACAGAGATAAACAAAATTAAACCTTATTGTTTGTTTATCCAATTTAGAGGCTGTATGGCACTGAACAATTCTAGTGGCTTACAATTAAATAAATATGTAAGAATAAATAAAGTAGGTAAATAAATAAGTAGAAACACTACAATAAAATAAAATAAAAAATGAGTGGCACAAGGACAAATACCATGCTCAGCAAAAAGCCTACCCAAGAGTCTGCCTCAAAGTCTCGGCAAATGACCATGTGAACTTTTTCAGGGTGGAAGCCATTTCTAAAGGGATATTATTCCAAACATCAGACTCTATGAAGAAAAGGCAAACTTCCTGGGACCTGCTGGATGACACTACTTCATTGATGGGACTGAAGTACACCCACTCTGCCCAATCTCCTTTGATGGGAAGCAACAGCCATAGTCAGGCAGTCTTCCAAATGACCAGACCCTATGCCATGAAGGTGTTTATCAGTGATAACCACACTTTGAAGTACATTCAGAAGCCAAATGGTAACAGTGAGATTCATGGAGCAGCGCAATCACATGGCCATTATATGTCATATTCATCACTGTCCATGCTGAATAAGCAGCCAATTTGCTTATAAGTCCAAATCAAAATCCTTGTTTAAAAGAAATTCAAAGTGCTGGTTACCTATTAAGCCCTACATGTAGTACCGCCCCTCTGCCATAATATTTCCCAGCCAATTTGATCCTGAAGTGTTGGTGCACTTTTCATTTCTTCAAATAAACAATTTTCCTCAGGACTCCAGAATCATACCTTCTCAATAGTAGGGCTTTCCTTCTGAAATTAAGATTCCCCCTCAAGATCTAAATGGCTCTTACTCAGGGGTGGTATTCAACCAGTGTTACTACTGGTTCGGTGACTACGTGTGCATGTAAAAAAACCTTAAGCTGTGTTGCCTGGACTGTTATGTATGTAGGTTTGAATGTTATTGGTTTATTTGAACTGTTCTTGTAAAATGTCAAATGGTATTGGTTTAAATAGTGCGGGAAGAAACCCTGCACTCCCATTGGCTGGCAGCTACGGCTGCAGGCTATAAGAAGCAGCCGTAGCCAAGCCAGGACTGGGTCCATTCGAGCTGTAGTCACTAATAAACTTCTTTGCTGGAACTCCTCGCGTCTGACTCTTCATGCAAACTTAACACTGGCGACGAAGGTGGGATTTCCCTGAAGAGAAGACGACGCGACAAACAAGCAACTGAGCGAGATGGCTGCGCTGAACACCCCAGCACCGTTCGATCCGGCGACGGAAGACTGGGAATCGTATGCGGATCGTTTCCACATGTTCCTGGAGGGGAACGATCTCGCCGGCATCCCAGAGACGGAAGAGGCGGTCTTTCTCACGCACTGCGGTCCGGCAGTCTTCAAAATGGCGAAGGCGTTGGCGGGAGCAGCAGAGCTGAAGGTAATGGAATGGCCCGATTTAGAGAAACTTTTAAGAGCCCATTACGCCCCACAAGTATCGTGCCTCATTAAGAGACACGAATTTTACCGTCGGGATCAAGGGGATAGCGAGAATGTAAATGACTTCGTGGCAAGTTTAAGGGACATTGGGGGTGCTTGTGACTTTACCAACTTAGAAGAGGCCATGCGTGATCGGTTTCTTTTAGGCCTAAAAGATAAGGTCTTACAAAGCAAACTTTTAATGAAACCTAAGATCACGTTTAAAGAGGCCATTGAAGAAGCTGTTTCAGCGGAAGCCACCAAGTCCTCAGCTGCAGCCATGAAAAGATTAACAAGGCCTCAAGCCAGGCCTCAAGCCATTCTGATGGGGAAAAATCCACAACAGCTCATTGCGAACAAATAGACTCTGATTCTGATGGCAGTGAGGCAGAGGAGGGGATTTTTAAACTCAGAATGGAGAAGAAAAGAAAAGACTCTGGGAAAAACAGGCAAGGGTTCTATTGCAGAGGCTGTGGGGGGGCCACCCCGCACTGAATGCAAGTTCTTTGACTCCATTTGCCTACGTTGTGAGAAACGGGTCACATAGCCAGAGTCTGCAAATCATCCAGAACTCCACCAGTTAGGAAGAAATTTCCTGATAGAGACTTTAAGCCCAACAATTTCCTTGAAAAATGGGGCGAAATTTAGAAGCAAATGGCAAGAATGAAACTCACCAAACAATCACTATTGGTCATTCTTCACCCTTAAATAGCAGAAAAGTACACGTGAAGGTGTTTATTGAAGGAAGGCCTTGCCAAATGGAAGTGGACTCAGGCTCTTATTTATCTATGGTGTCATGGGACACTATCCACAGACTCTTTCCCAAAATTCAGAAAAAGCATTTCCAGAAGCAAGCACTGACTCTCAAAGACTACCAAGGGAACAAGATTCCAGTAGTTGGAGCGAGAGATTTCAACGTGCAGTTTAAAGGCCACACCAAGCGTTTGCCCTGACCATCGTGGACAAGGATCGCCCAAGTTTGCTGGGACTTGAGTGGTTCAAGCCACTTGGCATCGAGGTGACTGGCATCCATCATGTGAGCAGTTCTGACTGGGAAGAGTCCTTGAAGTCTGAGTTTCCAGAGGTCTTCAGTGAAGGACTGGGCAAGTATATGGGGACCCCTATTGCTTTCAGCCTAGACCCCAAGGTGCCCCCAATTCGTTTAAAGCCCAGGAGGGTCCCATTTGCTTTAAAGGAAAAAATTGATGCACAATTAGATAAGCTCATTACTCAAGGGGTTTTAGAGCCTACTGACCACTCCAGATGGGAAACACCCATAGTCACACCAGTCAAGGCTGATGGGTCAGTGAGAATCTGTGGTGACTACAAGGGGACACTTAACCATGCGCTGCAGCAGAGTGCATATCCTGTACCAGTTGTGCATCATCTGCTCCATTCCCTTGGCAGGGGTACAGTATTTGCTAAACTGGACTTAGCTCAGGCATATCAACAATTAAGAGTTGATGATGCCACTGCAGAGGCACAAACAATTGTGACTCATAGAGATGCCTTCAAATGCAAAAGACTACAATTTGGAGTAAGCGTGGCACCTGGCATTTTTCAAAGCCTTATGGAAAGAATGTTGCAAGGACTGCCAGGGGTAGTGCCTTATTTTGATGATGTGTTAATCTCTGCTGAAAATGACACTCAGCTTCAAGAGAGACTCAGAGAAGTCCTTACCAGATTCAGAAAAGCGGGTTAAAAGTCAAGGAAGACAAATGTACACTCAAAACAGACAGAGTTGAGTTCCTGGGGTATATGATTGACAAGCATGGCATCCATCCTACTGATGCCAAGGTTAAAGCCATCAAGGAAGCCCCTAAACCTCGATGCAAGGCAGATTTGCAAGCCTTCCTTGGACTTATTAACTTTTACCACATGTTTCTACTTCACAAAGCATCTATTGCTGAGCCCTTACATCGTCTGCTTGATAAGAAAGCTGTTTGGATCTGGGGGCGGAAGGAACAGTCAGCATTTAACAGTATTAAGAGACTAATCACGTCTGATGCTGTGTTGATACAATTCTCTGAGAATTTGCCTGTTGTTCTGACTTGTGATGCATCCCCTTTTGGAGTGGGGTGGTGGTTTTGAGTCACAGGCTTCCAAATGGAAGGGAAGCCCCAATTGCATTTTACTCTCGCACTTTGTCCAAAGCAGAGAGGAATTATAGCCAATTGGACAAAGAGGCTTTAGCAGTTGTAGCAGCTGTTAAGAAATTTCATGAATATCTGTATGGCAGGTCATTCACCATTGTTACATATCACAAACCTTTATTAGGCATTGTGGCAGGAGACAAACCTACACCTAATATCCTGTCACCAAGAATGCTGAGATGGACTGAATTTCTTGCAGCCTATTCATACAAACTGATTCACAGGCCTGGCAAGGACATTGGACATGCTGATGCACTGAGTCGTTGCCCACTACCTTGCCACAAGGAGGACTTTGAACTCAAAACTCACACCTTTTTCCTGGAGACCATAGCTAAGCTTCCAGTCCATGCTGCTGAGATTGCCAGAGAAACTACCAAAGATGCTGTATTAGCACCTGTTATGGGCTGGATTAAGAAAGGTTGGCCTCTTCAAGATCTACCTCACCTTGCCCAACCTTTTAAGTCCAGGCAAACTGAATTATCTGTATTAAGAGGATGTATTTTGTGGGGTAACAGGGTGGTTATTCCTGCAAATCTGCAAAGGGAGGTTTTGGAAATGTTACATGAGGGTCATCCTGGGATTGTAAGGATGAAAGGTTTGGCCAGGAGTTATGTATGGTGGCCAGGTATTGACAAAATGGTTGAAAACTGGGTAGCATCTTGTCCCAATTGCCAAGTAGTCAGGCCTGCCCCACCTCACGCCCCCACACAGGAATGGGAATGTCCTAGGGGCCCATGGTCTAGAATCCACATTGATTTTGCAGGCCCTACAAGAGGGCACACTTTTCTAGTGCTAGTAGATGCATACTCTAAATGGCTAGAGGTAATTCCCATGACATCCACTACAACTGAGGCTGTCATCAAGCAGCTCAGAAAATTGTTTGTCACCCATGGGCTACCAGATGTCCTTGTTTCTGACAATGGCCCTCAATTCACATCTAACATTTTTGAATCCTTTCTAGCTCAACAGGGCATCAGACATGCCCTCACTGCCCCTGGGCACCCTTCGCCAATGGCGGGCTGAACGCATGGTACGCTTCACCAAAGAGAAGCTTCAGCAGCTGGGTCCTGGGGACATCACTGAGAAGCTTGAAAACTTCTTAGTGTTCAACACATCACTCCTAGCCCATCAAATAACTTGTCCCCAGCAGAGTTGTTGATGGGCAGGAAACTTAGGTCTTCCCTTGACCGCCTTCATCCCACTTACGCACTCCAACGCACCACTGGATTCCACTTCCAAAGTTCGTTCTTTTAGTGTGGGTGATTCTGTCTATGCTAGGAACCTTATAGGTGAACCTTTGTGGATTCCTGCTGAAATAACTCACATCACGGGCCCTCGTTCTTACAGGGTACAAACAGAGGATGGTCCTCTGGAGCAGGCATATTGACCAACTTAGATCCAGGTTCCCTCAGGAACATCGACCCTGTCCCTCTCTAGGTCCCTCACCTGATGTTCCTTCTAGGGGAAGGAGGGGAACAGGAGGAAAATCAGCAAACAGGAATCAACCCCATGTGTAACGAGCCATTGCGACAGGAACCATCCCGAACCCTGTCACAAAGCCAAGATCCATCCTTAGAAGTGGAAGATTGCACATCACTACCTGACTTGGGTGCTGACATTGGAATGGAGATGGGTTGGGAGGAGAGACCAGATTCTAACAGTCTAACAGGGTCTCCTTTCACAGGAAGTCCCAACAGGGAAATGTCAGCAGACACATTTCCCTCTCACTGGGTGAGAACGTTAAAACTTCTGAACCACGAAGGTCTCAACGTACACGTAAGAGCCCCACCTATTTAAAGGAATACATTAGATAGGTTGGGGTTTGGTATGGACTGAACCTAGTGGGGAGGGGTGTTATGTATGTAGGTTTGAATGTTATTGGTTTATTTGAACTGTTCTTGTAAAATGTCAAATGGTATTGGTTTAAGTAGTGCGGGAAGAAACCCTGCACTCCCATTGGCTGGCAGCTACGGCTGCAGGCTATAAGAAGCAGCCGTAGCCAAGCCAGAACTGGGTCCATTCGAGCTGTAGTCACTAATAAACTTCTTTGCTGGAACTCCTCGCGTCTGACTCTTCATGCAAACTTAACATGGACAGCTGAAAAGCGCTGCGCACGTAGGTGTGCAGCATTTGAAAAGCCTCTTTTTTCCTGCTTTTCAACTTCAGCTGTGCCACGGAAAGCAGTTGAGGTTGAAAAAGCAGGAAATAAAGGACAGCCAAGAACCCGGGTGGGCAGGTAGGCCAAACAGCAGCAAACACAGAACCGGTTCAGTGTCTGCTGCTCTTCAGAGCTACTGGTTCTTTAGAACTGGACAGAAATGGTAGCATCTCACCCCTGCTCCTACTCTGCTATTGTTTAGAAGGGCTGTGAAAACCTGGCTCTTCACCCAGGCCTTCAATGAGGAAGACTGGGACCCTTCATTTTAGTGCACCTGCCATCTGTATTTTTTATTTTTTTATGTTTATTGTATTTTGAGTGAATGATGACTGACTGAATGAATGAATGAATACTTTATTGGCCAAGTGTGATTAGACACACAGGAATCTGTCTTGGTGCATATGTTCTCAGTGTACATAAAAAGAAATGATACATTCATCAAGAATCATGAGGTAATTTTCTTTTTTCAATTGTTGCAAACCACATAGTTTCACTGAGAGTTGGATGGCATACAAGTTATAACAATAAGAATCATCTGGAGTGGCTGATCTATCAGGTCTTACCTCCCTGTATCATGGGTTAGCCTAGCACAGGGGTGGGCAGGTGTGGCCCCTTTGCGACCTGGGGACTTCAACTCCCAGAATTCCTGACCCAGCATGGCCCCTTTACAGCATGGCTTAGGAATTCTGGGAGTTGAAGTCCCCAGGTCACAAAGGGGCCAGAGTTGCCCACCCCTGGCCTACCAAGTTAACAAGCAAACAAAGAATGGTCCAACCATAGGAAAGAACTGGTAGTAATGGCTTCCAAAACCAGATCACACTGTAACTGCCCTGAGACAAAAACAGAATCAAAGGATAAATTCCTTTATGCATCAAGCCTTCAATAATTTGGGATAGTTCCATGACTATCATAGAGGCCATAGATTCCTAAAATGGCTTAGAATCAACATCAGTTGCTTATTGAGTCCATTATTGGGAGAAGAGTGTGCAGGGGGTAAATGTTGAATAGAAAAGAAGAAAAGGAATAACAACATATTCCATTTCTGTGGGTCTATAAAACTCAATAACAGTCATTTTCTGCCATATAGTCCCATCTGGTGTTCTGGTGTAAGTTGCAGTCTAGAATGTGTCAGATTCCATAATGTTTGTTTTAAACCTTTGAAGTCCTATTTATTCTTTTCATATGATTTACTGGACTGCTCCATGCAGTTTCTTTTATTTTTCCTTTATAGATTTGATTAGTGAGACCTTCCCTCTGGATCTGATCAGTGTTTGCTGTTTTAGTCATGCCATGCTTCTCATAGAATTATGCTTTATTATTCTATAAGATGTTATTTTCAACTGCCTTGGGAAAGTGATTGCTGTTAAAGTGGCTGGAGTATCTAATTAAATGAATAGTTCACAGACCTGAAAGCTATGTGTTTATTCAAGATTCAACTTTTTAAAAAGTTATTAATAGCTGTACAGGAGAAAAATAAAACTGCTTATTCACTTCTTAACAAGCACGGAGAATCATAATACAGGTAGTCTTTGACTTAAAACCACAAGTGAGCCCAAAACTCTGTTGTTAAGTGAGACATTTGTTAAGTGAGTTTTGCCCCATTTTACATTTTTTTTGCCACCATTGTTAAGTGAATCACTGTAGTTGATAGGTTAGTAACCTGGTTATTAAGTGAATCTGGTTTCCTCATTGACTTTGCATGCCAGAAGGTCGCAAAAGGTGATTACATGACCCTGGGACACAGCAAGCATCTGATTTTGATCACATGATCATGAGGATGTTGCAAAGGTCGTAACTATGAAAAACAATGATAAGTCACATTTTCAGTGCTGTTGTAACTTTGAGTGGGTCACTAAACAAACTGTTGTAAGTTGAGGACTACCTGTATACAAGCAGTGAAATACACATGACAAGAATGCATAGGTCCTCTACCTAGAAGCAAGAAAACCGTTGGATTTTTTTCAATGTTCTAAAGTTAGACTTATGCTTCTGCTTGCTTCTCAAAGCAAGCACTTTGTGGAACCAGCTTCCCCTGGAGCTACAATTGGCCCCTGACCTCCGCTCCTTTCGCCGCGGCCTAAAGACTTGGTTATTCGAACCAACCAGCCTGGACTGAGGGGGGGGGGGCTTTTGTTTTAAATGTTTTGTGGGTTGGGTTTTAAATATTTATTTGGTCTAATTAGTTTAATTTATTTTTAATTCTTTTAACTTTTATATTGGGTATTTTTATGTGAGCCGCCCTGAGTCCTTCGGGAGATAGGGCGGCATATAAGACCAATTAAATAAATAAATAAATAAATGCTTCTCTGTTTCCACTGCCCTATTCAATAGAGCTTTCATTAAAGATAGTTTGGGAACTTCATTTGCCACAAAATCAAGCGTATGGCTTGCTACTACTCAATTTACACTAGTACTTCATTTCTGGGATAAATTTGAAATTTTGATCTTGCTCTTTAAAACCCTTAGTGATTTGAAGAAAATCTATAATTAAAAAAAATGTATTTCCATTTGAAGTTTGCCTAATTTCAGAGCTTCTTTTTTTCTACTGTATGTCAACTTGACACCTGCTGAAGGCAGACCTTTCTCAGTGATTATCTCATCTGTATAGAATATCTTCCTCATGCATTTTTGTAGAACCTCATTTGTATTATTTTAAAATGGGCTCTATAAACAATTAGTTTTGTTTGGTTTTGACTAATTAATTTGGTTCTGTGGTAATAAAAGTTCAGTGATGTTCATTGGCTTTCATAAAAAAGTTGACATGAATGAAAATACATTTTTAGTAGGTACCTCTAGAAATTATTGTCCCTTCTTAAAAGTAACAGCTTTGCAGATTTTCCCAAGCTTGTTTTATATGACTGATGCCCTCTGCTACTAATATTAAATGTAGCATCTTGTATTCTCTTAAAAGATCATGCGGGGGTGTGTGTGTTTCTATTACTGTTAGTGTTTGTTTTATTTAAGTATTAAGTATTTGTAGTTTATATAGTATTTTTATTTTACTACATGTGCACATTGTTTGGTATTAACTTCTATTATTTGATAACACATTATCCTAAAATCTTGTCCTAAGTATATTAAATAAGAATCTAAAAACAATGAAATGAACAGATCCTTTTCATCTTGGGTTATTACAAGACTACCCTTTTGTCACCGATTTTTGCAAATTCCTTTTCACTGCCTTTCATCCATAAAATCAGCTCACTCATGAGTTACTCTACTCTATTGTTCCTGATCTCCATTCTTTATACATTCCTGGTAGCTCTTTGAAGATATTCATTCTGCAAAATAAAATGGTGACAGCAGTTGGGTTCTGCAGATGTCTGGCACTTCTAGAGATGTATACTTATTAAATTTTATACAAAGGATTATAAGACATTCAACCAAATAGGCTTAGAAACATTCTTCCTGTATTTAATGGCTAAAACAAGAGTAGCATAACTCATATTATTGTCATCTACTAGATTATCAAAAGATTTATAGGTAATTGTAAAAGATGACAAGTCACAAGTATCCAAAAACATCCTGCCACATGCGCACAAGCTCTAATAAAGCTCTAATAATTCCACTACATACCGGTACTGTATTTCATACAATACTTGCATTAAACAGCTTTTTTTAAAAAAAATTACCAAACCTGATTGTTAGGACATAAAAACTGCATCATTTCCCAGATTGTTCTTTTCTAGAGATACCTTTGTAAAAGTAATAGTATTGAATCCAATAAAGTTAAATATAACCAGGATTTATTATAAGCCAGCTAATATTCGCCTTTGGTGAGATAGAAACATTAAAGTTTAATAAGTAAATAAATAAATACATTATTATTCCTAAAACGTTTAGCAATGACATTTTTTTCTTTTCTCTAAACATTCCATGTCCACCATCAAAAGTCTCTAAATACATGCAAGAAATAAAATCACCTTCCTTAACCAGAACTCTCAACTTTTATTACTGGCACCTAATCAAGAATGGATTCTTTATTGGATGGGAAGCTTGCATCTCTCCAAAACCTCTTTAAAATTTTACATTTCCAACAAGTTTAATCCTTTTTTTCCTCCCTCAAAGATATTTTTAGCTGCTCCCTGCCTATTAGAGCAAGGCATGCAACTGACCCAATGATTTTGAAGCTGATGCATAGTGTTTGACATCCATGTTTCAGAATAGTCTAACAAATGCGTGATGAATATCAATATTATCATCACCTGCTTAGGTATTACCTGAAATGACTCTTAATGATTCAGTTGAGCTTTATTTCTATTTATAGTATGTAGGACTTTTTGCTCTAAATCAATTTTGCATCAAAATCAACATCCAAGAACTTTAATCTAGATACCAATTTAATCTCAGTAATCAATGTTATCCTCTCCAAATATGTTGAAATGAATACTATTCTTATTTCCTTGCTCTGTTGCCTATTTACTTATTTTTTTAAAAAAAGCTACAAAAGGGGGGGTTATTGGTTTTATTAGTGTATATTCGCTGTTGCTGGTTTTAATTAATGTTTTTGGGGATTTCTATTTAATATTTTTTAAATTTTAAATTTTTGTATTGTATTTTTTTTTACTGTTGTGAGCCGCCCTGAGTCCTTCGGGAGATAGGGCAGCATATAAATCCCATTAATAAAATAAAATAAAATAAATAAATAAATATAAGTCAATTGCCTACTGTCTGAATTTTGATCATGTGAGCATGGGGATACTGCAACAGTCTGTTAAAAGCAGTCATAAATCACTTTTTCAGTGCCATTGTAACTTTGAAGAATTACTAAGTGAACTGTTGTTAACTCAAGGACCACCTGTAAAATAACTTCATACACCATACCCATGGATAGCAATCATAGTGTCAGCTTCTGATGGAATTCGATGAAACTTTATCAATAAACCATTTTACTCATAGGTCTGTTGTGGCAAGACGTGTTTATTCTGATCTGTTTCCTCCAACAACAGCAACAAATGGCAATTCCATGCAAAGCCAGCACTGAGAGCGTCTGCCTCTCAGCGCTTTTTATAAGTCTTTTCTACTAAGTACCCAACATCTGCCCTGTAACATCCAACATCCGCCTTACATGCCTCCACCCCGCAAGATAATTAACCCTTTCCATATGCATCAATACCTTCCCCGTCGTCATCCCACCCCATAGCATATGCCACCCGTAACTACTTTACTCACAGTTCATTGACAAAAAATGTGTTTATTATAATCCGTTTCTTCCAACACAGCAACAATCGGTGAACCCGAATTAAACCAGCGTTGAGAGCATCTGCCTCTCAGTGCCTTTTTATTACCCAGTCCCACCCCTTTCTGCTAATTAACATCTGCCCTCCCCATTAATCTCACTCTCCTCCACACCGCAATGCTAAATGCAGCTAACCTCCCAACGCTAATCACTTTCCCTCCCACATATCCGATTACTCCTCCCATCAGTCCTTTCCATATCCATCTATCGCGCAAACACACAGCAAAACTAAGATGAAGCTCCAGTCGGCTTAAAACGCCAACAAAACCCCAATAGCCATCCTTCATCAGCTGTTCTGTTCCATTGAGCTACCATGCCAAGCTGCACTGGAGAGGAGCGGTAACCCCCCCTCAAATCAGTTCCTGTCAGGTGGTTGTGCCCGTAATGAGATGTCAGTTCCATGGACTTCTAGCAGGATCGGCAACAATAGGAGCAGAGGATGCCGTCTTTTTCAGGTTAACATGTCGCGCTTCCCATCATAGAATGGGTCGGCAGGACCTTTGAAGCCCGACATGTGGCCCCCTCTATCATGGTTCTTTCTGTAATAGAGAGATCAGTGATATTGTCACATACACATTTGATTTCATCCCTCCCACCCGCTTTCGTGGGGTATTTCATATGAAATTGCCATTGTAAATGGGATGCGGACACATCGGTATGTGGTATCCATAATGCATCTGCTAGTGGATAACCTGTCCACCGAACCAGATATTGTAACTGTCAATGTCTACAATGGGAAACAAGTATTTCATTGATTTTGTAATGATCATCCCTAATGGGTCCTGGGGTTTTTACCCTAGGTTCTTGTCTGGTCATATCAGCCGGTTTCAGGAGACTGATATGAAATACAGGGTGAACTCTTTTAAAATGTGAAGGAAGTCGAAGACCGACAGTCACCGGATTGATAATCCTTACCACTGGGAATGGTCCTATATATTCTCGTCCTGGTTTTTTACTGGCCAGGCCTAGTTGTATGTATTTAGTTGATAAATATACCCAGTCCCCAATCTTATATTGTATTTGTGCAGATTGTTTCTTATCTGCTTGGGTTTTATATGCTTCTTGTGCTTTTTTCAATGTGAGTCAGACTGAGTCCCATTGCTTTTTTATATTATTTGCCCATGTAGTAGTGGTTTCTGATTCTTGTTCTTTTCCTTTATGAGGCCATTCAGGTATAGGTACAAATTCCATACCACTCACTATCTGGAAAGGGGAATATCCAGTACTGCTATGTTCAGTATTGTTATACACTATCTCAGCATATGGTAGTAAGTCTACCCAATTACTTTGTTGATAATTAACATAACAATGAAGGTACTGTTCAATGGTGGCATTAGCTCTTTTAGCCACCCCATTAGTAGCTGGATGATTTAAGCTGTGTTGATCCAATCAGATGTATAAATTCTCACCAGAATTTTGATGCGAACTGTACTCCCCTATCTGATATAATTTTTTGGGGTACTCCATGTAACTGGTATATATGTTGTATGAACAAGTCTGCCAATTTTCTAGTGGATGGTATTCCTTTACATGGAATGAAATATGCCTGTTTGGAGAATAGATCAATAACAGTAAATATAACTGTATACCCATGATTATCTGGCAAGTCAACTATGAAATCCATACCAATGTCTTGCTAGGGTTTCATTGGTTCAGACACGGGTTGCAGTAAACCTGCTGGTTTTCCAATTTTTATTTTATTGATTACACAAATAAGACAGGATTTGACATGATTTTATATGTTCGATTTCATACCTGGCCACCAAAATTGTCGTTTTGCTAACTGTAGTGTTTTCAGAAACCCGTAATGTCCTGCTTGTCAAACATCATGACATTTCAACACTATTGATCTTAAAAAGTTCAGGACATATATCTTAGCTCCTTGCCATGCGATACCATTTCTCATCTCTACCTGGTTTTTATTATTAGCCATTGATCTTCTCTAAGATCTAGGTAAATCAGTTGCAAGTATAGTTGTTCGCAATGAGTCAACCCGATCAATCATTGGTATGAGTCGTTGGACTATATTCTCATGCATACTATTATACTGAGGAAGTCATGATAAAGCATCCACCATAAAGTTTTTCCCTGATGGAACATATTTTAACTTGAAGTTAAATCTTTTAAAAAATAATGCCCAGCAAACTTGCTTTGGTGACAACTGACGTGGATTTTGGAATGCTTCTAAATTTTTATGATTGGTCCACACCTCAAAAGGCTGTGAACTTCCCTCCAACAGATGTCTCCAGGTGAGTAATGACCAGCGAACTGCAAAATCTTCTTTCTCCCAAATTGCCCAATTGCATTCAGCTGGACTGAATTTCTGAGATGTATACATACATGGTTGCAATTTACATTCTCTTGTAGCAATACAGCTCCCACAGCTACATCGCTGGCATCCACCTGGACAATGAATGGTAGGTTTGCATCTGGGTGTTTCAGTACTGGTTCTTGTGCAATGGTAAAGCTGTACTTGGTTTTGGGTTTTCAACACCAATAGATTTAGTTCGTAATAAATCTGTTAATGGCATAGCAACATCAGCAAAATATGGTATGAATTGTCTATAAAAATTTGCAAACCCGAAGAAACTTTGCAATTGTTTCCTGGTCCTTGGAGCTTGCCATTTTAACACAGTTTCTCCTTTCTTAGGGTCCATTTCAATTCTGTGTTCAGAAATACGATAGCCCAGATAGTCCAGCTGTTTGGTGTGAAATTCACATTTAGATAATTTCACATAAAGCTGAGCATCCAATAGCTTTTTGAGCACTTGTCTCACTAATTGAATGTGTTCTTGCTCAGAATTAGAGTAAATCAAAATATCATCTAAATAAACTAAAGCACCCCTATACAAATGTTCATGTAACACCTCATTTATCAGTTGCATGAAGACTACCTTGCAACTGATAAATGAGGAGCTCCTTGCAATCCAAATGGCATTACATTATAATAATAACTACCGAGAGGACAATTAAACATTGTTTTCCATTCATTTCCTTGTCAAATTCTTACTCTATAGTAAGCCTCCTGTAACTCAAGTTTTGTGAATATTCGTCCTTTTACTAATGTAGCTAGCAAATCTTTCATTAATGGTAACAGATACAATGGCTCTATGCAAATGGCATTTAAATCTTGATAGTCTACACATAGACGTAATCCACCATCTTTTTTTCACGAAACAACACTGGCGCTGCCATATGAGACCTGCCTGGGATGATAAATCCCCTTTTTATTTTTATTTTCAATATACTTTCTCATCTCTTCTAATTCTTTTTTAGTCATTGAATACATGTGTGGTTTGGTAATGGTGCTTCTGGAATCAATTCTATAGCACAATCCGTAGCCCGATGGGGTGGTAAACAATCAGTGCCATCTTCCTTAAATACATTGGCCAAATCTTCATACTCAATTGGATAGGATCGGGGTGGTGCTATTGGTTCCTCTTCTTTCAAGATATTATTTGATGCTCAATTGAATTCATCATGGTTTGGTGGATGAGGACCAACTACTAATTTTAGTTTATGATAACTGCCTTCCCAGTGTATAGTTGGCTCCCATTTATCAAGCCAGGCTAGACCTAGAATTATTGCTTCACTCATGTGAGGCACCACTGTAAAAGAAATCCACTCCCAGTGTTCACCCATCACCATTTTGATGTATTCTGTTCTGTGGGTTGCTGGAACTCCACCCAGTATAGACCCATCCACCTGTTCAAATTGAATAGCAACACCCAATTTGATAACTCTTACATTTAATTTATCCACCACTGCTTTAGTTATCAAACACCTTGTGCACCTAGAATCTATTAATGCTCCCACCTTGATTCCCTGATCAGTTCATTTATTCCATAACAAAACAGGTATAATAAAAGGATGAATGGGCTTACTCACCATTGGGTCATCGGGTATCTCGCTTTCCAATTCACCTTCACCCATGTAGCAGATGGCATGTTCGGTCTGCCTTCTTCAGTTTGAATGTCTGGCAGGTGGACCATTATTCCTCTCACTTTGTCATAGTCATGCCATTCTCATCTACCAGTTTTGGTTCTAGTCAAATCTGCACCAGCTCTGGGATCTTTGGTCACTGTCAGGGGTGGTATAGGACATTCCATAGCCCGATGTCCGGGTCTATCACATCAAAAACATTTCAATGTTCCCCTGACACTTTGCATCGGGACCAATCTGGGTTGAGGTTTTATCACTGAACCCATAGTTTTACACGGTTGTATAAATCCTTCAAGCCTTGGCCTCAAGCAACGTAGTCCATCATCTAGTTCTATTGCCACCCTATACCAATCATTTAGTGTTGTATGCGAACCCCTATAAAGACAAGCTTGATTTAATTTAGGGTCCATCCCTTCTTTGAAGAGATGTATCAACAAAATTTACAGCAGTGGGGGAAGTTTACCACTTACTCGTCGAAAGTCATTCACATATTCTCGAGCTGTCCTCCCTTTTTGTTTTATGGCCAACAGGTCCTCTTCTGCCTGTTTATCTGCCATTGTGTCTTCAAACTGGGTCCTCAATGCATCTAAAAATCACCCTATATCTCCCAATTCTTCTGCCCTATGGCTATATAAAACAGCTGCCCACTCATAAGCTTCTCCTGTTAGTACTCCAGTCACTGCAACTACCATAGACCAATTCGAATGGTAACATTGGCCATATAAATCAAAATGATTCAATACTTGACCTAAAAATACTGCTACTTTATTGGCATTGCTGTCAAAAGTGGCTGCTAAGGGAGTGGGGGCCCACCTCCCTTGTATTTGTCCTTCCCAACGAGCTCCATACTCCCTATCTGGTCTTTCCAATACATGAGGTCTCATGGAATATCTATCTGTCTCTATCCCTCTATCATCTAGTCTTCTAGAATGTAAGTCTGACCATTCCAAGCCTCTCCCAACTTCGGACTCCTGTAACTCTAAAGGACTAGATGTACATAAACGGTCCCTTCCAGAGTGCAATGCTTGCTTATGGACCGAAGTCCTCCTATCCATTGGCTCCTTCAAAGTCATCTCCCCAAACTGATTCCGTAACATGTCTAGCGTTTCACTGCCTGGGACTGCCCACTGGCTTTCCTCTGACTTAATTCTCCAATCAGCCATTTGGTCCTTCCATTGAGATTCTTGCTCTTCTTCCCCCTTTTTAATATGGCTAGGTTCACTCAATCGCACTTTGGTTAATTTCAGCTTTACTACTGGCTGCGAGCACAATGGCATGGGCTCCTTCTTCTCCCCATCAGCCTCCAGGTCGTGTAGACTCACACCACATTTTCAACCACCTCAGTACCCTCTTCCACCATCCATGCTGGATCCGTACCTTCTGCCATAGTCCCTCAATATACCCTTTTCCAAGGGAAGAGGATAGGGGAGCGCTGGCTTTCTGTTAGCCTCTGTTGGAGATCATAGAAACTGTAGCAATAAACTACTTTACTCACAGTTCGTTGACAAAAAATGTGTTTATTATAATCTGTTTCTTCCAACACAGCAACAATCAGTGAACCCGAATTAAGCCAGCACTGAGAGCATCTGCCTCTCAGTGCCTTTTTATTACCCAGTCCCACCCCTTTCTGCTAATTAACATCTGCCCTCCCCATCAACCTCGCTCACCTCCACACCGCAATGCTAAACGCAGCTAACCTCCCAACGCTAATCACTTTTCCTCCCACATATCCGATTACTCCTCCCATCAGTCCATTCCATATCTATCTATCACGCAAACACACAGCAAAACTAAGATGAAGCTCCAATCGACTTAAAATGCCAACAAAACCCCGATAGCCATCCTCCATCAGCTGTTCTGTTCCATTGAGCTACCATGCCAAGCCGCGCTGGAGAGGAGCAGTAAACCACCCCCCCATCAGTTCCTGTCAGGTGGTTGTGCCCATAATGAGATATCAGTTCCACAGACTTCTAGCAGGATCGGCAACAACAGGAGTGGAGGACCCCGTCTTTTTCAGGTTAACGTGTTGGGCTTCCCATCATAGAACTGGTCGGCAGGACCTTTGAAGCCTGACACTTGGTTTAGCACAATCTCTTATAATATATTTTATTTCCTTTATCAAAGTATGGATTTTATGTCCAGACTGAATAGAGAAAAATTAACAGTTTCCTGATTGTTTATATTGGATGCCATTGAGTACAGAAAAGGTAGAATTAGAAAGCCAGCAGATAAGTTTTATGTTGCTGTTGCAGTTAAGCACTGGACCAAAGCAAATTGATATAGATGTTCCTCTTCTACTTTAGTTATGTTCACAGTGCCCACAATACTCTTTTTCTGCACATATTTTGCAAAGATTTAATTACTTCTAATACAGTAAGACAGAATAGTAACAACCATAAAAGTGTGAAGAAAATGTCATAACCAGTCAGTCATTTGTTCTTCTTCCTGTTTGTCTGAAGCCATCTCTTTAGCCATTTCATCTTCATTTCTTCATTGTTTTTTTTGTACCATCACCCAATCATCACTGAAATGAGACAAAATCTGCCAAATATTAAAGTGACTTTGGTTGGACAACTGTAGAAGACATTATGAATGGGAAAATGCATTCAGACATGGAAAATATTTATGCTACTCTTCATTTCTTTCATAGCAATAGCACTCAGCACTTAGACTTATATACCGCTTCACAGAGCTTTACAGCCCTGTTTTCAGAGTCAGCATATTGCTCCCAACAATCTGGGTCCTCAGAAGGATGGAAGGCTGAGTCAACTTTGAGCCTGGTGAGACTTGAACTGCTGAACTACTGGCAGCCGGTGATCAGCAGAAGTAGCCTGCAGTACTGCATTCTAACCACTGTGCCACTGTGGCTTCATGCTACTCATGGCCAAACTGTGTATCTCTTACAGCTTACACCATTCCATTCATGGCCCCCAAAGACTGAGGGTATTCTCTAGAATCAGTGAGAACAAAATGTTCTGTGCTGACTTTTCATTTAGGAGAAATCAAGAAAGATTATGGAATTTTTAGGAATCCATAGCTTTTAAAAATTTCTCAACCAATCATTGGCCAATTTTGCTTGCTTTGAAATATCAAGGTGACAAAATAGATGCATTACTTTTGCCCCTTAAATTGCCCAGAAAAAAAACTATAATCCTCATAATTTTAGCCCTGCAACTCTGTTGATACATCCCTATGGTTACTAAGGAGGTGACCAATTGAAAGATTGTCCATCCCTCTTTTATGCAATATCCCTGCAAAAATAATGGGAGAAAGCTATATACCACATTTTTCGCACTATAAGATGCACCTGATCAAAAGACACACTAGGTTTAGAGGAGGAAAACAAGAAAAAAATATTCAGAGTACTGTGAATATAGAGTACCGTTTCACTGTAAATATGGAGCAGCAGTGTACTGAGGGCAGGAGGCAGAGCCAAGCAGAGCCTGAGAGGACCACAGCTCTGCCTATTGACTCCTGCACTGTGGAAAAGAGACAGAAGAGGCGGGGTTCAGCACTGTAAAAGGACCCTGCTGCCATGGCCTGGCTGCTATTCACCAAAGACTTTACAGTCTGTGATGCAATATTTGCTCCATAAGATGCACAGACATTTCCACCCACTTTGGGGAGGGGGGCATGCATCTTATGGAGTGAAAAATACGGTACTTGTACATATTTCATATAATGAATAATGAATTCAATAATGAATTATCACCAGGATAAACAGCCAGATTCAAGCTTGGAAAAGCCATCTGGTTCATGCATCATACATTAGCCCATTCTAAGGTGTGTTGATTTACAATCAGTATGATCGGTGAGCCATTTCCCCAAAGCTTAGCATGAAGTTTGACCTTAGGTTGCAAGCCACTGCTATCACACAAGTGAACTCTCTATGAAACTCCAAGGATGTGTTTGAAAAGCAGCTGTCTTGCTCAAGACAGCATAGCAAGTTTTCCTGACACCTTTTTAAATAATACAGAACACTGAGTTGCATCAGTCATGTTTCATTATATCTGCTACCCATCCATTGCTGGAAGGAAATTGCTTATCGTTGTCTTTTCACACTAAAGAACAGCACACTGAGGCATAAGTCTATTTCCACTTATCCATTGCAGCACCCACTAAATATAGACAGAAAAAGATGCAGTTACCCTTGCCAATGCCTTTTCTAAATATTTTTTTATTTTTTTTAACTACATTTATATGCCGTCCTTCTCCGGAGACTCAGGGCGGCTTACAATTTTTGGGATGCAACCCAGTGTGCTCAGCAATAGCCTTCATTCCATTGTATATGCCTGCTTATTACTAAGCGGCATTTTTACAAAGTCAGCTTATTGCCCCCCAACAATCTTGGGTCCTCAATTTACCTACCCCGAGAGGATGGAAGGCTGAGTCAAGCCTGGTGGGATTCGAGCCTACAGCAGTTGTAGGCAGCTGGAACTTAAGTGCAGGCAATTAACAGCCTGAGCCACCAAGGCTCTTTTAAATATTAAATATTGAGTAAAGAACCAACATAATTGCAAACGCTCTTCCAGATTTGGAGGATATCAGCACTTATAATAAGCATCTGCTAAAATTTGTATTTAACACCAAGTAAACATCTCACTATGACCACTTTTTTCCATGCATTCACTTTCAGTGATGGAGTATATATTTGCTACACCAAAGACCCCACAAGAGGGATGGGCTTGGAAAGTGGCACCTATATAAAACAGTCCATCTGTAAAGAAAATATAGACTATTTATAAAATTGTTACCAAAGCTTTCTTAGGAAATCCATCATCGGTTTGCATCTATGAGCCTTTTTTAACCACTAGAACAAATGGCAAGTGATAAAGGAAAGAATCTGTCCCTGCATCTTATTGAACTATAGTTACTTAAACTTAAATCAGCCTGTATGTTGAATTAATTTGAAAATTTCCTGAATCTTTTTCCTTCTCTTCAATGTATAAATAAGCATTCTTATCCTCATGTATTTTCTAATAAAACTTTTTTTCTTCAAATATAATAAATACCTGTTGGCATTAATTGATAGCTGAGCCAGGCTCATACTCTGCATTCAAGACAACATTATAAGAATGTTGTATTTTTTAATAGGACATTCTGTTACTGAATTATTCAATACTTTTTTAGTACTCTGAATATGCTGAGCAGCAGCATCTACTCCTGCTGAATACAAATCTTTAATAAGATTGTAAATTAAGATATATACATACTTGTTCTGTCTCCCCTTCCCTTCTGCAAAAGGTAAGGAACTTAGCACCAACACCCTCACAGATAGTCACGCTGGCTTGACTCCAAAAACAAATCTTCTACAGCTGATAAGTCTCTTGGCAAACACACACGTTAGGACTGCCAAGTTCAGATTTGTCAAGTATCGGATTATTCACAGAGACAGAATGGGCTTTTTATTCTCAAAGTCCACAAACAAGAGCTTCTCCAGATTCAGTCCAGCCACAACACAAACAGGATTCTTGGTTTGTTCGAACTTTGTCACCCACAGAGTTTACAACATAGGCACACCCACTTTTATGCCTTGTGGGGTGTGTTCCAGCTCAATCTCTAGCCCTCCCATGCCCTCCTACATTGCTGCTGACGTTTCTCCCTCCGACGCTGCCTGGGATCAAGACAGGAATCCTCCTCCTCACTCCCCAGCTGTGGTTGTGCCGATATGCTTCCCTCCTGGCATAACTCAGGCTGTTCCTCTCAGCTTTCCGATGACCCCTGAGGTATTGCCAGGGAGGAAGGTCCTGGGGAAGAAGGCCTTGCCAGGGAGGAAGGTCCTGGGGATGAATACATTGCCCGTTCCTCCCCTTCATCATCCAGGTCCTCTTCCTCTGTCAGCACAGGCTCAGGAGGCGGGGCCACAACACATACTCATATAAAATTGTATGTCCATAACATCACTGCTGTTGTTTCACACCTTCCATCTGGGGAAAAGTAAAGCCAGTTTCTTGAATCTCAAGACATTCACTGTCTCCACAAGGAGCCATAGCAGAGATTGCCTAAATCAACTTATCCTTGGATTGGCAAACAAAAAATATTTTAAAAACACAAATGGAGAATGGGAGGGTATTTCCTTAGAAAATTCAAATTGATTTTACTTCCACTGAAGTTACATAATAGTGAGAGTCTGAGGATGATCCATTGGGGGAATTATTAGATTATTTGTTGGTTATTTGTTGTACTATATTTCTCAGCAGAATGACCAATGGGGAAATTAGTCATTGTACTTAAGCAGTATCTGACAGAATGGGATAATTCATCGCAGCCAACTCGCCAGAGTTAACTCACCATGGCCAATTCGCCATGGCCAACCCATCACAGGACAACTCGCCATGGGACAATTCAACAATTCAATTTAAAACAGTTAAAATTATTTTAATTTTTCTCATTCACATTTCATTTTGTCATCCTATCTTTAATGATTCTATTCCACTATTTCTTAGAAATTAGTGTAACTCTTGTTCCATGACATGTTGTCTTGTGACAAATTGTCCCAGGGTGAGTTGGCTGGGATGAATGGGCCATAGTGAATTGGCTGTGGTAAGTTGTCATAGACCAGTATCTGCAGGTTGCAAAGGAAAAGCCAAAGAAGTAAGATAGAGATATGTGTATATATGCCTCTATTTGTGAATAGATGCTTAGATAAGCTCTGTACTATGTATTGTACATTGTTATAGTTTAAGGTGAAATCTACTCTATTTTCTAGCAAATGTGCTAGATGTGCTTCATATTTGCTGAGTGTATTCACTTCCTGTAACATTCCACATCTGCAATATTTTAAGTACTTGAATTCTGATTGATAAGTAATTACAGACATGTCTTATTAAAAGAAGTACCAAGTTGAAATTGTGGGAAAAGTTTCCTTGCTGCATGGTTGTTCAGATACAATATCCTTTTAGACTAGTGTTGGCTGGCATTCAGCAAAGTCCAAAAACCTGCTCTTGGACTCAGTCAAAGATAAATTGTGTACCTAAATTGCTCTTCTTTATTATATAAGTTATTATTTATGAAATAATTACTCAATATACAAAAACCAATGAGCTAGCCAAGTAGGCCTGAAATTCATTGTGTTCTTATTTTACAGCAGTAACATCATTCATTGCTACAGAAAATCTCATATTTCTGAGAGAATTCAAGATTGATTGATTGATTGATTGATTGATTGATTCGACTTGTATGCCACCCTACTCCCTAAGGACTCAGGGCAGTGAACATTTAAGGTGGGTGGGTCAATCTATCAAACACAATAAATATATTTATGGTTAATGTTATATTCAGGGAGCAGTAGGATGGGAAATGGATATCACATCTACGTGATACACTTTAAAGTAGAAGTGAAATTGTATTTTGGAACAAGGAGAAAGAAGACATACATGAATGAATGTATTCAATGCCTATTCCTGCTCTATTTCTGCTCCTGATGCTTTGTTCCTAAAATTCAGTAGTGCAATTTTTATATGCCAAGGATGAGTCATGACTGCAGGCTGGACAGAGCACTTCAAGTTAGTAAAATCACCTATGTTTAGTCGTGTGATGCTTTATTATTTTACTTTTACAAGACTCTCCCCAAAATGCCAGATGCTGGGCTACACTAATGGGAACCACTGCAGTGTCACAGAGTTTTTGTGAGGGAGCATCTGATGTCATTTAAATCTGTCAGAAGGATTTTATAAATTATAAATAGCAGCAGAAAGGTAGGAAATGGTATTATATGAGAACACTGTTCCAGGAATGACTGCTTGGGTATGATATTATTAGACAACTTCCTGGGTAGTTGATTGTTTTAAAAAATGCTATTTCATTCCCCCCCCAATACACTTGAAGCACATCTCCTCCCCCTGCAACCTTTTTGTTCAATCACAACAATTTATGCCTAGATATTTACGCTTGTTTTCACACCCACCTTTTTCTCTTCCTATTCTGATTTTTCTGAAATCTCCTCCTTTTCATTGCTTTCTTTTAATTTTGGATGAAAGTGTGTTACTGCATATTTGATTAACAGAAAGAGGAAACTTCATTGGCTGAGTTCATGTTTTGTATTCTTCCTATTAAGAGAGGTTTGGAAAGAGCCCTGAGAACTATTGCTTCAACAACTTCAAACCTAGCACTCATCTGATATGATGGAACTATATTTCTAATTATTCTCTGCCAGCAGAATTATTGCTCATGTTAACTGACAGTTCTGACAAAACTGACAAAATGCAGTCCAAATTGGTTGGGGAGGGGAATCATGCAGATAAATTGAACTACATAGACCGCTGGTCAAAAAAAAAGGGGAGGGGACAAATGGATATGGTAGTTGATTTCTGAGCCATCAGCAAAGCCCATCCAAATCTAGTTCCTTAACCATTTTAACTTATTTCCTTTCTTACCAAAAATAGCATTGCATTTGCTTGTCAGCCATTCTTCCATCAAGCTGCTTACCTTCACTGTGAGATCTCTTCACTGATGATGAAACGCTGGACACAATCGTTAGTGTCTGAATTGCCAAGGTGTGATTATAATGTTGATGTTCAGGTTTTTCTGTCCTTTTGACTGAAAATGCATTTTTTAAAAAGCTAGCCACATCTAAGAAAATAGGACAGCCTTTAGTTTTTAAGGCATCCACACAGAAGGAATCAGTTTGATAGTGAAGAATCAGCAGGTAGGAGAAATGCCTATATCCCAAAACATATATAATATTATCTAAACAAACATATATGCTGTTTTCCTATCCTCTTTCCCCAGTAAGAATAATGGAAGTATTATATGACAAAGCTGAGATAATAAGAATGGCAGTTTTGTAACCAAGACTGTGTGGGGTGGATGGGTTTGGAAATAGCTGGTAGGGAGCAACAATATTCAGACAGAGTTGAAGAGACACACAGAATAGTGCTAGACAAAAATGGCCTTTTGAAATCTCCAAGTCAGGGCAGTGAAATTGGGCAGAGGATTTCTCTGACAAGCCTGAGCCTCTTTACCTTAATGGCCACATAGACTGAATGAGCAACTTCATTATATCTTCCTTTGGGATTTGATCAAAGAATGAGAAACCTTCCATGGAAACGGCAGACTACTAGAGAAAAGAACGTTTGGTGAATTACGGAACATTCATGCACACCTCATTACTGGAATCCAAGATTATCACATCCTGTTCATGACAACTTCTCTTATACATTATTTCATCAAATTGAATGAGAACTGGGTGGGCAAGGTATTTTATATTCCATAGTGTGAGCTATGGAAACTACTTAGTTTAGCACTACTTAGTTAAAATGAAGATCTGTGCTTTTTAAAAGTTCTGTCTGAATCACATGGGCAACCACAGGAATTTTATCACTTTTATCACTATTACTTTTACCAAAATTATGAGAGCACTGTTGGTTTGTTGCACTGCAAGACTTGCCCATTTTAAACATATATGTTATTCATAATACATATACAGAAGGGGTAAACATTGTGTCATAATAGCATGATGCTACTTTTACTCTTCTGGTGTCCTCACATTGTGGACACTGCAAATGAATCTTAAATATTTACATACCCAACTTGAAAAAAAACTTAGTGCATTCCATACTGTATTTGTAAGTCTGGAAGGTAAGAAAGGATAAGCCCAGCTTGGAGACATTTCAAGCGAAATGTAGCAAGAAGTGGCAATGTGCTATAAATACTTTTTCTTGGCTTCTTAATGAAAACTTTCTCTTGAAAGATATCTGGAACCAGAGATGTGACCAGGGGCTACGGAGTCTCTTATCTTTGGACTTGCTGGTATAGATTGCTGGAATCTGAAAGGCAACAAGTTTATCATCCCATGTTAAGACTGTTAACTTGCAATTTAGCTCTCAAATTCAGCCTTGTAAAAATACCCACAGGTAATGGATTCTATTTTATCGAATGGGTTTGAGCATAAACTGAGGAGCCATTTACTGAAAATGCTTTCACTTAATTCAGTAACCTAGATGGATGCTTCACGGAAGAAAGATAAAGTCTTGAATTTTCTACATTTTCCTTAAAATCTGCAAAGCTTGCAAATTATTCCAAGAGTTAAAATCAATAATACATTTTAATGAGACTTTAAAAAGCCATTTCTCAGCTGGAGGTAGCATTCTCTAATTAGTATTTCTATATAGTATCTGCCAACATATTATTACTCAACTTTCAGCTCATGTTTTTGTGTTGGCCTCATTACAAAAGGCTTGTAACTTTGATAACTTTGCCTAGACCCTCATTTTGATGACGATGGGGCCCCACTTACAACCCTATTGTGACAGTTCAGTATTAATGGGAGAAAACTACTTCCTGGGTGTTTAATTATATTCTAGGAAGAAATGAACTTGGCTTTTTGGATTTTGCTTACATGCATCCATAATTAAAATCATTTTATTACAGTCAACAACCAGCTAATTATATTTTCTTACCTTTTAAAGAGTTGTTAATGACTCATTGTCTCCTAATGAACTGATGATCTTAGGCATGCCACATGTCTGTTTATATATTGTTTGATACAGAAAATTATCCCTGTCTCCCCTGTGCTGTCCATCCAGTTATAGTTAATGGGATTTGGGACAGTTACTTAGGAATTGGGAGCTGTCCCCTTAAGGGAATGCATCATGGTAAATGTAGTTAAAGTATCCTGGGAAATGTAGTTCATGTCATGTGGTCACATCTGTAACCCTGATTGGTCACTGAATGGACCCTTGGTGGGTTGGGGGAGGTTTCTTCACTCTTGCCTGAACACAGCCTCATGGTAGCAGGTCTACCCCCTGCTTCTACGATATGGGATGAAAGAGATAACCATCTTTGTACCTATAAAGACAGACATGCAAAGGATTGGACATTAAGAAGAATCTCGTCATAACTGTGAGTTAATGAGAATGCCTGATGAACCAATAAAAAAGACTTTGTATGGATGTTTTGTGGAGTTTTCTATCTGTTTTGTACAAGACAGAACATCCCCTGAAATGTCACAAGAAATTCTGCAAGAAATGATTGACAAATGTAACTACTTAGTAAGCCTAGACTAATAAGATTGAATCTTTTTCAGGCAGAGGAGGTGGGTGATTTCAAGAACAAAATCATCTGTTACCCTTTTTGTTCACCTTGTTTGATCATACACTTGTGCATATGTTATTGAATCTTTTAATAAAGAGGACAGAAAGAATCAAAGAAAAAGCAACACATGCAAGAAAAAAATGAAGAAAAATATAAAGAATTGGTTTCTGATATTCTTTACAACAGTTAGCATATTTTAATCTCTCTTACTAAAAGTGCATCATAATATTCTTCTTTCTATAAACTATCCTGTCTAATCATCAAAGTCCTGGTTGATCCTGTACCAAGAAGGTTAAGATTAGAAATTGGGTAAGAATGGAAAAAGTCTGAGAAACATTTCACAAAACTTCATCTTTGGGAAAAGTTCAATATTATTCGTATTTCTTTTACCTGGCTTTGCATTTTGATTCTATCCACATCTTCTCAGCCAGAGAGCCCACATGTTCAATGTGATCTAGTCCCAGATAAATGTATAAAATTTGCAACCTAAATGAGTTTATAAATGTGTTGTAGTATTAGCAACAGCATGAAACTTGTTCTCCTACCTCCACACTTGATCATATAACAACCATGACTGGTGCCAAATGTAAGGCTTTTTAATGCTCTCATCCTAAGAGACATACTTTAAAGAAGTTACATCTTTTTATCTTCAGCACAAATATTGATTGACCTGCTTTCTGCTAGGTACTGCTGGCCTTGGGGCTTTCACAGAAAATGAGAAGCTCTCAGAGGAGATGCTGGAAAAAAGGAAGTAGGTCATAACTGAGAACATGGGGAGGGAAAATACTGCAATGAGCAGGTCTGCATATTTTTAACAGAATAAGGAGCCACAATCAACTTTTTCCCAAAATGTATAAAAAACATTTACCCAAAGGTTTATTTTGAAACACAACATATGTAACCTTTTATACCCTGTATAGGATCCAGCTGATAGCCATTTTTGATTGGCTTTGAATGGCCCAAGTTATCACAAGGATCAACAGAGATGGCAAAGAACAATGTAGTCCTCATCAGCTACATTATTATTTCTTGTAAATAATACTAACTTAAACATAAATTATACAAAAAGTTTATGAGAACAGAATTTTTTTTGGCTTGGTCTAATCATATTACCAATTGGCATTCCCTCTATCCCCATGGAATTTAAATGCAAGGTCGCCATTCCATACAGCAAAACATGGTGGACATTTTATTTACTTTTTCCACCATATCTCTTCCTCTGTTCCTTGAGAAAACATCAAGGAAGGTGATTAGAAAATATGCCATCTATTCTAGCATGTTTTATCCCAGAGCTGAAATAAATGACTTACTTGTACAGCATATAAGTTCTCCAGTTTTCCTTTTAATTCATTCCTGTACTTTTAGAAAAGGTTTTGCTGTGCTGTAATTTCCTGTACAAATGAGTTATGGTATTGTACATTAAGGTCTCTGGACAGGAAATTCATGGCTATGTCTTTTTTCCCCCTCAGAGGCTATATTTCATTGTGCACCTAAACCACTGTGCAGTTAAAAATCTTGAGCCTCATGTTGTTCTGAAAATCTCTTCAATGTTTATCCACATTGTCTTTGTTTCATTTTCAAGATATTCATAAATTACTATAGTTTTATATAACACACACACACACACAGAGTAATTTATGAATATGCTATCTTGTACTTGTAGTTTCAATGTTCAGTACTCAAGCTGGCTTCCCATACTTCAATAAAATCTTAAAAGAATGAACTGAACTGAACTGAACAAAGTGAAATGACACAACTCTAACCATCGACCTTTTCTCAGATCACGAAGAATGGGCAGCCAGGAAAACTTCAGAGGTATGGAGAGAGTAAGTTCTAATGGATAGATATAAGGCCTAAAGCACATCTAGAGAAATGCCAAAGCACTTAAAAGTGATGTACAAAAAAGTAAAAAAATGTTTTGAAGGGGAAAAAATTCAGGAAAAGTTCAATACTATTCATATTTTTAAACCTGCATTTCTGTACAGCTGCAGAGTTCAGTATGCAAAGCAAAGCAAAATGAAATGAAATAGCAGTTTCAAAACAGCAGCAGAGGCCAGTGGGAAAAAGAAGAGTTCTTTAGAAATGCAAAGGAATTTGCTATTGAACCATGATATTCATGAGGTTGCCAATAGGAACTCTTACTATACATCAATGATAAAACATATGATCGTTCAAATTTTACCCTCCTCCCTTCCCTTTATGTATTGTAGTGCAGCAGCTATTATACTAGATTTGTTAATGTATGCCTCTAGAGTAGCAATTAAGTTTATTTTTAAAAATACTGGCACAATAATGCCTTAGAAATGAATGGCATTACAATGCTCACAGCCGACTTTTTAAAGAATGATTGGGCTCACATACTGCACTAATACATGTCCCAAAGGGGTTGTTTTTTTCTTCAAAAAGCAGCTGAACAAAGCACCTTTGGGACAATCATGACCTGGATGACTGAAAACCTCCATAGACATTTGCATGAGTATCTGTTTAACCAAAGTTCATCAAATAAACCACAATTGGACTTACATGATGCCACATTTGCAAATCAGTGGCTGTTCTTAAACACAAGCTAACTACCCTTAAAGACAGTAAGGCCAGCTGTTGACAGAGCTGCTCTCTCCATGTCTATGGAGATTCTCAGTCATCCAGGTCATGGTTGCCTCTTGAAAAAGCACCTTTGGGACTGCTCTCTCCATGCTTCATCCACTTAAAAACAACTGGCATAAATGAACAAATAAAATGGGGTAGTTGGTTATAATGTTTTTTGAAGCAGTTTCCTGGGACATCTGGACCAGAACGACATCAAGGGTAAAGGGGAACAGCACTAATATCTCCTTTCTTCCAAGAAATGGAATTGCCACAGTGGTTGGGGCAAAAGTCAAGGTAGCTTTTTGGCTAGAGACTTCCTATTCTCCCCTTTCCCCCATTTCTGCTTGAAAAGGGAGGACAGATAACTCCTATTCTCTGTATTTTCTATTTTGAAGATAAGTGGCAAGGTCAGCCAGCATGCCTTTCATGCTCATCAAGGCCCAAAGGTGAACATACTCCTTCATCCTCCTAGTTTCCCCACAACAAAAACCATACAAGGCGGATGGAGCTTTAAGTGCTAGCCCACTTTTAACTCTTCAGTGGGCTGCCAGATACAGGTACTCCGCAACTTACGACCACAACTGAGCCCAAAATTTACATTGCTAAGCAAGAAATTTGTTAAGGAGTTTTGCCCCATTTTATCACTTTTCCCACCACATCTGTTAAATGAATTAAGCAATGCTTAAATTAGTAACGCCGTTGTTAAGTGAATCTGGTTTCCCTATTGACTTTGCTTGTCAGAATGTCACAAATCACTCCACTTTAACACCGCCATAAATGTGAGTCAGTTGTCAAGCATTTCAGCACCGTTGTCACTTCGAACGGTTACTAAGTAAACATTTCTAAGACGAGGACTATCTGTACTGGGAACGGGCAAGAAACGGGTCTAAGTACGAAATAAGCATGTAACCTCCAGCTGGATCAACATCCGGTCTGCGTGGCCCGGTTTCGGGCTACAATATGCTTCAAAGCAGCCACGAAACAGCTGTGCACCTACAGCCCCCGCGCTGAGCTCCGGTTCTCGCTGCAAATCGTGAATCAGCCGCTCCAGTTCCTCGGCAACCTGTTCGGTTTTTTTGTTTCTGTAACGAAAGCACTTGCGCGGTTGGGGCCCTTTGAACAACTGTACTTAACTGCATTCCGACGACCACAATATTAATAACCATGAGAGAACAGTTTTACGTCTGCTGCGGTCGCCCAGACAAGAATGTCAAGCAAACGGAAGGAAAACGCGCGTTTCTCTTTCGGGATCTGTTTTCGGAACAGCGGGGATATTTACTGCCACGATTGATGATGGGAGGGCTGTGAAGCAGGTGGATGTCACGACTGCGGAACAGGGCTAGAACAGGAGTATAATGTTTATTGAACGCCTCTAGAGAGTGTCTTTTTCCCCTCCATCTAAATCTGGATTGATTGTTCCCATGGCAAACGAAAACGCCAACATTGGAACAATGGCGCCATCTCGAGGCGGTAAAAAGGACCAAGAGATTGGGAGGGGGGAATCGAGAGGCGAATCGAATAGAGGTGGGTGATTTTTTATTTTTTTGCCTACGCTGAATTTGACAGTAAATTTAAACCTGATTCTGGGAATATTTTGAGTAGAGTCAGTTTGACCTTCTACCCATCTTGTAGAAACAAAAATGACTAACAACCAACGATAGAGAACGTGGAAGCTAGGATGTTGCAAAGAAAATGCTAGATTGTCTTTTCATCTTTATTTCCTGGGTTTCAAAGTTGTTCTTAGATAGCTCTTAGGGGTATTCAGTATTCGAATAAAGCAGATAAGGACTTTAGATCCAAACACATCACACCCGTGTGTTCAGAAATAAATAATCAGTGAATGTAAACTCCAATATGAGAGCATGTCTATTCATCAGGGTTCAACTGTGGAGTTCCGTGTGTTCTCTGACCTTGGTTGCTTGCAGACATTTCCTTATCCAACTAGGTAACATCATCAGTGTAAGGCAGTGTGGGATTTGCTTTATGTTTATGTACAAGAGCTTTCCCTGACAGTTTTGGTGCGGATTAGTTTCCTCCTACACTCTACACACTGTGAAAACATTTCAAAATTAACCAAAAAACCCCCCACAACCACCCAATATTGATTTTAAAGTTATGCCTGCTGGACAGAAGACATAAGGACAAATAGGAGGACATGTCTTCCTTTTGCTGTACCTTAACCATAATTAGGGTTGGGAGCAACCCTAACCATGACCACCATAGCAACTGTTATAAATAGGCACTAGCTATTATCTTCTGAGAAAACGCAGGATATGCTCTCAAAAATAGGATTCCTGATTTGGAAATATTAACTCAGGCTATTGTAATCCTAACTATCAGGCCCATAATTTCCTATCAGCATAGTTCAAATCATTTGATTCTGATATATAAGCATATTTATCTTGCATGCATGCAGTTTGTAGTTCTTAGTTACCAGCCAGATTGTTATTGTTAGATTTATTTGGCATTTGGGGGGGGGAGATCTCCAAAGCTTCCTCACCTGCATTGCTGTTACAGTAGCCCCATCTGCTAAATTCTTCGTCAAAATTCTCCATATTTCATCTCATAAGACATCAGTCGAGGATTATTATTTTTGTCATAACATAGAAGCAGGCCTTCCTATTTGACTTTGCTTTCATGTCATTTTTTTTTTAGGGATTTTTTTTTTAATTACATTTATATGCCGCCCTTCTCCGAAGACTCAGGGTGGCTTACAATTTTTGGAGCACAACCCAATGCGCTCAGCAATAGCCTTCATTCCATTGTATATGCCTGCTTATTACTAAGCGGCATTTTTACAAAGTCAGCTTATTGCCCCCAACAATCTTGGGTCCTCAATTTACCTACCCCGAGAGGATGGAAGGCTGAGTCAACCTTGAGCCTGGTGGGATTCGAGCCTACAGTAATTGTAGACAGCTGGATCTTAAGAGCGGGCATTTAACAGCCTGAGCCACCAAGCCACCATTTTGGGGTTTTATCCTAAGGTTTTGGGGGGGACAGTATCTGTTTTCCTCCTCTGATAGTTACAAACCACTGCAGGTGGGGGGCAGGAAACAAAGTAAATATCTTATCCTTTTAGTGCTAACAGATGAAAGGAGGAAGTGTTTACAGAAAGTGCTGTGTTATGTATAGTTCCAGAATTCAAGGTGAGTACCCACGAAAATGGTTTGCCACTCCAGATGAAACTATAATCAGGAGTAGTCCTGCTTCTTTGGTGACAGGACCCTGACTTAACCTTTCAGTTACCTATGTATTTGTCAGACTGAAAAGCACTCATGATGCTAGCCAGCTGAGAGAAAGCTAGTCTGTAGGAAATGACAACAACATTGATTTCTCCAAGGGAACT
Source organism: Naja naja (assembly GCA_009733165.1). NCBI lineage: Eukaryota > Metazoa > Chordata > Lepidosauria > Squamata > Elapidae > Naja > Naja naja. The sequence goes on along the minus strand of CM019149.1, from coordinate 118,847,856 downwards.
GTCAGAATACCTGATAGAAAATCACCATACTAGCTGAATTTTTCTGGGTCAACAGGGTAGCAAAATTGTTGAAGAAAACAAATGAGTCACCTGGGAACAAGTGTTTGATGTCAGAATTAAATGGAAATAGTGCTAGAAAGGAATCATAAGCAACAATTCTGGAAACCATATGAACCACAAATTAATTTTAAAACTAAACTAAAATTCCTAAATCTACTAGCCAAATATTGCAACTGATACTCAAACTCTAGAATGATTGTTGTTTTTGTAATAAAAAATACAGTAGACTTAATGGCTGTGAGGATGCAGTCAAGATGAAGGAATCAGTAGTTTAATTCTGTGTGCAGTATTTGGCTTAGTGACAACTATTTAAACTTTCAGGATCTCTGTTTTTTTTTCCAGTACTCTGGCTTGGTTAATTGATAAGTACCTTCATGGATTAGCTGGCTGGGTGGTCTGCTATATATAGTTTCAGTTTAATGCGATGAATTTTCTTATATTTTCTTATAACAGAGTTGGAAAGCACCTTGGAGGTATTCTAGTCCAACCCCCTGCCTAAGCCAGAAAGCCTATACCATTTCAGACAAATGGTTGTCCAATCTCTTCTCTAAAACTTCCAGTGATGAAGCATTCACAATTTCTGGATGAAAGTTGTTCCACTGATTAATTGTTCTATCCCATTATCCCATCTATTTCATTCAGGCTGTGTTCACATAATATGGTCGGTTACAATGGTGGGCTTCAATTTTTTTTACTATCAGTTCTATGGGCATGGCTTGGTGGGCATGGCAGGGGAAGGATACTGTAAAGTCTCCAGTCAGAGGTGGTATTTGCCAGTTCTCCGAACTACTCAAAATTTCCACTACAGTTCTCCAGAACTGGTCAGAACCTGCTGAATACCACCTCTGTTCCCAACATCCTTTCAGAACACAAGCCCCTTCATTGTACCATCCCAGAGCAGTCCAAACGTCAAAGTCACAGAAACCTTAGGAACTGATAAACAATAAGCCAGTGGTTGACCAGATTAGCTCAGACAAACACCTAGGATTTGCATTTCCTTTTTGCCTGCTATAGAGCCAGCTATGACCTCTACATAACCCCTACATGACATCATAGGAATCTGACAACAGCCAATAGAATATTAAAGGACATGTTCTTGCACAGGAACAGAAAGCTCAAATACAAAGCCCAAAGAAGGTATAAAACCCACCCACTCTCAACTCCATTTTGTTAGCTGCCCAGAATCACATGTGGTTCTGTTTCTTCAATAAACCTCTTTCCAGTCAGCCTCCATGTTTCTACAGTCTTTCTCCGAGCTTGGAATTAAACCAGCTTGATTTTCCTTCCAATACTATCATTATTTCATGAAACTACATTACTTTCCACTATTTTCCACTATTTGACAAAGCTCTTCTATTTGGCTCTATTGTCTTTTTTATGTAGCACAGTATGCAAAATCATTTCTAGCATTAATAATCTGTTCTACTTTTCTCTGCCTTTAGTTTTCATACCAATGAGTCAGGGAATGTGTGTTCTGCATTCCCTATCAACTCCAGCTGGCAAAGCCAAAAGTGAAGCATGCTGGGAGCTGTAGTTCAACAACATCTGGAGAGCTTATCACCCATGCATACGTATTATTTATTTGTAGGCAAATTCTTGGCCTACATTTCAACAGAAATGAAGCATTTTTAAATCCCATTTTTTTATCTGCAATGCTATAACATATTCAGTGGGATTTAGCAAATAAGCATGTTAAAGCTTTTGTTGCTATTTTAAAAAAAGAGGAAAAAACAAATGTTGTGATAGAAAACTAGCGATGAGACTTAATTTTTGTGGCTATGTTGCATGTTTCTCACACACTTATTTTCCTGATAAAGAAGACAGAACTATCTACAGGATGAACACTTTTATTGGAGCAAGGGTGGGTTAGTAAGTTATGAGAAATATTTGCTACCGTATTATTTTTTTCAAAGCAATTTTTGCTTTGAATCACATTTCCCTCTGTGATTTCAGTCTCTATTTTTAGCACTTTATCATATTTCAGCCTTTAAAGTACCATTCAAGTCTCTTCAGACTTGAGCTTGAGTCCTTAGGAATTACATTGACACAACCATATTTGCTTTCTTGGCAACAGCATAACAGTGATTACCATTTATGTTTAAGATTCCTCCCCCCAGTTTCATATTCTAATTAACAGCCCTAGAATTCCTCATGGCCTGCACTCCAAGAACTCCAAGTGCCATTAAAATGTACAAAAGATGTTATGCCATGAAAAGCAATTAGTTAAATTGGTACAAGGCTAGAGCAGGTTCAAAGGGAGGCAACTAATATGATCAAGGGGCTGGAACATCTTTCCTATGAGGAATTTGGGGCTTTTTAGTCTAGAAAGGAGCAATTAAGAGGGGAAATTTTTGATACAAAATTATGCCTGGTATGAATAAGGTAGAAAGGAAAATCTCTTTTTTTCTCTTCTCAGAGTAATGGAAACAGAATTCACCCTTTTAGGATTTCATTTGCCATGAACAGGCAAATGATTTTTATTTTGTTTTTGTTGTTACACAGCGCATAATTGAACTTTGGAATTTGTAACTGTGAGATATGCTTTTGGATACTAGCTTTCTGGTTTCAGAGAAGTATTGGATCAATTCAGGAAGGTCGTGAAGATCAATCACTATTAGCCTTGATGACAGCATGACTGGCTCTGAAAGCCATCTGCTGGGAGATTAGCGTGCTTCTCTATTGGTTGGCCACTGTGAGAGCACACTGTTGGATTAGATGAGCCAAGAATCTGATCCAGCAGGACACCGCTTATGTTCTTAATGGGACGCCCCACCATCACTCATGTTTCATAAATGAACATAAAATGGCTCAAGGCACTGTCACTGATCATCTGGGCCAACTAGGATAATGAGAAGGGGAGAGAAATAATCACAAACAGAGGGACGGCATCTGCTCGCTTGTCTGAACACAAAAAGCCAACAGAATAAATAGCAATAGCACTTAGACATGCATACCACTTTACAGTGCTTTACAGCCCTCTGTAAGCGGGTTACAGAGTCAGCATATTGCCCCCAACAATCTGGGTCCTCATTTAACCCACCTCGGAAATGTGGAAGGTTGAGTCAACCTTGAACCTGGTGAGATTTGAACTGCCAAACTGCTGGCAGCCGGCAGTCAGCAGAGGTAGCCTGCAGTATTGCACTCTAACCACTGCACCACCATAGCTCATCATCATAAAGCTAATCTCCTCAATCCAATAGTTTGTTTTCTTTCGCAATCAAGACACTCTGCCCCCCCACATTAATGGTAATCCCATTTAGTGTCCCTTTTTTCTTGTAATCTCCATAGCCAGATCACAGGATTAAATTACTGGAGTCTACTGTGCAAAGTTACAGAGTTTCCATCTATGTTCTCTTATTGACTTTATGAAAATTAACTTTACTCACTGTTAGTTATTCAATATGCCTATGCAGTGGAGATACTTATAAATCCCTGTATTGCAAGTTAAAGGGAGCAGGAGTCCCAGAACAACACTTTGCTTTGCTTTTAAAGAATCATAAAGCTGGGAGGAAGAATTTAGATCACTAAATCCAACTACTTGCTCTTTGAAGGAATCCAAATTTCTCCAAATGGCTATCTAAGTGTCTAAATGCATCCAATAAAGGGGAGGTCACCAGCTCGCTAAATAATTGGCTTCCCTGTAGACCTGTTCTTAAGGTTAGGGGTTTTTTTTTGTCTTGACATTCAACTGGAATTTGCTTTTCTATAACTAAAGATTTCAGAGATAGGCAGCAATGTCTATATTTATACCAATATCACTTAGCACTTAGATTTATATACCACTCCACAGTGCTTTACAGCACTCTCGCATATTGCTCCCAACAATCTGGGTCCTTATTTTACCATCCTTGAAAGGATGGAAGGCTAAGTCAGGTTCGAACTCCAGGCTGTGGGCAGAGTTAGCCTGCAATACTGCATTCTAACCATGCAGTAGATAGAGCAGGAATTTGGGAAAACTTTGGGTGACTCTCTTTGCATTTAAAGTAAAATAGCAAGAAGTCAATTCCATAGTTATTATTAAAAGGGCTCCAAGTGTCATGAAGAAGGGGAAGTTATATTTGGCTGTGGAGCCCCATATCAGCCACCTCTATTGTAAATACCTCCACTCATGACCATCTTTTGTATCTAGTTCAGAATTTAGGCCAAGAATTTGAATAAAAAAATATTTGTAGCTCATTGTTGAACTGAGGTTACACCAAGGACACTACATGAATTTGAATTCTGTGACTACTGAATCACATTTAATTAGACTTCTCTTAGCAACTATAATCAGTTGGGTTCACAAAAAATGCTAAGGCTAACCAACCAGAGGTTGTTTTCAGCAGGTTCTGACCAGTTCTGGAGAACCGGTAGCTGAAATTTTGAGTAGTTAGGAGAACTGGCAAATACCACCTCTGACTGGAGATTTTACAATATCCTTCCCCTGCCACACCCACCAAGCCATGCCCACAGAACCGGTAGTAAACATTTTTGAATCCCACCACTGGTTGGGCAATTCCTATTTTGGCTAATGGCTTTCTTCCCCTGTTGGATTTTGGGTGAGGGGCTGCTTCTAATCCTACCATTCTGTCTTTGTTTCAAAATATCCTGTCTTGAATGGATTACCAAATTGGTATTCATCTGGCTAGTGTCCTGTCAGTGTGTGAGAGAGTTGAGGGCTGTTTGGAAAGTGAAACAGTATTTGCTGTGTGAGCAAGAAGGAGACAGCAAGGAGCCTTAGCACTGTTCTGTACTAAAGCTGTTTAGTACTGTTCTGTACTAAAGCTGCTTGGTGCTGTGAAACTAAAACTGAAACTCCTCTCCTCTGCTTATGTTTTGCATTTGAAACAGATTTCTTTTCAGGTGAGGAGGGGGAGTAGAACTCCTTAGCATCACAGCAGCCTAATAATAATATAGGAAATACTAATGCTCTGATGGTCATTTTGAAAAATCCTTTCTTAGTGAACACCTAAAAGACAAGAGGAACATACGTGCCAAATTTCAAGTTTGTAGGCTTCACGGTTCTGGAGATTTTGTGATGATGCGTGAGTGGTATTTTGCATATCTATCTATCTATCTATCTATCTATCTATCTATCTATCTATCTATCTATCTCAGCAAAATCATCATCATCAGACAGTTGGCACTTTTAATTTCTTGGAAGTATAATGTATATGTCATATTAATCTTAACTATGAATTTCATTATATAATGGAATAATTTAGTCATAGAGGCAAGTTTAGATGAACATTGAGCCAGTGTTCTGACCCAGGCTTTGTCAAACATACTAACTTGTTTCAAAAGCAAAACCTATTTAATGCAATGCTGGGAATTACTTTCATTTCCAGCCAGAATTCATTATACACAGTTCCCTAAGATAAGCCCACCCTTATCAGTGCTGGGGAATGCTGCCAAAAACAGAAGTCTTCAAAGTAATTATAACAAAACCCACCCAAAGTATCAGAAAAAAACGACCAGAGTACGCAGAGTTTCAAGAAGGACTCGGAATCTAATTGAACTTCGTCATTGAGGTCTGACTTTTATCCCTTATGGGAGGGGCAATCACGCCCAGCTTCAGTCCCAAGTTGCCCCTTCTGCTTCAGCTGCTCTCACCTTCTAGCAGTTCTGCGCAGACGCACACTAGGAACAGGCTCCCCTGGGTCCTCTGCTTCGCTGCTACCAGGCTCCAAAGGCTCCGAAGGCAGCACCCCACTCTTAGATGGTCCTGGCCACATCCCTGCATCAGACGCAGGACCCTCGTCCAAGTCCTCTTCAGAATCCCTGATTGGTCCCCTTTCTTCTTCATTGTCCGACTCTGCTGCCATCTGCACTGGCTGCCAGCAAACCACAACAGCCAGTTTTTAGGTTTGTTTGTATGGAATTTCTCTTTGTCTTGACTTTCCTGATTTCCTGTGTTGAAGGTCACCCCATTTTGCTTGTGACAGAACATTCTGAATGTGTATATTTATCAATACTGAATACAACTAATTTAGTTTTATGGAAAAATGACATTGTTTTATAAGAGAGAACAGCTAAGTAGTACTTAGAAACTGGCATTTTTCTGGAACACTACTTGCAGAGAAAGTGGCTTTAAAACATTTCAGTGTTAATTCAGACGTTTTAATATTAACATAGTGAAGAGAAAATGTATGTTGAAAGATCATTAGCAACAAAGATAGTCATTTTAGTAAGTTAGTAGATGTTGTTGGAAGAAAAATCCACTCTGGTTCTAAGCTGAGAGAAAGATTCTGGAAATGAAATGGATGCAGGCTGCTGGAAAGAAGGTCTCTGTTTATTTGGATGCCAGAAACTTCAGTGACAACAGCATGTTTCTGGGGTAGCTACAAAATAGGGTTGAGATAGGTGGGCTTTTATACATTCTTTGGGGCTTTGTGATTTAGATGCCTGTTCCTGTGTAACAATGTGTCCTTTAATATTTTAATGGCTGTTGCCAGATTCCTATGGGGTCATGTAGGAGTCATGGCTGGCTCTATAGGCAAAAGGGAAACTGCAAATCCTAGGTGTTTCTCTGAGGTAATCTTGTCAGCTCTGGCTTGCCTAATTGTGTTATTTATTCTCTTTTGAGACTTTGAGACACCCCTGCTCTATAGCAGTGTTTCTCAACCTTGATAAGTTTAAGGTGTCAGCTGTCAGAATGCCATATCCACCATGCTGCTTGGTGAATTATGGGAGTTGAAGTCTGCACCTTTTAAAGTTGTCACGATTGAGAAACACTGCTCAATAGACAGTAGTAGAGGTAGTCCTTGACTTGAAACTGTGCTTTAGTGACTGTTTGAAGTTACAAAGGCACTGGTAAAAAAAATGACTTACAACAACTTACAACCACTGCAAGCATCTCCATGGTCACATGATCCAAATTCAGGTGCTTGGCAGCTGGCATGTATTTATGACAGTTGCACTGTCCTCAGGTCATGTAATTACCGTTTGTAATTTTTCCAGCCAACTTCCGATAACCAAAGTCAATGAAGGAAACCAGATTTGCTTAACAACCCCATGATTCATTTCACAACTGCAATGAGTTGCCTAACAACTGTGGCAAAAAGGTTGTAAAATGAGGCAAGACTCATTTAACAACTGCCTTGCTTACCACCAAAAAGTTGGCCCCAATCTATAAGGATTACCTGTATTCTCAAATATGTTTCTGCACATCTCAGCAACCAGTAAGCCATATTCTCAGGGTAGACAATTATAAATGTGGTCTTATTTCTAATATTTTATTAGATCTATTCTGCCTCTAAGGAGTGCACAAATGAGAAATAATTAAACAAATTAAACAAATAATTAAGATCACCATTGAAATAAAGATTCCGTAGATGCATAAATCATAGACTGTCCATAAAAATGTATATAAAAACATTCTTGTTTTACAAGTGATAATGTGTGGATACAAGTCATATGAAGAAATTTGGGAAAAGATCACAACTGTCTTTATTTCTAATGGATGTTCTCAAGACAAAAAAATATGCCTCAAGTGCCATGATTTTGTATTAATTAGGGCAATTTGACATCCTATCTCTCTCACGCACCCTCATGTGTTCATCAGTTTGGGATATAAAATGGATAATTTATATATAGTTTTTAACTTAATTGTGCTCAATTCTGCATTACCTTGAGCAAATGGCTCTGTCAGCCTAAAAACAGCAACCATAAAATTGTATTTAACAGCTGAAAGACAGAATTATATGCAATCAACAGCTGTTAGTTAGACTTGCCACTTTAAGAGCACAGCTGTTGATTGTATCCACTTTTAAAGTGTTATTCAACCCTCAGTTCCCAAGCCCTCTTCTATAGAACTGTCATTCTTCTACAAAGAGGAACTTGGTTGTAAACAACTGTAGACTGTAAAAAGAATATGTGCTGTCAGCAGTCTTTCCTCTTTTAGCTAGATCATGTTATTTTGCAAGGCCAAATGCTTTCACAGGATGCCAATTAAATCAGAAAAAAGCTGCAATTTGTAATTATTTCCTTTTCCAATCGTCTAAGTGTTTAAATTGTATACAGCACAGTTGTGTATGCATTCATCCAGTCCCACTATGTTCATTGGACTTATTCCCAGGTAAGTGGTAATAACATCAGCATGATATAATTTGCTGGCTGAAAGGGTAGAAAGCTGCTCTCTCTTTCTCCCTGTGCCCGCCCCCCTCCAAACACACATCTATTCCTATAAAATTGAATAGAAAGATGGTGGGGAGGTTAAGTTCTAATAGGCCTATCACAGTTGTTGTTACTGATTTATGTGCTTTTTAATTTATTTTTATTTTTAGATAATTAGAACAATTAATCAGTAGCACGGCTTGCCTCCAGAAGTTGTGGGTGCACCATCACTGGAGGTTTTAAAGAAGAGATTGGACCACCATTTATCGGAAATGGCATAGGGTTTCCTGATTGAGCAGGGGCAGTAGACCTCCAAGGTCTCTTCCTTTTATTCCTTGTTATTTGGTAACTCATCAGTTATCACAGAATTGGCTGAGATATTGACCATGTTATCTGCTCACCAGGCAAATTGGCACCAAAACCTCATTAAATATGTTACATCAATGTTACCCCAAATAGTAAGAATTTTCTGAGATAGTTAAACTCCAATAGTCTAGTCCTCAGCATGTATTTCTTGACAGGGATGATCTTTGCCTAATAGAATCAGTCATGTTTGTATAGAGGCCTCCTACATAGTGAATAGAAATCTCAATGGTTCTAGGTTTCTTTACAGCAAGGGTCTTCAAACTTGGCAAGTTTAAGACTTGTGAACTTCAACTCCCAGAATTCCTGAGCCAACATGACTGGAGGAGGAATTCTGGAAGTTGAAGTCCACAAGTCTTGAAGCTGTCAAGTTTGAAGACCCCTTGTTTAGAGAGAGAAAGAGAGAGAGAAAGAGGCTCCTATAACAAAAGTTGGTTGTTGAATAGAAATCAGTTGAGTTTGATGTTTCTGTGATTTTCTTGATCTGCCATCAGATGATACTATAGCCTCTTGACTGGGACAGGGCTTTTTTTTTCAGGAGAGGCCATGTCATATTATCCAATTCAGAAATTTTCCTCATAGGTTTACCACATTATTTATTTATTTATTTATTTTATTGGACTTATATGCCACCCTCTCTCCCTAGGGACTCAGGGCGGCCTACAATAAAAAAAAACAATACAATTAATTAAAAATACATTAAACTAGTGAACTAAGCCCAATAAAGATTAAAACCCAATAAAAGTTAAAATAAGAATAAAACCCACCCCTTACCCTTCAGTCCAGGCCGGACTGTTGAAACAACCAGGTCTTTAGGTCGCGGTGGAAGGAACGGAGGTCGGGAGCCAACCGGAGCTCCAAGGGGAGTCAATTCAACAGGGTGGGTTATTATGATGCCATTACTTGCAATGTTACCCCAAATACAATAATCTCTAATTAGCAGAGGAAACATGTGTTTCTCCTTCTAAAATAATCAGCTAAGGTATATGAAATAATGTAATTATATGCAGCTGTCTAAGTCCTGTTCTTATGTTTTAAAAAAATCACATTTTGCTGTCTTCTGGAACACCCTGAAAACTGAGGCAAAAGTAGTTAGGAAATGCCTGAATAAAAACACAAAAGCATAACATATAGATACGTTTTTAATCATTTTTTTCTGTAGAAATTTGAAGTTATAAAGGAATTTCTAAAGGGCAAAATTAGGAGATTGAGGTTTACTGTTATGTTGAAACATTCTTCACTTTACAGTAAATCATGGACAAAGTTTGTCATTTGTCTGATTTGTTTTTTTTTCTAACAAACCAGAGTTAGAAGTGGGTTACTTGCTAAATATTGTTCTCAAAGGTATTGTAGCCAGTGATCAATACCAGTGGTCTGGCGGTTAGGGCACCAACTGGCTAATTGATTGTTTTGTTCCTTCCTTTTGCCAGTGTTCTCAAACCACACAAACCTTTGGCAAATAGATTTGTTGAAGGTTGTCCCTACTGTAAGTTTCAATATATTTTGTGGTCATGTATTATTTAGTACCAATTATATCTCTGCTAGCAATTGTGTGGTGCTTAATTTTGAGAGTCTCCTTTTGTTTCTTTTTAAATAAATAAAAATGCATTCCTCTTATCATAGTAGTGTTGCCAAATTTTCTTTCCAAAAATAAAATTGGGAAAACAATTGTAAGAAACACTAGAAATCCTCTGTCTTGCACACAAGCATTGAGTGCTGTTTGTGCCAAAAGCAACTTTAAAAATATATCGCAATTCATAGTTAAACAAAAAATTAATTGGCAAACTGACACAAAACTGCTTTTTCAAACTCTCCAAAACATTCTGCTGTTCAAGACAGTAGAAAAGATGAAGTGGTCTTAATGATTAGTTGTGCAGAAATCAAATGCTTGCATTATTTGTGTGTTTGGCTGATCTTAATATACATTTTACTAACTGAATTTGGGCGGGTTTTATTCCTCTTCTCATCAATAAAGACTGCTGTCTTTTGTCTTTTAATTTTCTCTACTTTTCCCAGCTATATAGACTCTATAAAATTCTTTAGACTAGATATTACTAGACAATTTGAGGAATCACCATAACATTAAAAAGGCATTTTTTTCATTAATGAATCTATTGTTAATGTATGATTACCCCCATTCCCTCCCAGGAGTGGGAATAACACTTGGATTTTCCATATTTTATCATTGGTATTGAGGCTTTTGATGGGGAGGATGCTATTTTTATGTAGGCAGCAAATATATGGCTAATCTGTCAATATGATAAGGAACACGACTCTCAAGTACCATGTCTATCGTACTTTTTATTTCCTATTTATTATTAGGGATTATAAACACAGAGAATATATGTCTAATGTTTCCAAGATGATATTCAGTTGTTAAAATCTTTTGCAGTGCACAGGGCCCTGCCTAGAGTTGCCAGGGGACAGGGTTAAAATTGGCAAGATGGCAGATGGAGCATTACAGTGCAAACCTTGCCTCTTTTGATGTGCATATGAAAGAGGTAGGACTTACAATGTGATAGTTTGCTCTCTAGATTAGCAGTTTTAGACTCTCCCCGCTGCAGACCTTACTGTTCCTGCCTCCTTATTTTGTTTAAGGCAATTGTCAAAAATCAGTGACAGTTTTTGAAATAGAAACACACAAGTACTGCAGAGTAAGCCCTAAAATATTGTTTCTATAGTGTAAAAAAGGAGGATCCCACCACCCAGAGAATAAAAATGGCCAGTCATGATACAATACAACTCTAACCATCTACTGTGGCCCATGTCCTTTCCTCAAAGCTAAGTGTAGTTGCCACCCATCAAAAATATTATTCACCTTTAACCTAGAACTTGATCCAAGATCCAAAATGCTTCACCTCTAACTTAACAAAAGTCATTTCTTTCATTGTCTTCAAAGTTACCTGAATACAAGCTTAAGAATGCCTAGAATCAAACAACAAAATCTAGGCATGTACCTTTTGCAATATTTCTCATATGGTATGTAATCAATTGCATCAGACTTTGCGAACAATCCTTCGACAATCATCCAACCACCAATGCAGAAGAAGAGAAGGTTGATGAGTTTTATGATCAAATTCATTTTGAAATCACTAAACATGCAAGCAAGATGTGCTCTTTGTGATAGGAGAGTGGAATGCCAAAGTTGGAAACATTAAACAGGAAACTGGACTTGAATTGTATGACTTAGAGAAATTGAAATGAGACTGGAGACTGACTTGACAATTTCTGCCACTCCAATTATTTCTTCATAGCTAATAGTCCTCAAACAAACAAAATTATACACCTCTATACATGGATATCAGCAGAAAGAATATATAGAAATTAAATTGATTTTATTATTGCTAAAAGGAAATAGAGGAACTCAATTATAGCATCAAAGACATGGCCAGGTGCTAACTGTGGAAAAAGTTCAGAAACTGCTCATATGCAAGTTCCATGTTAAGCTACTGAAGAACAAAAAGAAAGTCAGTTTTCAGGATATGATCTTGAATATATACCCACCATTTTCAAAGAGGACATCAGAAACTGCTATGAAGTCCTGAGCTTCATTGATAGAGAATCAAGTAAATTATGGAATGAACTTTAAAGAAGTTATTAAGGATAAATGTGAAAAGTGACCGCTGAACATGAAGAAAGAGAAGAAAGCAATGGAAATTTGTCAAGAAGAGGAGAGAAGCCAAGAAAGATGAAAAAGTTCCCAGGAAAGAACTTAAAAGAATTTTAGATACCTGTTAGAAGAGATATGAAGCAATATTATAACATTTGTAAAACCCTGAAATATGGAAAGAAATGGAAGAACAACATCTTTCAAAAGATCTTTGAACTCAGAAGAAAGTTCCAATCTTGCAGGGAAGAGATGCCAGATGTTCAAACTGACTTTAGAAAAGGTTGAGGAACATAAGAAATTACTGCTGATGCATGGTGAATAATTGAAAAAGCCAAAGAATATCAAAAGAAGTCACCATGCTGCTTTGATTATAGAAAGGCCTTTGATTATGTTGATCAATTTAAGCTGTGGATTTTGCTCTGAAAAATAGGACTCCTCAAATATAACATTGTTCTCATATATACGGATAAAGAAGCTAAAGTATAAACAGAACATGGCAAAAACAGACGTGGGGCCAGGTTGGCAAAGGAGTGTGACAAGGTTGTAGCCCTTATTTATTCAGTATATATACTGAATATATATTAAGGGTAGCTGAATTGGAGAAGATGTGTGGTTTTAAAATTGGAGATGATGTGTGGTTTTAAAATTGGAGGAAGAAACTTCAATATCTTCCTGATGACAGTATCCTGATAGTGAAAAATACAACAGATCTGCAAACTCTAGTAATGACAGTTGAAGAGCAAAATGAAAAAAAGAAATAAAAATTGTAATATAAAGAACACCAAACAAAAGACCACTAGTAGAACAACCATTCTTAGAAGTGACAATAAAGATAGCACATTGATATATATATAGCTTCTATTTTTCAGATCAACCACTGACAATAAAGTAACCTACAAAAATCAAAACTATGATTTTCCCTATGACTATCTATGGAAGCAAAAGTTATACTTTGAGGAAGCAGCACCGGAAGAATATTGATGTTTTTGAACTTTTATTTTGGTTAAAACTCTTGAACATTATGGATACCCAAGAAAACAAGCCAATGGATCATTGAACAAATCAATCCAGAGTTTTCATTATATCAGACTCAAATTTATTTATTCATTTATATATTTATCTCCCACTTTTATTATTTTCACAAATAACTCAAGGCAACAAACATACCCAACACACCTTCCTCCTATTATCTCCACAACAACCTTGTGAGAAGGGTTCATCTGAAAAGAAAGGGTGACTTACCCAAGATCACCCCATTGGCTTTCATGGCTAAGGTGACACTTGAATTCATGGTCTCTTGCTTTTTAGCCTGGTCCTTAAACGTTAATGTTAAGAAAGATGGAAGAGAAGGACAACCATTAGCAAAGTGGATGGATTAAATTACAGTGGTGATGTCTACACTGTTGAAAGACCTGAGAGATCATGTTAGGGAAAGACAGTCAGGGAGAAAAATCTATCCTTGTGGTCTTTAGGAGTCAAAAAATATTTGATGGCACCTAATCAAGTTATCAATCAAAGCATACTGTATGTCATTTATCTGGGAGTAAACTTTACTGATTGAAGACTTATTATGGAGGATGTTAACTACTCTTTATTGCTTATATCCTTTCCAGTCTCCTGTTCTAGAAAGGTTATAGTCAGCGTGCTGTACAAAATAATTGTTCTCCTCTAACTTTTAAAAAAACTGAACCAACAGTCCTGGGATTGGCAACAAACTATGTTGTTGCCGAGTTTATATTCCACAGTAAATCAACACATTTCTAAAAAGTCGGCTTCCATGATTTAATGTAATGCATAAATCAAGCCAGCTGACAAACTATTTCCGTAATTCGACCAAGGCAGCAATTTATGATGTATTTTCAATTGGGAGCTTAACCATGTGATGCAAATTCTTAAATACTCTCACACGCTCAAGTCTTGTGTACATGTATTGGTTTCTATTACAGATGGACAGGCCGTGACTGCCAGGTAGTATTTATGACTAGCCTGTAATGTATTGCGATTCTATTACTTTCATACAGTAGGTTGGAATGATCGTCGTAGCAAATTTGTCCGATTGTCTTGTCTGAATCGAACGCCTGAGTAAATATCACCTGTGATATTGTGTCTGTGTAATTCTTTCATTCACTCAGTCGTACTCCGACGGATAAAGAGGATTTGTGGGGCAGGAGTTCCTTCCCTAGGATTGCCTCTAGAAAATTATATCTCGTAGAAATCTACCTTAAGCTGTAACAAGCTTTCTTTTCCCCGAACTCAACGAAAAGCCTATTTATCAGCCGGTGATCGCGGTACTAGAAACTAAGCGCACAAAACAGACGCGCAAATTTCCCAGCTCCATATAGCTTTTCAGTTCCCGATTGGAGCAAATTGCGGGCTGAGAGGCTCTGATTGGTCTATCAGATCAAGATACTAGCCAATCAGAAGAATACTCTTTTCCCCTCCTCTATAAAAGCCGGGGCGGAGTTTGGAGTAAGTAGTGTTTTCAGAATCTAGTTTTATCCGGAGTTGAAAGGTGGGGAAACCTTTGCGTGATTCCCCCCCCCAAAAAAAACCTGCAGGCGTCACTCTAGTTCTGTGCTTTTGTAAAATAAATAGAAGGCTTAATTTATTTTTTTAATCTGGAGGTAGCTATTTATATATTTTTTTAAAGTCCATAGTTTATTCTTTGTTTCAACTTCAACTCGGATTATCTGAAGACTGACCGCCTGTATTTTTCCTAGGATAAAGGTAAGAGGCTGGAATTCCGGCAGCTGGGCTATTTATTTCATCATGCAATATCTCACTCCTACTGGCGAGTGGCTGTCAGTGTACTGCATGGGTCGAGAGAGCAAGTCCAGACATGTCTTTGAAGTTGGTATCGTTAATAGAAAACAACTAATTTGACAGTGTCTATTTAAAGCGCAAAATTCCTATGTCAATCAACTTTGTATTATGTCTGTGAAATAATACAAAGTAAGAAAAGGGAAGCGGCGGCGGTGGGGGGGCGCGAGGGACTAGAAAAAGCTTTCCTATATTTTCCAAATAAGGATTCCCGAAAAGAAAGTAAGTGAGATAAACCCAGCTGTGCTAGAGAATGTTAAGATGTTACTTGATACATTCATTTGGTTAAACTTGGTCACACTTAACTCAGCCTCTCCCAGTCACGTACGCCCATTTAGCCACTCAGTCTTGGCAGCTCAGTCAAGTCCAAGGCTTCTAGAAGCCGCTAGATAGTGACAGGCTAATTTAACAGATTTATTATGTAAGCATCCTCTAATTATGGTTAATCTTTTTCTACTGGGAGAAAGCAAGGGACTTCCTAGTGAGGGACTTAGGATAACGTTCACAGCAGTGCTCTGTAACTAATACAGAATTAATGGACTGGTAAATAAATCCTGGGCTTCATCCTATTGTGTGTGCTGCTCTCTTCACAATGTCTTAAAAGCTTAAATCATACGCCATTTATAGAATTAGTTTAAATGTTTCACTTTAAAAAAATAAAAAAATATAGAAATATAATAAAGGTGGGATCATAATATGAAAACAGTGCTGTGGATACAATGGCTGTTATAACTTTAATTCATATTTGTATTTTTAAATCTTTTTAGAGGCTCAGTTTATATACTCTATTCAATTAATCTGACCACCTCTGCTCATTTTTCCCTTCCTGTTAAGCTTCTTTTTGCCTGTGCATTTTGTGTTACTTCTGGTTAAAGAGTGTAGAATATGATGTGCAGCAGGTCTCTGCAGCTTTGCTGAAAGGTGGCAAAAGCAAACATAAACTTCTCTAAGTGTTTTGCTTGGAACAGTCTTGATCTAAGTTTTGTATTTCAGATGATTGATACATTTGCAACAAATGGGACTCAGGAGTTACTAGTGCAGCTCAGTGCGTTGCTTGAGCAGGAACTAAGATATCAGCCAAAGCTCTCTGGCTTGCGAATAATTGAAACAGCTCATGATAATGGGCTCCGGATGACAGCAAGGTTGCGGGATTTTGAAGTGAAAGACCTGCTTAGTTTGATTCAATTCTTTGGCTTTCGCACAGAAACGTTTTCTCTTGCCGTGAATTACTTGGATCGTTTTTTATCAAAAATGAAGGTAGGTCTTTAGATTATGAAGTTAAAGTATAAGCTAGTTTATTTCTGTTTTGATGCAAGACTTCATAGATTGCTGATAATTTGCTTTTCAGGTTTTCAGCTGCCAAAGAAAATTTTATCACTACAGCATTAGTCTGTAATCCTAACATGCAGTTTTGCCATGTAAATCTTATTAACTGGCATAAACACTTATTTTTAGCTGAATATAGTAGATAAACAGCTCATAGGAGGAGCATTTGCAGCAGAATTTATAGCAGCTGGTATGGATTAATATCATTATAAATACCCATTGCATTTGGACTTTTCAGGATATGTAATAAGGACCACCAAGGGAACCTACTATTATTTAAACCTACTTGCCAGTCTTATTAACAGCACCAGTGTGTGTGTTTTTTTCTTTTGGTAAATGCAGATTATTCTTTTGTAGCCCAGTACTAGATTGTTTGACTGCAACTCCCATAATTCTCATTGAGTCTGTGGTTCCTGGAATCTATAGTTTATTGCAGAAGATTGGCCTAATAGACCTTTCTGTTGCCTTGTGCAAAGTACATTGTTTCAAGCTTTACCTGTTTTTGGGGAAGGAGCTTAATGGATCTATGTGGTCTTTAAAAGTTCTGGGTTCTTCAATGAAGCAAAGATGAGAAAAGTTCCAAACAAATGCATACCTCTAATAACATGTTTTAGAAAGTGCTATTTTAGATGGGTGGCCTGTATACTGAACTGAATTGCTTTGAGGGATAATGTACAATGATAGACGCTGCTTGATTGATGTTGAACAGCAAGGCGTGAAAGCTTACTTTTCTGAACAATAGAGATTAATTGCATTGTACCAAAGTATTCCACACTGGGAATTCTTATTTTCTTGAATATAAACACATTAAAAATTTAAAATTTAGCATAGTAGAAAATAGATTAAGGAATGATCACTTTTTATTTTATGTAAGAAAAGGTTGCTATAAGCCCACTCTTAACATTTTAGGTCAAAAGTCCAATTGACTTACATAATATTTACTTTGTAGGTTTGCAATGTGTATGTAAACCAAGTATATTATAGGCTCTTTTTCTTCTAGGTGCAGCCAAAACACTTGGGATGTGTTGGCTTAAGTTGCTTTTACTTGGCTGTGAAAGTCATGGAAGAAGAGAGTAATATTCCATTAGCTACGGACTTAATCCGAATAAGTCAGTATCGGTTTACTGTTAGTGACTTAATGAGAATGGAAGGAATTCTTTTAGAGAAGCTACATGGAAAAGCAACAACTGCCTTCCACTTTCTGCAACTTTATTGTTCAATTTTGTGTGACAGCATCAACTGTAAAAGGTTAGTCTCCTTTTCTGGACCAATTTGGAAGTGTCAGTTCCTTTAAACCAAAGAAATTTACGGAGAGAAAATGTCCTATGTGCTAGCAAGGTGTAGTATACATCCAAGAATCCCCTTTTAAAATAATCTAGGTGTGCATTTGCAATTCAAATTTTAACCATGAGGTTGAAACTGTTAAACAATACCCAATATATGTACATTATAGCAGACAGACATTATGGTTTTAAGAGGTATTAATATTTACAAGACTGATGTACAATTCTATTAATCCCACACAACAGTTTGAAGTGGGATTAGAATCCTATCAGATTTGACCTATCTGAAACAGGGATGAATAAATACCACTTACTACATTTGTGTAAAACCAGTTTGACATGCCATCATAGTTAGATTACAGTATGCTTTCAGGATGGAACTACTTTTCCTTGCCCCTTAAATAGTAACTTTCTATTAGGGGCCTTTGAGGTTTCTAGAAAAACATATCTCATACCATGACAAATTCCTTGTGTGTCCAATCACACTTGGCCAATAAAGAATTCTATTCTATTCTGTTCCGTTCTGTTCTGTTCATACAAACATAGCTCATTTGCATGCAGATAAATGCAACTGAGTTAACTCTCTTTAATAACCGGATTTATCTCAATCCTGCAGAATGCAGTGGAAAGTACTTGTGTAGTAGCTTTGATCATAGTACAAGAACTGAATGGAGGAACCAAATGAAAACAGAAAGTAAAGGGCAATCAATATTCAATATTCAATTTTGCTAATCTTCTGTTGCTATTCTCAGATCAAATTTCTGAAGAGCTTATGATTCATCTACCAAAAATACTCCTCCGAGCTGGATGTAATCTAGGCCTGAACTGTTAATTACTGTTTTTAAATATTCTATGACTGAAACATATTTAAATATTTTTTATAATTTAAGAATTTAGAGATGTGTTGGCAAATTTTAGGTAATGTGCATTTGATTTAAGTTAAAAATCACTTTATGACTCTTAGTTTTTCTTATCTTCTAACTACTCAGTTTATTTTTTTTTACTTTGTGTTAATCCTTATATAAAAATATTGAAAATCAACAAATTAACCTTTGTTTTATTCAGGAACAATCTTAAATTAGAGAGACTTGAAGCCCAACTAAAGGCCTGTCATTGCAGACTTATTCTTTCAAAAGCAAAGGTATGGACTATGATAAATTAGCTATCAATTCATCAGTTTGCAAAAGCTTAACATATTTGATTGATCTTAATTATTTTATTTTCCATTAGCCTTCAGTACTGGCACTTTCAATAATGGCTCTAGAAGCTGAAGAGGAGAAAGTACCAGAATTGGTTGAAATAATACAATGTCTCCGAATACATTCCAAGGTAGGCCATAATTAAATAACTATTTGATGTTTACTTCTAACTTTATTAATGTAAAAATATGATGACTGCTTTCTTAAACTAGATATCAGCCAAGGGTTTTTCATCTAAAAATATTTGATTTAGTTTGGTTAGAAAGGCGGAAATAACTATGTAAGTGGCAAGATAAACGGAATAATTTTTAGGAGACTACTTTTTGCCAGTTTTGGGAAATGCATGTTTAAAGGTATCTCAAGTATATGGAGTCACAGTTCCAATCTCTTGCAAATATCTTTGATTACAATGGTTATTTTGTATTAATACATTAAAATAACTTGTGTAGCTTAACTCTTGTCATAGCAAATAGTGCAGTTCAATAGATTTCATTGTTTAATTACTTGTTAAATAGAGTAAAATGGCTGGCTAGAGTTCCAGCCAGGAAGTCCCTTAGTGCCTCTCTCTTTGCTCAACAGAATGGTAGTTAAAGGGTAAACCTGACACTAGGAAACAGAATATCATTCTGGATTAAGGATGCTGATATTTGAGCAATGGTGAAGGGACAGCTGAGTAGGAATGTTTTGAAGGAAAACTTTTACATCTTAGAAAGTTTAGAAAGATTTTTGTGGAAGTATGGTGAGGTTCATAGGCTAATTCATAGATTAGCCATGATTTGTTGAATTAGCCCCATGATGTGGTCCACTATAACACACTAGACAATCATTATTTTCCAGATCACATATTACCTAGTATGTATGTTCGTGGATTTTACTTTGTTTGACCCACCTGGTTTTATATATAAATTCATTAATTTTTAGATTATGGTATAAAAACTTTTTTTTAAGATTGAAGTCTTAAATGGTGATAGCAAAAATGTCAGGGCTTTGAAGACCTGCATTTCCTAAAGACCAAATGGAGAACATTTCAAGTCTTAAAACTGGTTATAAACTGATCATTTATTTCTCTCAAAAGTATTTGGAAAGTTCAGATTATTCAGTCTGCTGCAATGAAAGAATTGAGTGGATTTAATTGTAGGAAATACACTGGCAAGTTCATGTTTCTGGGCACAATTCAAAATATTTGTTATGACTTTTAAATTCTTCATTTGGATTAAAGCTATTTAAATGATATCATTCCTTATGAGTGTATTTACATCTTTACATCTTTTGGAAAGGCATGCCTCTTTTTTTAACTGTTAGAGATACATTTGGTAAGAGAGAGCCTTTTCAGCTTCATTTTATGGACTATATTTGCAAATGAATCAAATTTTATCTGTGTATGTGTATGAATATGTTGATACATAAATTTGTTGATACATAAACTCCTATTTTTTCTCTGATGTATAACTATTTCATTGTAAATAACTTAACACTAAAGTCTCATTTTTGAGAAATTTATTTTAAAACACACTGCTTTCTTTTACATTTTTTTCCTAGACACTCATATATTGCATACAGTACTGTAAATTATTTTTGTTCCTCATAACATTTATCTCTGGTGAATCTTCATTCTAGAATTCTCCTTTTAATTATTTACCTACAACATCTTGCACATATTTTTTTATGACAGATACTAATAATTGTGAACCTGCTTGCATTTTGGTGTATTTTCCTACAATAAGCCAGTTTTTAATGTCATATTTATATCTCCAGAGTTTTATAGTAAAAAAATTCTTGATAACCTAAAATCCTCTTAAATAAAGTTATGCATTGAATAAGCATTTTTAAATTCACATGATAAATGAAAGTGTGTCAGTTATGTGTTATCTGAACACCATTGACATGCATTGGTTGTTCATGAGTGGTACGGATTGGTTTTTAATTTCCCATTTTTTTTTCTATAGATAAATAGTAGAGAATTTTCCTTTTGGAAAGAACTTGTATCAAAGTGCCTCTCAGAATATTCCTCAAGCAAATGTTCCAAGCCAAGTGGACAAAAGCTAAAATGGATTGTGTCTGGTCGCACCGCCCGGCAACTGAAACACAGTTATTACAGAATTGCCCATCTTCCCACGATCCCAGAAACTGGTCCCTAAAAGGTGAACTTTCTAAATGTATTTTTGACTGGGTGTCATAGGAATAATTTAAAAGTTACACCAAAAAAATTGTAGAATGTTTAAATATTTTGAATTTTTGAATTGAAATAAAAATAGTATAAAAGTTGCAGCAATCTTTTTAGGAGTCTGGAAGATATAACTTTGTATGCACAAAAATATGTATGTGGGTCTTGGTGTATTCGGGTCTTGTCCCGTGTAAGATTACACGGACAAGACAATACCTACTACCTGAAAATCTAAAACAAAAATATGTATATGTATATATGATTCAGAAAAAATAATCTCTAGGTATTTATAAGGAAAACATGTTGAAAGCCTATTGAAATCTAGTGTTTGTTCTATATTCTCAAGTTTCCTAATGTGTTTCAGTATACTGGTAGTTCCTGCTTACTGACTGCCTTGTTTAGCCACTGTTCAAAGTTATAAAGGTGCTGAAAGACTTAACTTTAGTTCCTTCAACTTACATTTTCACAATGGTTTCTCCAATCACCTGATTGTCGTTTGAGAGTTTTACAGCGGGCTTCCAACAGTCTGGAGAAGCTGGCAGCGAAATTACAATTTGTGGTTACATGATGTCTCACCTAACAACAGCATCACATAGCGCTATAGTGGCCAATCCCAATTGCTCTCCTGAGGATTATCCATATAGCAATAGCAGACTTATATACCACTTTACAGTGCTTTACAGCCCTCTCTAAGCTGTTTACAGAGTGAGCATATTGCCCCCAACAATTTGGATCTTCATTTTCCTCACCTTGGAAGAATGGAAGGCTGAGTCAACCTTGAGCCTGTTGAGATTCGAACTACCAATGCACCTCATCCTTTGTTGCTAATATACTTGCCTTCAGTTTAAAATGGCACAAAAGCTGTTCATAGTAGATGGGCATGTAATAGTCAAGAAGTAAAACCCTAAACTATGAAAAATATAAATGTTGAGTTTTCTGATGGTTTGTATTATATAAATGTACTTTCATAAGTACAAGTCCTCCCTTACTGCTTGTTTGGTTAAGGCAGATCTTTGAACTTGCCATCACACCATCCCAATGGTCATGTGATTGTGATTCAGGTGCTTAGCACTGGCACACATTTTACAATAGTCATAGCATCCTACAGTCATGTAATTTCCATTTGTGACTTTCATAGCCAGCCTCTGGCAAGCAAAGAACACAGAACATAGAGTCAATAGAAAAGCTGGCTGGAAGCTGTAAGTCTAGTCGAAACTAATTTTGCAAGTGGGTTGTGATGTTTCATTTTATGACTGAGTTGCTTAATGACAGATTTGCTGATCACCAGTTGTGGTCAGCAAGGGAGGATTACTTGTAAACTTAAAGACCTTAATGAATTGGAGAATAGAGAGTTCACCTTTGCAAAACCATGAACCTTTTGGATACGTTAAACTTTCATGCTAGCAATGCCTTGCTGATAGGGTTATTGACATCCATGACAGTGCACTCAACAAAGATTACAGGACAGGTAGTCCTTGACTTATGACCACAATTGAGCCCCAAATTTCTGTTGCTAAGTGAGACAGTTGTTACATGAATTTTGCTTGTTTTACTAATGTTCTTGCCATAGTTAAGTGCATCACTACAATTGTTAATAACATGATTGTTAAGTGAATCTGGCTTCCCCATTGAAAGAAGGTCTCAAAAGGTGTTCACATGAATTTTGACCCTGTGACTGTGGCGATGATACAACAGTCGTAAGTGTGAAAAATGTTCATAAGTCACTTTTTTCAGTGTTGTAACTTCTAACCGTCATTAATGAGCTG
This sequence comes from Naja naja, assembly GCA_009733165.1. NCBI lineage: Eukaryota > Metazoa > Chordata > Lepidosauria > Squamata > Elapidae > Naja > Naja naja. Next base: position 118,825,171 of record CM019149.1, on the reverse strand, counting down.
TTGTAAATAGAGCACAACCTGTAATATAAACAAAAATTTGTTTAATAACATAAAAATGGAATAGTTAAAAATTGGAATCTTCAAGAGATAAATTCCTGTTTGTTCCTTTAGACTATACTATTTGTAAACAATGCTAATTGATTCCATATTTGCATCAGTGTATTTTATGTTATAATAATTTTCAAATTTCTTTTTGATTTAGTGGTAATCCTGAAGAGGAGCAGATGGAACGTTGTCTGGCAACATATGTTTAATCAATAAGGATATAAGCTTTCTGGTGCTGAAACAGAATTTGTTGGATTCTTCTGACCTATGGAAAGTCTAATTTCAGGAATATTAATCTGCAACAATTTTTTTAGCTCTGAGCTATACAACAATATAGCGTGTTACCACAAGACTCTGCTTGATCTTCTCAAGGTTCTTAATAAAACTGAAGACTTTTTTTATAAAACAATGCTTGGGGCTAAAATACAAACAAGTCAGCTGCTTTTGCTTTGATCTGTCCTCTGGAAATGTGAAACCGTGAGTCATCATAGAGCTTGATCCGTAACAATTCTGCATTTCTAAACTAAATGGTGGCAGAAAATAGATATAAAAATGAACATAACCATCACTAAATTAGTAAAATAGCTATGCATGAATTTTCTAGTGAGAGTAGGAACATTACTACTGGAAAGAAGGTTGCTACATCTGATTCATAGTAATGGTAATGATTGAGAAACAGAGTAACATAAAATTCAATCCATTAATTAGATAATTCCTTTAAACCAGAAGTGGGGAACTATGGCCCTTAATGATGCCTCAGGAATTCTGTGAATTGAAGTCCACAAGTCATAAAAGAGCCATAGTTCCCCACCTTTGCTTTAAACCATGATTCACATTAGAGGTTTGGAATTGACTTAAAGATATGTTGGTCCTAGATCATAGAGTTCAAGAGCCAAATTTAGTGGTCTATATTTACAGTGTATTAACATAAAGAATACATTTTTAACAAGTATTACAGTTCAGATTGTAACCAAGTATTTGAAAGAAATTGAAAAGTACATAATATTCACTGTGGAAATTAAAGCTGTTTGAAGAATGCAAGTCAGACACCAGCTGAGAATGTTGGCAATGTCTAAAAATAGAATTAACATTTTAGATTTTGCCTCAGTGTTTCACCTCAGTCTTTAGCTCTGCTTGCACATACCAAAATTGGTGGCATGATATGAGACCTCTGCATTTCACTGCAACCTGAAGCTAACTAATTTTACTGCACTTCCCTGGTTTGGATTTAAAAAAATACATGTTGCTATTAGAAGCATAAAAAGTTCTATGTTTATATTAAGCACATATTGGGGGGGATTTTTGTGGTTTTAGATTAGTATCAAGCTTCCAGTAAAACATTGTGTTAAATAATGTCAAAGCATAGAATTTAGTGTTATGCTACTTTAAACAGTTTTAATTGTCTTTTAAATTTGAGATTATATTCTGTTGTACCATAGTGTGTTCTGCATTGTTCAGCCCAAAGTTGGAGTGAATTTTACTAGAAAGAACTTAAGTTGTACATTGTGATTTCTTGAATGTTAAAAGCCTAAGGAAGCAACAGTTGCTGTCCAGCAATGATTTATCAAATCAACTGTCAATATTCAATATCTTTTAGACTTTGGTTCTTTTTAAAATCACTTTTTGTAATAATATGTTTCTAGTTATATTGTGTTCAATTTCGTTTTCTACCTTAGTTATTGTATGGACGTTTTACTGGTTGTGTTTAAATTGCCACAAGAAAAATCGGAAAGACAATGCAACAATTCTTACCTTTTTATTTTTAGCATCTATACTGTTGGTGTAATTTGACATTGTCCTAATGGCTCACTTAAAGCTGACTGGCTTGCCTTTAGAATCAAAGTAACAAATTTAGAAGACTTACTACAGTTACAGAAATCTGAAGACTTGTTTTTGGTTTAACCCAGCATTTGGATAAACAATTTACTTCTACCTCATTGCAAGCTGCTCTTCAGAACAAAACTGATGGGAAGTTTCCTCAAGCTATCATTTTTTTATGGACGTTATTAAATTGAATAATTGTATCTTATATGCCTTTAGTATTTGAAGATTGAAACTGAACTATGTTCAAGATGATGTTTACAGTGTCAAGAAAGAACTCATTTTCAAAATGTCCTATTATGCCTATGAACAACAAGAGTACCTTTCAATAAAACACATTGAAATGGAATTGCATTAATTTATTTGATGGCCTTGGATTGTGAAAGTAACTTGCTTAAAGAAAATTCTTTTCCAAAATGTATTTTTATTGTGCTCTAAACAAGGGTATATGTTGTGATATGTATGGCTGTGTTTACAAGACTTGGCTAGACACATACCTGGAACATTCTTTGCCAGCTATCAGTGTGGCCCACTTTTGATGCTCCCCCAGCAATTACAAAGAAAAACTTATTTCAGGAAAACTAATTTCTGCAGCCCGATAGAATTGATTACATTATAGATGGGCTTCCGGGAAGTTACCTTGTCTATAAAATAATCAACTAACCTGGATTTGGAAATGGGTGTTGTGTGAATTGTCAGATACTCTGGTCCTAGATTATGGATAGCAATAGCACTCAGACTCCAGTCCATATTGCTTTAAAGCACTCTTGAGTATTTTACAAATGTCAGTATATTGCCCAAACAGTCTGGGTCATTTTACTGATCTCAGAAGGATGGAAGGCTGAGTCAACCTTGAGTCGGTCAGGACCAAACTCCAGGCTGTAGACAGTCTGCAATACTATACTCTAACCACTGCATCAATGGTGGTTAGATGTTTTGAATTTCAGCTTCCAGTCATCTTAGCCAATATGGCCAAGAATAATAAAATATATCTAGAAGTCCCCAGGTGATACTAGCCTAGATTTAAGGCATTTAGTTAAGAGCACCACTTTGGAACCCTACTTGTAGAGAATGACAAAACAATGTACAATTATGTTCAAGGATTTAAATTCCCCTGTTCAAGTAGTACATTTCAGTGAATACAATTTTCCTGCAAATTTGAATGCATACTTATCACAATTGTTCAGAGATTCAAAAAAAGAGCAAGTGCAAAAGTCTGGACATGTACACTTTGGACTCTCAATAGTAAGTCATTGTAGAATCAGATGACATACACGTTTAATAAAGTACACCTATGGCAGAAATAACAGCTTTCAGGTTTCCTCTAGCCAGCTAAGAATTTCTTGTGGAATTTATCCCATACCCCTTTGTAGATTTCTTCCAGCTCAACAATATTTGGTCTCCATTGGCTGCATGTTTTGAGATTTTTTTTTGCAGATTTTCAACATTCATCTAAGGATTGAAAAGATCATTCCAAAACCTTCATACTTTTCTTTCCTGTGAGCACATCATGGTTTGAAGATCACTGCCTTGTCAAAATATTTTTTCCAACATCCTCAAATAAGTACTTTTGATAATTATTTGTGAGAATGTTATTTGGGCTTAATGTATTTTTCCTTTCCTCTTGCTTTGTATTCAAGTCTGCCTTAGGCATACAAAATCATTTTTATTGATTCAATTTCCTCAATTTGTATAAACAATACAAGTTCTCCTTGTGGCATCTTAATAGCTGAAATAGCAGCCTTGTATTCTTGGCAGATAAAACACTTGGCATTCCCTGGCAATGTACAATTAAAACATACTATAGAACAAACTGAGGTAGTTTAAATCTTTTAAACATGAAAATTACTACTTGACTTAACTATAGATAACTAAACATGTCTAAGCATAAAGATACAAAAATTATAGATAGGGTACACATGGTTAGGGAATGAATCAGACTACAATTATCTCATTCTATTAATTGGATGAGTATATACATGCACAAAGCAAAGTGTGGTACAACTATTAGAATTTTTAATTACATACGATGTATGTACTTTCTTCTTACATATATAAACAAAAGATATATGCCATGTTGTCCAAATGGATTTCCAGTCACTCTGAGAATTCAGCTCAGTGTTTTGTCCTGCCACTGGTTCCATATACCCTAACATGCTGGAGCCAATATGGGATGCAAAAGGGAACTTTTTGGGTAGTCCAGAAAAAGAGCATCACTGGATACAATCTAGATCTTTTTAAGAAGAGTGTTACATACTTGAGTATAAATCACACCTTGGACTGCAGAAAAATATAAGTGCCAAATTAAACAGAACTATGTCACATGAATAAGTTCACATGCTTGAGTTATTTTATCGAGTGTTCAAGCAAGTTTGATATATAACACCCTAATCAAAACAGCAAAAGTCAAAAGCATGAAATAGTTCTTTAAAGTGGCTAAAATGGTTCTCTGAATTTTATTAAGAGAATGTACACTGGAACTCCTATTCTTGTAAAGAGTGTCAAGGATAAATTTATGAATGCTAAATGGCTTTACCCAAGGATGCATATTGCATATTATGGTTTGACTGACAATACAGTTTGGCACAAAATTATGGAAGGTAATTATATCAGATTTTAACATTACTAGTTTTAATGACTCTGTGTGAAATAGTGTTGAAGCTGGCTTAGTACAAATTTTCAGGATGGCAAATCTGTTTTTACTCATTAGCCTTCAAAATGTGTTCTTATACCATGCAACAATGTATTTGAAAATACATTTCCATATTTCAAAGTTATTTTAGTTATTTGTCAGTGGAAAAAGCCAGAGCATTTAGGTAGTAATGTTTTTTACTTATCTACTTTGCCAAAGAATAAACCAGATCACAGACTTTCAAAAAAATATTACTGGCATATCAATTAACAATTTAAAATGTAGCAATTTAAACTGCTGTTAACCTTGTACAACAGTGTCATCATACAAATAATATTGTTCTGAGTATGCATGAAATGTTTATTTTTAATTACTGTTAGTACAAATCTGGTAACAGTCATTATTTTGTGGTTTAAAGCTGTCCAGAAAAGAACAGTAAGCTATTCTGAAGCTTAATGCTTTGTCATTTTGTAGAAACTGGAGGAAATATAGCTGAAAGGACACATTATCTTTCAAGACTAGAAAAGTCTGGCCCGCCTTTGGTATAATTTCCAGAAATTTCTGCTCCACTGAAGTCAAACCCAGGGTTCTGCAAGAGAAGGCATAGCATTTTATTTATATTCTTGCCGAATACACCTACTGGGATATATTTCAAACTAAGACTACACAGAATTCTGTTATGTACTCTTTTTAACATTTTCTATTTACTGTATTAGTATCTGAAAAACTAATAATTTAAAATATGCCTGCATATATTTTTATTTATTGCATAATATTTATAACCTGCACCGATCCAAATGCCCCTTCTATTTCTTCCACCTTCCCCTAATTTTTCTTTAAATAAAGCTAAATGTAAAAACAACCAGCTGTGTTCTAGAAACATTAATAACCATTTGAAAGCCAAATTAAATGTCAGAATGTATTTAAAAGTACATTCCATGAATCTTAATCCTGGTAAATTAATACAGGACTTTGAATAATAGTATATGTGAGATATATATACATACACATACATACATACACACACAAACACACATATGTATTTATGTATATATGTGTGTGCATATATATATGTGTGTATATATATATATGTGTGTGTGTGTAATTGTAAATATGGCATTTTTGATTTGTTTATAATGCCTTTTCTATGAAACAGTATTTTAAATGAAAATAGCACTTAGCAATAGTACTTATTGCTTATATAGTGCTCCATAATGCTGTACAGCACTCTCTGAGGTGTTTATAAGTGTCAGCATATTGTCTCCTCAATCTGGGTCCTCATTTTACTGACCTCAGAATGAAAGGCTGAATCAAGCTTGAACCAGTTAGAACTGAACTCTTGTCTGTGGGCAAAGCTTGCAATACTGCATTCTAACCACTGGCCCACCATTTTTTTTACACTATGGGTAATATCTATTGACTTGCCTCTCTCTGGAACCTTTCTAATGTAAGCTTCCTTTGCATTTGGTCTTGAACCCAGGGATCAGCAGCATACTCATTCTTCAACAGGGAACTCCAACAGTTTCCAGCATCACGGTTGGTTTTTGTTAAGGTGATTCGTATCAATTTCTGATCCTCTTTTTAAATGAAAAAAAAAACACTGGATTTATTCACAATTATCTTTGGAACAATTATTTGCAAGGTGATGATGATTAGGTGGGTGGACTCAATTACAGAACCAAGAGTACACTGTTAGAAGACAAAGTTGAAGACAAATTATCCTGGAGAAATCTACCTATGTGATTCCCTAAGTTTCAACATTGATTTCATGGTATATAATCATGAAAAATGCTCATATTTTGAACTGTAAGGAAGTACAACTCAAATTATGTAGACATCCTCATTTGTTTTCCAAAAGGGACAAGGTCTAATGATATTCCAATTGAGATTAACCCAATACAACTGCTGGGGTATAGTCCTTTTTTTTAACAGCTAAAAAAATGGACAGATACTTGTACTAATTATGATAAATTTCAGAAATCAGCAAGATGTTTCAGGAATTTCCAAGACGGTCAGTGCAATATGGAGAAGAACTTCGGCATTTTCCCATATTCTGAATGCAATGTAGCATCTGAGTAACCTTCAAACTTTTCTAAGTATAGGAGGTCCATAGAAGACTGTTTATTTATTTTCATATACTGGATCTAACAAAATATTAATCATTATAGTCTGTGGATCTTTGTATAATACATGAACACAAACCTTCCCTATTAACTCCTTTTCTTCCATCTATACATGTTCTGGCATTAAAATAAACATTTTAAGACTTTAAAGAATTACTGCTGTCTTGTCCCCATGTCTCTTTCTTCAGTGTTCCATTAAATTAGAAAAAATCTGAATATATCTTAACTCAAGATAGCTAAAGTATTTACATGGAAATCAAACTCATTTTTACCTCCACTTCTATTAACAAACCAGAATATGTAAAATGAGCTTTCCTTTTATTTTAAAGTCTTAAGAAAAGGAAAACTATGATCATGTTATCCATTCTATCATGTCTGACTTGGCGATTCTATGGGCCAGATCTATTTTCTATGTTCTGCTTGGTGTCAGCTTTGATGGTGTCTAGTCACCATGTTCTTTGGTGGCTTGCTTTGCTTTTATCACTAAGTCTTCCCAGCATAATTGCTTTTGCTAGTGAATTCCCTCACATGACATGGCCAAAGTGAGACACAGATCTGTGATTTTGCCAAAAGGGAAAAATCACATTTCCCATGTCATTACAAAACAATATCATATACCATGTGATTTTTTAAAAAATAATAAAAAATCCAAGCAAGTAGAAGGAAAGTCCACAATGAAACTAAATTGTGTAAAGTTCTCTAAAGCACAGATCTTACCTAGTGTCCAGGTTGCTTCATCAGCTATTGTAGAGTCAAACAAATTACCCTGGGGAAAAAAAAATATAGGACCCCTGTTTCAAAAGCAAATATTATAGATTTATAATATTTGAATGTCACAAATACTATATATAATTTTGTATGTAATTTTGTAAACTTTGCTGAATTAATATTAAATTTAGTAGATCATCAAAAGGTCAATTGTTTAACAGTACATTATTGCATAAGAGGAGGTCACATTTTAATAGTTTTGACTATTTTAATTGAGGCCTTGAAGATTTTAACCTATCAAAATTCCAAGCTTAATTATGACCATTTGTTTTTCTTTCATTTGAACTCTATCCTGATAAAATGGAAAGTTTAATTTCAAATTAGACCCCTTTTGGAAAGGAGAAAGAAATGATTAAGTTGTCAACTGCTTAGTGACATCTAAGGTAATGGACAGGTTTTTAACTCAAAAACCATAATTCCACACATAGGGAATGAATCAGCAAATGTGACTGTAGTCTGGGTGCTTGGAAATGTGTTCACACTTCCGATCAGTTGCCAAGTGCCTCACAATCATGGGAACACCATTTGCAATCTTCTTCACTGGTTTTCCCAGAAATTCATTGGGGAAGCCAGCAGGAAAGGTTACAATCTGCTGTCACCTGCCAAGAGGACTCTCACTTGTTTCTGGGGTGCTGAAAGGACTTCTTTCTGAAGAATTTCAGTTTTGGATTACAGCAATCAGGATTTTCAGCTCATGAGTTGAGAAGCAATGAGGTTGGATGGTGAGAATCCTTTCTGAATTTCAGCAGGGAAGAATTTCATCTCCTAAGCAGAGAAAGACGCACTGTGCAAGGCCTCCTCCAACCCCCAAAGCAAACCTGATCCTTACCTCGTACTATGTCTGTTTAACATCCTACAAGCTCATTAAACAATGCAACCAGAAGTTTTGGGATTGTGGTCACCAAGAAAAGCATTCATATGACACTTAACAACTGCTTTATTCAATGATTGAGATGCCAATCCCAATTGTGGTCATAAATTGAGAACTACCTGTTAGCACAAATGTTACATTCTAATCAGTTTGTCAAAATAGTCTGACTAAAAAGATTATACAACGTATTTATTTTTCTAAGTGTATTCTTGGTTTTACTGTTAGCTTTTTTCATCAATGGTAGACTAGAAATCTGAATTGTCTGCCTAAGATAGGAGACCAGCTCTTATATGCAGTACTCAAGATGAGAGTGGGGCAATTAAACCAGAATTCTATACATAACCTGTTTACTTAGATTTTTTTTCTTTTACTAATCAATGTGACCAGTCCACAAATTCCCTTGAAATAGTCTTTGCAGGTTTTTTGGTACGGTTTTCAGAAGTGACTTGTCATTGCCTGCTTTCTAGGGCTGAAGAGTGAGTGACCAGTTCAAAGTCACCCAGTTGGCTTCATGCTTAAGGCAGGACTAAAACTCACAGACTCCTGGTTTCTAGGGGAAATGATAAAATGACGATAAAAATGATTTGTTGCAGATCACTTCCGAACTCGTGCCAACAAAACTGCAGGGGGTTATCCAGGCAGCCACCAGGAATCAAGATTGACACACACCCTCTCCCCGCCAAAAAAAGTTCAGCATATCAGAAGCATTATGAAAAACTCAATACGGGACCACGCAGCAATGAGTCTGCGCTACGCCCTCCCATGTCACATCATGAGGACTAAACCGAACTAGCATGTAAGGACATGGTCGCTCTCTCTCCTCTTTTGCAGAGGTACCTTGAGCACCTCTTTCCCAGCTACGGTCAAAGCCAGGTGCCGGCTCTTCAGGCTGCATTCCACGTCCCGCGCTCGGGTCCCTTGCGGCACGTTCACCTCGACGAAGACCTCTTCCATGGTTTGGTACCAGCATCCCCAGGGAGTGGCGCAGGGTACGAGCCCGCTCCGCTCTTCGAACGGCGCAGACATCTATTTGGCCGCACAAGCCTGAAAAAGACGCATGCGCCTTTGCCCGGCTGCCGCTCGTCCGAGCTCCATCGCCTGTCTTCGGAACTATTCCGGTAGAAACCGCGAGGGTCGTGGCCAAGCGTGCCAGGCTTCCGCCAGCTTCTTACAACACCGCCCATAGATCCAGAACGAGGAGAAAAAGTATAGAGTCCCCGGTTATAACGTTTCACAACAACCAATCACAGCACAATCTTTTGGGTGGGAACAGCTGGTTCAAGTTTCTCGTTGTTTCTCTAAATGTGTTTTCATTTTATTAATCAATAAAATAATAATCAATTAATCAAACAATACCACAGCCTGCAAGAATTAACTACTGAGAGACAATACAGGGAACCGAGACGTAGAAAGCCCTATTGCTATCCGCTACATTTGGTGAATTTGTTTGCCCAGTGCTAGTAAAAAGGAACATGCGTAGATACACGGGCCGCTTTAAAATAAAATCACACTCTATTTTACTGTTCACACAGAACAAGAATATTTTGCGTGAAGAAAGGATTTAGAAACAATGCTTCAGTGTTATAATCACGTACGTCACTCTTGATCGAGAGATGTTTTGGAGTTCGATTCCCAAAATCATTGAGTAGCCAGCAGATTATGAGAGTTCAAGCAGGATTGATCTGGAAGTAAAAGATACCAGGCTGGGGAAGCTTGCTAAATATATTCCACAATCTAGTTGACGTGTTGGAAACTGCATTCTACGTGCACAGTATAAAATATATTTTCATTTGACAACATACAATGTTTTATTGAAAACCGAACACGCCGTGAGTTTATCCTTAAAAAAAGTGGGTCTGAAGTATGTTAAATATTCATTTTACTTTACAACCTCAAACTGTCAATCATTTCTGTTCACATTTCATTGCACTATGTGAGTCTAAATTCATATCGCACCCTGCCTAGCTTCGCAATCTTTATTATTATATTCTATTACCTATTAAGAATTTTTTAACCTAATTATCTGTCTGCCCACGGCGCATGCTCCACCGTGAAACCCCTGATTTGTTGACAAATTAGTCGGTCGGATTCTCCGATTGGATGATTCGGGAGTACATTAAAGCGGGCGGGAACCTGTTCAGTTTTTGAATTTGTCCTGTGCGTTCTAGCTGTGGGAAGTTGCGGGCTGGCTATGTCTTTTCCGAAGGCTCCGATCAAGCGTTTCAATGAGGCACCAAGTAAGTAAATGGGTGCTGGGCCACTCTGGGCTTGGATTGTTTTTCCAGAGGCTGCGGTGGCTCTTCCGAAAATATTGAAAATATTCTTTGAAAATATCTTTTTCGAGCATGATGTAAAATATGCGCGATAACGTGTTATGCCTGTCCTTCCGCCTTCCTTTGCTGAACTTCTGTGCAACGTTTTATCTCCAAAAATAATCGTAAATTGTACGAAGTTCCGTTTTTGAGATGTTTAGTGTATCATTATTATATCACCATTTCCTTCCTTTATCTATCATGTAATAAGACAACCTTACCTAATCCAAAACTTCCTTAATGAAGTGGATTATAATTCCCATTATCTCCAGCCAGCATTACCATTGGCCTGCAGAGTAACAGGGTAGTAAAGCATTGTTGGGGGAAAAAAATCTTGGAAATAGTTGGCACTAATGCATTAGGATAGTGCTATGATCAATTTAAGTAAGTAACAACATTGAAAAAGAAAAGGTGCCTGCATATCCCGTGATAAACCACAGAAATGTTTTTAAAACTTCTATTTAGCATCATATTTTCACTGAATTATTACAAACTTCACAAAAAGGTAGAGATGAAGCAGATTGATTATTTATTTATTTATTTATTTATTTATTTATTTATTTATGAGAGTTATATGCTGCCCTATCTCCCTAAGGACTCAGGGCAGCTTACAAAGTAAAACGGTAATACAAAAATTAAAAAATAATTAAACTCAAGCTCTCATAAACAATTCCAATTAAAACTATACTAAAAACCCTCCCCTACCATCAGTCCGGGTAGGCTAGTTGGAAGAGCCATGTCTTTAGGCCATGGTGGAAGGAGCGGAGGTCAGGGGCCACCCAGAGCTCTAGGGGGAGCTGGTTCCATAGGGTGGGTGCTCCCACCAAGAAGGCCCTACTCCTGGGGACCGCCACCCATTGCCTGGTCGACAGTACCCGGAGAAGGCCCTGTCAGTGAGAGCGCATGGGGTGTCGGGAAACTGCTGGTGGATCAGAAGAAAAAAAAACAATTTCAATAGGAGGTTTTAGTGCATCCAGCTCTAGAAGTGATACAAGGTAAAAGGTTGTCTCTTTTGAGCTGAATTTAACTCCCGATAATTTCATGACAACACTTTACAAATGCTTTGTTATTGCATTCTGGATTTTAAAAAAACTCAGCTTTGATTTTCCTGGAAGTTTCCTACTCAGGTTGTAACTGATTAGTGCCAAACCAAGATAAGGTCAGAGCTAGATAATAGGGAGTTTCCTGTTGCTTTACTATCATAAATCCAATGTAATCCTTGGCAGTTGTGCAATCACATTCCAGAGGCTTGTAATGTACCATTAGTAGTTGAAATCTTAGGAAATATTTTGTACTGTAACTGAATACAACATTGCTAACAAAATAAATCTTCAAATGAAATGACCTTTCTTCTGAAGGAAGAAATCAGGATTCCCAATAGTTTGTGAAATTTCAGTTGTGTATATTGTAAGATTGAAACATGGCTTATCATTCTCTTAAAGTCATTTTCTCCTTTCTGAGGCATTAATCAAGTCCAGTCTTCAGCCACCCAGCTTCAACATAGATCCAGCCTGCTGGTAACAGATCAGCTGGCCAAAGTCACTGCGACATTAAAATAGGTGGCATATAAATTTAATAAATAAAAATGTTGCAGAGGAACTTATTCTTTTTAAAGTGAACCTGGGTTCTCCATTGACTTTGCTTGTCAGTTGCAAAATGTGATCACCCCGGGGCACTGCAACCACTGTAAAAGTGAGTCAGTTGTCAAGCATCTGAATTTTGATCATGATTATGCGTGGCAGAGACTCGAAGTCCAACTGGCTGGCGGGAGGCACGCACACATGCATGGTGGAGCTGAGCTGGGGTGACAGCACGCGTGCCCACAGAGAAGGCTCTGCGTGCCACCTGTGGCATGTGTGCCATAGGTCCTCCACCACGGTCCTAGGATTCTGAATTCAAGTGCAAGTGAATCTGCATTTGCCTTGGTTATGCTGATTGGAAGAAGGCTTAAACCTTTATCTTACACGCATTCCTAAATTAATTACATCCTCTCAGGAAGGAGGATATACTGGCAGAAAATAAATTCCAGTCAGTCAATTAATACAGATGGGATTTATCTCTCAATTCTTTTAAAGTACAGGTAGTCTCTGCTTATCAATGAAATTGTGCACAGAATTATGTCATAAGCCTTTTCAATTGTAAGTTGAGGCATTATGTAACCGCCAACCTTTTTTTGAGGTAGTTGTGTTGGAAGTTAAAGCCCACCCCTCTCCTAGAAAAATGAAATATTTTAGGATGTACTAAAAAGGCAGAATATTTCTCCTAAAAGAGAAATAGAAACTCAGCCCCCCACCTTTGTCAATGGGCCATTAAGGCCTGGGTCAGTGTATTTTACATAACAAAGATCTACCTCCTTCAGGCAGACCCATAATAGGAATCCCAAAGCCCTTTCATTACATCATCATACAGAAATGCTCAACCAAGCCTGGGACTCAGGACAGCCTGTATGGCCCTGTGAGAGTCTGACAACCAATCAGAATATAAGCTCAAATTCAAATCCCAACAGAGGGCATAAAACCAAGGGAATCTCAGCATCTCTTCTCTTTTTATTCAGGAGCTCCAAGGCATGTAATCCTGTCCACCATTAAACCATCTTTCCAAGCAGTTACCATGTTTCCAGTGTCTTTCTTCACCACTTGGAACTGAACCCAGATGGACATTTCTTCCAACAGTTGTTAAGCAAATATTGTGGTTGTTAAGTAAATCTACCTCCCACATATATTTCAGGAGTAATTTTTTCAGTCTAGACTCTAGACCTGTGATGGCGAACCTATGGCACACGTGCCGGAAGTGGCACGCAGAGCTATTTCTGCGGGCACACGAGTAGTCGACCCCAGCCAGCTGATTTTTGGATATCTGCCGCACATGCATGGGGGAGGGGCACATGCACGAGATAAAGGCGGGGTGCGCGTGCATTGCATTATGGGTGCAGGCACACATGTACTTTCAGCACGTGATGACAAAAAGATTAGCCATCACTGTTCTAGATTCTAGTAAATTATGGGCAACAAAGGAAGATACTCCCCCAATGTTTCTGGAATTGAATTGGATTTCAATTCCCAGAATCCCTTGGCCAGCCCAGAATGTTGGGAGTTGAAATCCATTCATCTAAACATTGCTAAGATTGAGAAACACTTCTTTAGAGGTGCTCCCAAATCGAGAATTTCTTTGAAATTGTGTGACAAAAATTTCAAACAGTATTCTTTCCAAGTAGTCCATGGTAGATCACTCAAAAGGATAATGTATTCTTTAAAAAAAGTGCTAATTTTATCAAGGTCTCAAGTTATATTTTTTGGAACAGATACAATTTACCTTCTGTCCCTGTGCTGGGAGCATGTCATTAACAGTTCATAAATATTCAAAGGTGCCTTTTACATTTAGTGGAACCATGCAAATAAGAAAAAAAACCCACAAGATAAACATGAATTTAAGTTAAATATAATCATTTTAACAGATTTTTTTTTAAATAAACTTATTGTAACTGGAGCTCTGACTTTGATTAAAATCTGTCTCCTACCCATCTCTAGCTTGTGCCCCACCACCCGGCTCTTACGATATCAAAACTTCAGACCCATCAAAAGGACCTGTGTCTTTTGAAAAGTCTCAGAGATTCAAGATGCAGATGGGTAAGTAATTGGGTTATGAATGGCAATGGTTTTTGCCAAGTTTCTTCATCAGCTTTTTATTGTATGTGACTGTTTCTAAGTAACATTGTAGTTTGTTCATGTGTAGCTGCTGAATGTTGAATAACACTTTATACACTGAGGTATCTTTCCCAATTTATCGCCTCTGAAACAACCACCAGAAAACACAGCAGGATTTATTTCCTATAAAATTTTAGGAACTAAGAATTAAACAGTGACTTAAGGCTCAATGCAGTGTCTAACTTGATCAATTGGCAACCTTACTCAAGATTGTTTTTTCTTAATTTCAAGAGTGATAGTGGGATAGATAAACAGGTTCATCAACAGCTGGTTAGCAACCTGACAGTGAAGTAATATGAAAACAACAAAATTTAGAATGCATTACATAGCAGTACAGTGAGTAATTTAATTTTTTTCTTAAAAACTACCTACTGGACATTTTTTTTAAAATTACATTTATATGCCACCCTTCTCTGAAGACTCAGGGTGGCTTACAATTTTTGGGATACAACCCAATGCGCTCAGCAATAGCCTTCATTCCATTGTATATGCCTGCTTATTACTAAATTTGAATTTTAAATGCATTTTAAATTTTAAATTGCTGAAACGATTCTAAATAGCATTAGCACCTTTAACTATTTATCCTATACAAATTGGATTTTAATCAAATGTTTAAATAATTGCTTATGCTGTTTTTAAATAAGGCAGTCCTCGACTTAACAATTCATTTAGTGACCATTTGAGTTACAATGGCACTGAAAAAAGTGACATGGCCATTTTTCACATTTACGACTGTTGCAGCATTGCTATGGTCACATGAGTTCCAGTTGAATTGACAGTTCCAGCTCATGTGATCACCTTTTGCAATCTTCTGACAAGCAAAGTCAGTGGGGAAGCCAGATGCACTTAACAACCATGTTACTAATTTAACACATAGTGATTCACTTAGGAACTGTGGCAAGAAAGGTCATAAAATGGGGCAAAACATACTTAACAAATCTCACTTAGCAGAAATTTTGGGCCCAATTGTGGTCGTAAGTTGAGGACTACCTGCATATACAAAAAAAAATTCATTTTCATTTTACTGTAGCTGTCCAATTGATCTTGGTTTACTAAACTATATCTTGCAAAAATATGTGTATGTGTTTCCCTGCTTAATTCCAGCATTTTTATTCTGCCAGCTCACATTTAACATGATTTTGTTAAAACAAAGCAGTCCCTTTAATCTTTTTAGCTGGAAGACTAAATAGCTTAAACAAAAGGAATCCTATATTTACTGGAATTATACGTTTAACAAGTTAACATTTCTCTTTGGGGTTCACATTAATCCTCTTACAAAACTGTAAATATGCTTACATTTGTCATGCATAATAAGCTTTCATGGGGCAGGGAAATGAGGCAAATGATAATGTTATTTTTTTAAATGACATCATTGCCAAGTGGTTCTTGTTACATACACCACTGATGTGGAACATTTGGAAGTCAAATAGATAATGTGCCTGGTTTTCTATTTCAAGCTTTCTGCATAAAGTGTCTCTATTTTTTAGTGTTTCAGTGTCGAGTTAATAGCTTTGAAATATATTGGGAGAAGTTACACTCTTTAGGATGGAAAATGAAACCTATTATTTTATATTTTTGTAGAAGATGTAGGTGCTCAGCCAAATCCAAGCAACATGAAACCTATCCCTTCCCCGGCAACTACAAGAAAACTTCCATCTCTCGGTTCAAGAGTAAGAATCATCTTCTTTCATATGTTCCATTAGCATTATTTTGTAGGGGGTGAAAGATCATTTTTTCTAAGTAGGAGTTTTTAAATTTACAATAGAATATGTAATATCTACCGGTAAATATTAATCAAACTATTAATCACATTAAAGGAGACATGTTGGGGATTCAGTAACCAGTCATTTCAGTGTCCAAAGATGTCTGACTGCCTGGGCAGTGTTTATTCTTTTTATACCATTTTTACAAGCAAGGAAGAGCAGCATAGATACAGTATTTGGATTGGAGAATAGATCCCACATGGGTGAAACCCTTCAATCACATTGGCATAACCCCTCAACCAATCCTTGAAGTTAGTGGTGATGTTAGTAAATGAGATCACCTGTATACCTGGAAAATCAGAGACGTCCCATCCCAACAGAGAAGAGGTTGAATAGAAGATGAGCTCATGGGGTAGCAAAAGAGGCCCCCTCCACCAGGCTACAGTATGCTGCCAGCTTCTAGTGTCATCCAGGGAAACTCAGTGGCTACCACAGAGACAGAATTTGGCATTGTAATAATTATGACAATTGTTTTATGGAGGTTGGATTGTTTTCATAAAAAGTGAAAGCAAAATTTCATTTCTAACTTTCAGTAACTTTATGAAGCAAGCTTGCAGAGTTTTAACTTTAGTTTTGTATTTCTTGAATTTAAAGCCAAGAAGCATGGGAATAAAGCCTGACAAGAGCCTGATTGGCATTAAAGAATTGAAAAAACAAAAAGAGCTGGAAAAGGAGGTATGAATCAACGTTACTTTAAGTCTGATGTGGAGTCAACACATTAGTTGATAATCTTAATCAATAAGCTAGCTGTGCAAAGTGGGCTTATAGTTTTTTGTCTTAACCATATGTTTTTATCTTGTATGCCAGGGTTTCTTAAACTGTTGACCCAATTACCAATAAAGGAGGATATTTGTAGCTCATAGCTGAAATGAGGGGTCCTTTGTGTTCTCTGAGCTTATTTGTTTTCTTGCAGACATGTCATTACCCATGCTAAGTAATGTAGAAAGTTAGCAATCACCCCTTTCCTAGAAGAATAAAATACTCTAGAAAATATTAAAAAGGCAGAATATTATATTCCCTGGATGAGAAAAGGAGAAACATGTTTCTAAAGACAAAGCAGCTTCCTGCAGCTCCCTGCCCCCCTTCAGCTCCAGGGTGATGGGATTAAGACATGGCCCTCAGGATATGAAAGGATTAGCCCTCTACCCATCTCACCACATGGTGCCTGGGAGGATTACATCATCTAGCAATATTCAGCCAAGCTTGGGACTCAAGAAAACCTACAAAGTTACCCCTGCATGGCTCCATGGGAGTCTGACAACCAATCAGGATACATTTCTTGCCACAGGAATAAGAAGCAAGTTCAAAGCCCAACAGAGCTTATAAATCTCTCTCCCACTCTCACCCATGTGCTTTATTGCCCAGGACCTCAAATCATGTGGTTCTGTTGTCCTCCATTAAAATGTCTTTCCAAGCAATCTCCATGTTTGCAGTGTCTTTCTCCCCACTTGGAACTGAACCCAGATGGATATTTCTTCCAACAGTAACATCATCTATGCTAATAAGGAGTGTGGTTTGCTGTCACTTTATATTCTATGGCTTTCCCTGTAAATGATGGTGGGGCTGGTGTTATAGATTCTTTGGTTGGACTGTTTATTGTTGGTTTATTTGGCAGTTTCTTGATTGGGACATTGTTTACTTGATTGTTGGTGTGACGTGGAATTAATCTTTGCTGATCTGGGTGTTGATTGGGTCTTTTTGTTCCCTTTTTGGCTGATTGTCTCTTGCATAGTATATAGATGTTGTTAATGTCTTTGTCTATTGATGGCTATATAAACTGACAGTAAACCACACTCCTTACTAGCACTGATGATGTTGCTTAGTTTGGGTAATGAAACATCTACAAGGAAGCTTAGAGAACACCAATGACCCTTTAACTCTGTTGACAAATTGTTCCATTACCCTCATGATATTTCTAAATTACCCTTGGGGGTCTTTACCTCCAATTAAGGAACCAGTGTTATATGCTGACCAGAGATGTTACGAGTTGAGTGGTCTACAAATTTCATAAACAAATAGGGTATCGGTAAAATTCCATATTTTTTTCCATATATTTGATGGAAGAGTGTCTGATTGTTAGTCTTTGTAAATTAGGTCCTAGTTGAAGAAAATGTTATAGATGATTTAATTTACATCTTAAATTGTAAGTGTGCATTTACTTTCTCTTGTTTTATTTAACTTGTATTTTGTGATTTAAATATGCTATCTTGAAATTATTCAGATAAGGAGGCGCGTATTACAAATAAATATATGGTTGCTTCTTTCAATGATCATGTAAGGAATGGAACCTTTCAATCCAATGGTTTTATATTAGCAATACCCATGTCTTTTGCCAAACTATATAAAGGGGTGGACTTGCTTTCTAATGTTTCAGTTAATTTCATCCTGTTTGAGTAGATTCGGATACTAATTGGAATACGTGCCCAGCAAGATAAAACATTGCAAGCCCTGGAGGAAGATCATGCCAAGTCTGAATCAAAGCTGTCTGCTGCAGTCCGTGAGAAAAGCACTCTTTTAGCAAATATTGCTTCTCTGGAAAAACAGCTTTTGGAGTTGAGAAAAAGCAATGACTTGCTCAAAACAAAGGTGCATATCGATATTCTCTTTAAAGTCATCAGAACACCTTTTCTGCATTTATAGGCTCCTGCATTTATAGTTAGAAGATAAAATGTAATGTAATATAGATACGTAATGGTCTGTATTTTATGAAGATAGATGTTCTATACAGGTAACCGTTGTTTAACAACTGTCCTGTTTAGTTACCATTTAAAGTAACAATGGTGTTATAAAAGTAACAACCATTGTTTGCACTTATGACCGTCAGTGTCCCTGTGGTCATGCAGTCAACTTTGCTTACCATCACAGTGTCCTGCAGTCCAATGTTTATCATTTGGGAACTTCACAGCCAAATTTCCAACAAGCAGAGCAAACGAAGAAGAGTAAAATCACAAGTCGCGGTCATATATCTCAGTCACTGTGACGAATTTGATTGACAACCAGAGTGAAAATGAGGTCATAAGTTTGTTATGGTCATATGATGTCTCACTTAATTTTCCAATGGAGTTGTTAGTTCCAATTTTGGTTGTTAAGCGAGGAGTACCTACACACTTAAAATACACACATGAAAGTCACTTATTCTACAAGAAGGTTATGGTAATAATGAAGTGTGGCAAACTTATGCATGTTTGTAGAAATTCATATTAAGTGTCATGAAATAGGATTTGTTTTCAAGATAAGGCCACAGTTGGAAAACTTTATCCAGTTTTGGTCACCACAATATAAAAAAGATGAGCAGCAAAGTTGATTACGGGACTGGAGGCTAAAACATGAAAAACTGGTTGCAGGAATTGGGTTTATCTAGTTTAATGCAAAAAAGAACTAGGGCTGACCTGATAGTGTTCCAATATTTGAGGGGCTGTTACAAGGAAGAGGTGGTCAATCTGTTTTCCAAAGTACCTGAAGACACGACAAGAAACTATGTATAGAAACTAATCAAGGAGAGAACCAATCTAGAACTAAGGAGAAATTTCATGACAGAACAATTAATCACTGGAACAAGCTGCCTCCAGATGATGTGGGTGCTCCAACGATGGAGATTTTTAAGAAGGGATTAGACAGCCATTTGTCTGAAATTGTATAGAGTTTCCTGCTTGAGCAGGGTGTTGGTGTAGAAGACCTCCAAGGCCCCTTCCAACTTTATTATTCTGTTATTTTCTTTCAAAGAGCAGTTCAGTGAAACGTTAGGACAGAGTATGTTCTTCTTGTCCTTCGTAAGTTTTGAGATAGCCAAGGAATTTGGAGGACTGTCTTCTTTCTTTTTCGTGCCACAACTTCTACAGCAGTCTGGAGTTTTCATGACTTTCCATAACTCCAAGAGGAAGGAGCATGAATGAACTCCCATTGAAATTGTTTCAGACTGTGCAGGCAGCCAGGAGGACTTCAGAGTGGCGGAGAAATTCAGAGCAGAAAACATAATCAGTTGAGGTCTCTGTCACTCTCAGCCACACAGTAAAAAACACTAAGATAAATCAAAAAGAAATGTTCAGGTGCCCCTATGAATAAGGTTAAAAAAATAGAATGCTTGCAAAACAGATTTCAGCACATGATTTAGCGGCACTGATGTATGAATAGTGATTATTCCACACAAGCAATTGCATATGTTATGTATACAGTATACTAGCCCTGAGCATAGTGCATATTTTCTGTTTGCTTCTACTTGAATTTAAAGGAAAGGCTTTTATATTTTTATATTGACCTGTAGTGGAGCATCTTCATGAAATATTGGTATCACTTAGGTATCTTATGTACAGGTAGTCCTCAACGTACGACCACAATTGAGCCCAACATTCCTGTTGCTAAGTGAGACATTTGTTAAGTGAGTTTTGCCCCCATTTTACCACCTTTCTTGCCACAGTTGTTATTTGAATCACTGCAGTTGTTAAGTTAGTAATATGGTTGTTAAGTGATTCTGGCTTGCCCATTGACTTTGCTTGTCAGAACCAAAGGTGATTACATGACCTCCGGACCCTGCAACTGTCATAAATATGAGTCAGTTGCAAATCTGAATTTTGATCATGTGACCATGGGGATGCTACAATGATTGTAAGTTTCAAAAATGGTCATAATTCGCTTTTTTTCAGTACCATTCTAACTTTGAACGGTCACTAAATGAACTGTTGTAAGTCGACGACTATCTGTATTATGATAACTTTTAAACCTCACTTATTTCCAGTGGAGAATCCACAGATGCTTAAGACTGTATTTGAGAGCAAGTGTTATTGAACACAGGAATTTCTGAATTAGGCATGGGATTTTCTTTTTCTATTGGAATCAGATATATCAAAGTCATATTTTCTTGTGTCGTTTTTGAAGTCAAATCTAAGTCAAATTTAATAATAAAACTGACTTGCTCTGCCTTCTGTCATTTTTAAGTGTTTTGAAGACGGAACCCAGAAGAAAATGCACAATCTCTATTTAGAATTAATGAAGCTTAGGAACAAAATGAATGCAAAAAAGGTATGTATATTTCCAATGTGGATTACATTTTCTCAATTCTTAAAAAATTTGCAAGTATCACAAGATAGTATGTTAGGTCTATAGTTTTCACTAGAGAATATGAGTTAGAACTATTGCTAATATTATTATGTTATTTTATTTTTCATACCTTTCCTAGCTTAAAGAAAGTTTAGGACAGTCATAGTTCCCCTCATAATAAACCATTGTTTGTTGATGCAATTTTAGATGGTTCCTGTTAAAAATGGAGACATGGAAATTAAACTAAATGCCCCAAGGAATTGTGGAGGAAAAACTAGCCCAGCCGGAAGAATTGTAAGTTATCTCATAAATTGTCAAGTACAAGCTATTTTTATTAACCTCGATGAAATGTAGTTTGAGAAGAACATCTTTTGGGTCTGGTATCCTCAGTATGCTATTGGTACCCAGCTTCATTTCTGTCTGAGTTGGACGTGAGAAACTACTGAGCTACTGAATCTGTGGCTGGAGGCTGTTTGAGCCTAGATGGGAGGAACAGACCAGCTTAATCCTGACAAGGTGTTAATTAAATACAAATATCCTTTTTTGCCAGCTTGAAGCTTGGAATATAATGTGTCCTTTTCTAAAAATTAATACTCTGATCAAATTTTATTTCAGAACAGAAATGGAGAGACCAGCAGAAGAGAAATATGACTCGGAGAAACTCCTGGAATGTATTGTAGAACTTGGGTAAATTAAGTGGGCATGTGCAATCCTAATTTTAGCCAAGCTGTGTTGTATAAAAATTATGAGGGTTGTTCTCTATCTACTAATAGAAGTATATTTAAATATTAGTATGTCTAGACATGTTAAATGAATGAAAATTATAGATAGCCACGTTGCTCATAAACCCTGATTTTTTCAAGCTACAATTTTATATGTGATAGATGGATCTACAGTTCCCAAATGACTATCCTAACATACTAATATGGTCTATGGAACCATGGGGGATGTAGCAAATATTACCAATTAATATTGGTGACTGGCAATACATCTTTGCTAGTTAAGTGTTTAATTTTAAACTTGTATAATGGGGGAGATTAAATTGATATTGCTAGATATGCATGTAAAAACAATAGGAAGCATGTATTCACATTTTCCCTTCAAAGTAATAATTTGTATAAGGCTACATGTATCTTGAACACCTCAAGGACAGCAGAAAAATAAATTGATTGAAGTGACTATTTTAGTTGTTTGTTCCTCAAAATGACTTTTGCAGAAATTCAGAACAGAAAACCTGTCTATCCATTTAACCATCTATCTACTGATTATCACCTTATCATATCAAATATGTCCATGTTTTCACATTAAATCTTTTAAGATTTCAGCTTGAAGCACTAAATTCAAATTAAGATCAGATAGGACTGCTGATTTTGATGATTTTGACTTATTTTTGAACAATTATTTTTTGTGCTTCTGAAATTGTTTTGTGATGATTGACGCCACTCATCTTACTGAGTACAATGCAACTGAAGAGTCAGTGAAAATATTGGCTGGGAACTGATATAATCTAAACTTCAACTAGAAGCAAAAAGGTGTGATACAGAAGGAAGATACTGTGGTTTATCTTCAGTGGTTATATATGGCTACTACTACCTGACTGCTTTTCAGAAGACATTACTTTAAAACAAGTTACAATAAATAAGATTCCTCTCCAATTAATTTGTATATCATACAGAAGAAAATGAGCTGGAATATACTTCTTTCACTGACCAAATTATAGTAAAACATAATGGCAAAATTAGTGTGATTTTTCTTTCTTTCCAACAGAAATGTTGTAGAACAAGTTGATGATAAATACAAGCTGCATATTGTCCAACTACAGGAAATAATAGAATCCAAAAACAGGGACATTGAAACATTGGAAAGTGCTCTCCATCTGAAAGAAACTATGCTGTCTACACAAACTGAGGAACTGAATGGAAAGTACAAAATACTTGAGGAGCAGAAAGGTAACTCCAAAAACATATATTACTGTATAAGAAAATAAACCATTTGTTAGACTTTTGAAAACTATTTCTAAGTTTGGCTGAGAAATAGTTTTTTCTTCCCATCATGACAAATGAAAATAAAAAGCCTATTATTAGATGAAAGAATTACTAGATGGAAATGTCTGATCTTAAGCCAAACACTATCTTGAGAGCAATACCATTCTTCTTTAATTGGGTTGCACACTCATATAGATTATAACAGGAATATATGTCAGAAGAATTTTTTATACTGACTTCAGAGTTGATTCATCCCAAATGCATGTGCTGTGGGCTGGTTTCTATGTTAACCTCAACCTTAGAAAGGGATTTAAGGAAACTGTCTACCTGTGCTTTTGGAATATATTAAGCTACAGATAGTTAGGTGCTTAAAGTACCATTCAACTATACTGAAAGTTGTAACATGAGCTTTTTATCTTGTTTCTTAGTCAATGATTTCATAAGGGGATCAGATCACCAACGTACTTGTTTATGCATTCAGTTTTCTAACTCTAAAGATGGTACCCATTAGCCTTTCCATTGATGTTATACATTGATTACTAAGTATTTATTCTTTATATGAGCTTCATTTAGCATTACATCAATTTTCTTCTACCTGCATCTTTCTATAATAGGTTAGGACAGCGTTTCTCAATCTTGGCAGCTTTAAGATGCATGGACTTCAACTCCCAGAATTCCAGCTTTGCTTGAATGATAGGAAGCTTTGCTGTCTGGGAAATTCTGGGAATTGAAGTCCACTCATCTTAAAGTTGCCAAGGTTGAGAAATACTGGGTTAGGGAAATTGGGGGTGGGGGGTGGGGGTTAAGAAGGAAAGGGAACCCAATTTGCCTAAATTGATATTCCAAAGGCAGATGGAACTACTGGAAATGTTATGCAAATAATCTCTACTCTAATCAGGACATTGCTAAATCAGGGCAGAGCTAATAAAACACTTAGGTGCTTCGTTCACACCTAAGATATATATTCTGTATACAACAGAAAAAAATCTGTTAAGTTATGCCCAGAAATGTACTATTTTTTTGCCTTATAGCCTGATATAAAAATTTAGAAAGTGCTCTAAAAAGTGTTTCTGTTTTAATGGATCCCAGCTGCTTGAATGGAAAATGGGATATTTTTTTTGAAAAAAATATTTTAAAACCCACTCTGGAAATCACTTTGTTCCATCAATTGCATTTCTAAGAAATAATTAAGGTTTGAGAGCTAAGTAAGAGCTAAGTTCAGGTAGTGGGCTCTAATAACATGTTATTATGAAACAGTTTATGGGGAGAAACCTAAGCTATCAGATTTTCCTGTAATAGTAATGGTGATAGTAAAAGTAAATCAAGGAATGTAGAAAATATGAAAATGTCAACAGAATTATATTTATATGAGACCTTATATAAAAAGTAAAGTTCTCATTTAGAGAAATGTGTCCATGAATATGAAGAAAAGGAGCAAGTTATGAATGCTGAAATACAATGCTTAAAAGAAAAACTTTCTACAGAAGAACAGGAACACCAAAACCAAAAGAAGATTTTTAAGGTAAAAAAAGGATTAAGATAACTAAAGGTTTGTTGTGTTTATAAATGCATAAAATTCATATGTATTGAGCATTCTCTGGTTGTTGCCCAGTTATTCCATATAGTTGTCTACGTGGAAGAAGGAGTCCATGTTTCCTAAGATTTCTGACCCTCTCAGTGGCATTCAGTGCCATCAGATATGGTGTCCTTCTGGACAGTGCAAGGATTTAGAAGTGGAAGGCATTGTTTTACAATGGTTCTGCTCCTATCTGAATGGATGATGCCATTCAGATTTAGGTACAGAGGCTTTAGTTGAACCTCTATACCACATGGAGCCTGGCTCTACATTCCTGCTGTTTAATATCTACCTGAATTTTGAAAGATTATAAGCCAGTTTGGGGAGTACAATCATCACTATGCTGATGACAATTATACGTTTGTGAATAGCATAGGTATCTTGGTCAAAAGGATATGAGAGGCCAAACAGGTCAAAATAAGCTCAAATTCCTGGAAGATGGAATTACTTGTAGTGATGGTTGAAATTTGATTCCAATCCCTAAATTGCTTTGGGATGCGGGAAATATGGGGTCCCCCCTGAATTCATTAACTATGCTTGAGCAGATGGTATACCAGGTGTAGGTATTTCTGGAGGAATAACCCTTGTAACAATGATAATAATCCCTGCTACTGAAGATGAGTCTGAGTGCAATGGGTTAAAAAGTAGAAGCCCAACTATTAACAGGTGGAAATATCTTTAGCTGTGTTATCTTTATGCTAAAGTTTTGCTACAGGTTACCAATTTAAGGTGACTTTAACCTTTTTTCAGCTTTTCGTGGCTTGACATTAAGGTATTTGCAGGATCATCTCCCCTAAGCAGAAACTATCTATGGAGAGTGTTCATTCCTCCCACCCACCCCAGAAAAAGCTATTCTGGGTCCCATCTCATGTGTAGAAGGAAAACTAAACATCTTTGATGGCACCCTACGGTAATATCTTGACTTGAGTTTTTGGAAGACAACTCCATCTGCTTTTTTTTCACATGATATTGTACAGTGTTATTATTTTCTTCTATATAAAATTAAAATCATATTAAGTAGGATAGCAGAGAAATGCTGCTATAAATATAAATGTAAAAAATAAATGGGAAGTCTGAGTAAATTGTCACATGTGAAGGTTTCAAGTTCTTGCCTCATTCCTTCTGTTAAATATATTTTTCAGGTGGGGGAACAACTTGTTGATAATGGCCATATTTTATTTGTATTTTTGCTGATACCCACTTCAGGAAACTTCAGCTGATATGCATCAGAAGTTACTTAAATTCCAAGAGGAGGTAGCTAAAGAGAGAGAGATATTAGAGATAGAATTGAAAGAAGCCATGGACGAGCTGGATAAATTGCACACCAAAGAAGCTAAAGTTGAAAAGCTTTTAAAGCATTTGGAACAGGTTAATGAATCCCAAAATGAGGAGTTATCACAGCTGGAAGCAAAACTGAAAAGGTTTGTAGAAAAGCAGGCTCCTATTGAAATTGTGTCAATTAGCTAATAGGATTATAGAATAGATTGCCTTCTTGAAGCCTGTATTCTCAGATCTCTTCAAATTCCCTTTAGAGAGAATTGGGATATATGTGCTAAGAAGGATCATAATTTTCCCATTGAAGAAGCAGAAATATGGCCATGAACTAATGGATAATGTCCTTCTCATAAACGGCAGATAATGTACTATAGTCCAGTAGCGTTGGCTTGAGATCACAGGTTTGTCCCCAGAGATTCCCAAAGTTATTACCAAAGTGTAAAGTTTTATATGACAGGAAAAGAAAACGAATAAATATGTAAGAAATAATCATGTCAACTTTTTTGGTTTAAATTAAAGATATCTTTATTGAAAATTAAGGATGGGAGTCAAAAGATTTTGTATTGTCTTTTCTACCCTTAATCCTCCTATATTTCCCAAATGTTTCAAGCTATTTCTGGAGTTTCAAAATACAAATTTCCAGAGGT
Source organism: Naja naja (assembly GCA_009733165.1). Classification (NCBI taxonomy): domain Eukaryota; kingdom Metazoa; phylum Chordata; class Lepidosauria; order Squamata; family Elapidae; genus Naja; species Naja naja. The sequence goes on along the minus strand of CM019149.1, from coordinate 118,798,615 downwards.
CTCCCTTTCCCATCTATTTAAGTATGAACTAATTAAATCAAACTTAAAATAATAATCCTACTCCCCTATGCTCTGTTTTTAGCTTCCAATTCAATCAGTAGCTTTTGGAGTGCTAATATATTAACACTTGAATATTATTATTTTGTGCAGGAAAAGTGTGGAGTTGGAAGAAATGGCTGCATCACACAAGAGTACCATTGAAAAGCTGCAAGAGGAATATAATCAGCTCCAGCTTAAATTTGGAGAGACTGCCACTGAATTTGAAAAGTATGTCTGTACCATGGCATAGAAGAGTTGGAAGAGTTTTATTTGTTTGGTATTGGGAATCCTGGTCTTTCCATAATCTGGAAGTAGAACTTACTGTACAGAAACAGAAGGATCAACATCTTGTACTGTGTTTCCTTGCTTTAGGTAGCAAAGGTTCACTGCAGTGAACAAATTTCACTTTAAAAATGAATAAGCTCTATTGTTTGTGTCTCTTAGTACAACCTGTCATACATGAACTTTGGGATAATCCTTTGTATCTGGATGGTGGGTAAAAGTTTAGCATAAAGATGACTGAGAGTAAGAATACTATGCACAACTCAAAAGCGTAAACTTTTAAAATCTTTCTTAGTTACAAAGTCTGCATAACTGAAGAGATTACATGCCTGAAACAAGACAAAGCTATCATGCAGGAGAGATTAACTGAGATGAGTAGGACAGTCCAGAATGTGACTCATGCAATGCAAGAAGAACAGCATTCTAAAGACCAGGCAAAAGAAGATTATATGAGGTATGGACAGTTAGGAAATTTTGCCAAGATGACTACAAAGACTGTACTTGGTGTTTTGGGGCATTTATAGAATCAGATAATTGAAAGAGATAGTCTATCTCATGAAGTCCAACAACTTCTTTACATAGGAATTTAAATTAAAGTATCAGTGACAATTGGATACCCAATATCCATTATGTATTCAGTGAAGAATTCCTTTCTTCTTAACTGATTCTATTGTCAAACTGCTATGACTTTAATTGGACTCCCCAATATTTTCTTCTGTTGTGTTCTGGTTTCTGACTGCTTAGAATTATGTAGTTTATAGGAAATTACAATTTCTATCAAGTTTATTTTGGATTAGTTTAAGAGAATAAACTACTTGAAGATGATTTTATGTCTTGATTCAACCAGAAAATTTGCAGGTTGAGTGGAAATTTTATAAAAATATATAGCTCCTTTCACCTCCAGCTCTGCAGAATGTGAATTATATATTGCTGAATTAATATCTACAATGATTTCAATAGCAAAAATATTTAAATCAGAGTAGCAGATTTTAGACTAGGAATTCATTCTGTAGAAAAACAATAAAAATCCTAGGATTTAGCTTCAACATCCAAGGTGCATTATCAAAAAAAACAACAAATATTTGGAATTAAACAATTTGTTTTATCAATTATTGTAGCATTTTTCTGAAAAGATGTTTTCCAGTATTTGAGCTTCTCTCTTTATTTTAAGGATGCTTCTTGACAGTCAAACAAAACTAGAACTGAAAGATGCAGAAATAGACAAAATCAAGGAATTGAGCACTATGCAAATTGCTAATTTACAAGCCAAACTGGAGCAGCAAAGTGAAGAACTGAACAAAAAACTTGAAATAGAAAGGTGAGTTTCAACTGTCTTGAGTGGGAACTTCAGATGAAAATACTTTTGAGTCTTTGGGAGAAAAAGAATGTGAGTTCTGTTCACATTTAAAATAACTCACATTCTATGCATTATAGCAGTAGTGAGCAACCTGGGACTCTTTGACAGGAATACCTGATTCTTTTTTTTTCAGATAAAACATAAAGTCGGCTATTGGATGACTTTTAATTGATCCTAGTTCCCCCAAATCCCAGACAAAAATATGGCACAGTAGATAAAAACTAATTTTGATTTAATTTACATGTAAATTACATTTAGTAGAATATAGTTAATATTATCAGTCTATGCATTAAAAAATCCCTTACTGCCCCATTTTTGGAAAGGTTCCAGCATTCATATGCTTCCAAAGTGAAGGGGTTATGTACTTTAGCAGAAATTGGCCAAATTTCCAAAGCCAAACATTTTATTGTAAACCGGTTTGAGAAGCTTTGGCATATAAAAAGAAACATAAATATATTAATTAAATAAAAAATATTATTTGCTGTCATCCTACTCTGGGGAGTAGGGAAGAGGAAGAATAAAGGGATGTCAGACAAAAGGATATCACAAGAGGGGGAAAAACCCTCCAAAAGAGAAAATTGTCTTATCCCATCCATTGGCATGCTGTGCTCCAAAAGAATGTGATTCCAGAGGGAATGGCTGCCTGCATAAATATATTTAGGAAACATATGCAATATTTTTTTATCTCCAGAAAAACCATTACAGAAAAAATTGGAGCAGATTACAAAAAGAATATAAAAACTTGGCGTGCGCTCTATGAAGACCTGTATAATAAAGTAAAACCTTTTCAGGTTAGTCCTTAATAAACACTGATGGGTTTGGCCAGTTTTTGATACAGTTATTATTTTGGAACTCCAAAATCAAACTGGATTTTTTATTTTTGACCTGGATGCTCCCATTGTTTTAATACTGCAAATGCCCTGTATTGATGGATGGCACTTCTACTGAATTGATTATTATGGTTCATTGCACAGTTAACCAGATGGTCAGTCTGAATTTGGCATTTTTCTTCTATCCTATTGAATTTTTCCAAGGGCCTGGAATAGGCAGATGTTGATGTTTGATAATGTTAAAGATATCATCACAGGATTTAAGATGTTCCAAGTAAAGCTGCCTTTTGCAATTCACTGGTGGTAATTTTGTGGTGACACTACTTTGAACAAAGATAGTCAAGTGATGTTCCCGTTGTTTTTGGGATTGTACTCAAGGAACCTATTTACCATTGGTACTACCTTACTTTCTTTCTGACATTCTCTTTCTATTTGAAAGGTGTTTGTATTTTGTTATCTTCTCCAATTATTATTTAAACATGTTTAGTCTGATTGTAGAAGATTTTTTCATCACAAGCATGTGCAGAAAAGCAATTCTTCCTATATCATTGGTAATTGTACCATATTTGGAGATTGGGGCCCTTCTGAACTGTGAGAGAGGTAGCACAACTGAGAAAGAGATCAGCACATCCTATTTTTATGGATTCTATTGAGTCAATCAGGTACATCAGTTAAGATTTGCTGGTCATCATGATTCAACATATATTATACTTTGCATTTCAGCAACAGTTAGATGCATATGAGGCAGAGAGAAATGCCCTTCTAAATGAGCATGGTGCAACCCAAGAAGAACTGAACAAAATTAGTGATGCTTATGCTAAGTTGCTGGGCCATCAGAATCAGAAGCAGAAGATCAAACATGTAATGAAACTGAAAGAAGAGAACACCCAACTAAAACAGGTTTGCTACTCCATGAAGACACGGATTTATGTTTATCTGCGATAGGGAGAGACAGAAATGATGTCAAATTGATAAATTTGTGGGTAAAGAACATCTATTTAGGAAGAGCACTTAGCCATAGTGTTTAGACTTATATACCACTCCATAATTTTACAATGTCAATATATTGCCACTAACAAGCTGGGTCCTCATTTTATCAACCTCAGAAGAATGGAGGCTGAGTCAACTTTAAGCCCCATCAAGATGGATCTCCAGACTGGGCAGAGTTAGCCTGCAATCCTAAATTCTAACTATTGTGCTACCTGGATCCTAATATATAATTTAGCAACTATATATTAATCAACTATGAAACAATCAAACATATGCTAAAGGTAGAGATTCTCTCCATCCCATCAATTAGCAGGGAGTAAAAGCTGACATTCATGGAACTGTAATGGTGATAAGATCCACAGTTGGTAGAAATGAGTAGAAAAATGAAGATCAAGAACAGTAACTAGTAACATTTGCTGGACAAAAAGACATGCCTCAAATTAATTGTTTAAACACTAGCCATGTGAAGGAGAACAAAAGCAAAAAGGGATAGGCAATTAATCCATCAAGAACTTGAACAGTTCATAATATATGCCTGAAAGTGAATGAGTAGGAAAGGTGGAAGTGATAATCAAGAACAATGTCTCATGCTATATAGATAGTACAATATAAAAGACTAGACAAAATTTAGGCTGATAAAACAAGACTCAAGAAAATAAAAGTCATAGTTTCTCAGCTTCAAACATAGCTAACTGGAATTTTTCCTTCTCTAGGTTTAGTTGATATGTAAAGAAAAACCTTTTGCTCTTTGAACTAAAGATTTCAGTATAAAACAACACTAATCCTATATATATGTATGTATAGTATAAATACAGTGCTCTTCAACCTCTTGTGGTCTTCAGCATGCTTTTCTAGATCCTATCTTTGTCCTCTTTGGGATCTCGACCATTTAGAACAGGGGTCTTCAAACTTGACAGCTTTAAGACTTGTACTCCCAGAATTCCTCCTCCAGTCACATTAGCTCAGGAATTCTGGGAGTTGAAGTACACAAGTCTTAAACTTGCCAAGTTTGAAGACTCTTGATTTAGAATGATAATCCTTGATTTAAACATTCTGTATCTTAAAACTAACAAATTCTTTTCAACAGCCATGTTTTCTTCTCCATTTTATTTGCTAGAAATTTTCCACACTTCCATTCCAGTCCTTTCCACTGATTTCTAATTTAAAAAATATTTTTTCTCACTTTGATGTCAGCTCAGTGCACTAGCCACTTCTATCTCCTAATATATGAACCTTTCTTATAAATCTAAGTGAATACCTACTGTTGACTCCTTGCTAAACATAAAGTTTCCAGAAACTAGTTCCAAAAGATTTGTTTAGATTAGAGCAGGGCAGTTTTGATATGTGACAACAAAGATAGGATAAATTAAAGATAGATGTCATGAGTGTTTTGAACCTCATAAATAATATCACTCAGCTTTTTGGTGGGGACATATATTGTCTTGTTTGCAATATCTGGAATTTATCTTGCATTAGGATTTTTTCTTTTTAGGACTTATTAAAGTTGCGTGCCCAAGTAGCAAAGGAAAAACAAGCAAGGGAAGAGCTCCAAGATCAAATTAATGAAATTCAGGGTATTAGACGATTTGATCCTTCTAAAGCTTTTCAGCATCCTAGCAAGGAAAATGTTGCTCCAAAAACACCCTTTAAAGAAAGTGAGTACTTATAACTATCTTCTATAAATATTAATAACTTGTGCTTGGGGAATTAGTTTGACGTATATATCAACCAGCAGAGTAGCTTTAATATGTTTATTTTTTAAGCACTATCAATGTATTTATTGTTTAATTGGTGCTTAATTAACATTGGTAGCAGTAATTCCAATTATAGGACAGATCAGAAATGCAATGAATATTAATTCTGTAATTAAAATAATTTCAATTAAATTCTCTTATTTAACAGGTAACAGAAACAAAAATCAAGCTGTTCTACACTGATCAAGAACAAATTCACACTTGATTTCATCTTTCCAAGAAAGTATTGTCTACTGCCTTGTGTGCTCCAATCTATATTTCTACAATAGAAAGCTGTCTTTAAATATATATTTTAATACAGCAAGTAATTAGTACTTTTAAATTATCTAAAACACAAATGGCTGCAGCAAATTCTAAAATATCAATAGGGCACAATTATCAAACATTTAAATGAAAACCTAGTAAGTTTTGTAGCTGACTCAGTGCACAAGACCTAAGTGAAACTTCTTTAGATGCATACACAGGGTATGTTACATAGTTAAACTCTTGACTTTTGTACAGTATTTGAAACAGTTGCTTCAATGATATAAATAGCTTATAGTTGTGGAAGTGCTTAGTCTTCAAACATTATGCAACTCATAATTTCCCCCCCTTTTTTTAAATTACCATGCTAATTTGTTTCTTCTGAATTGAACTATGTATGATTGATTTTAAAGATTATTTGTCTGCATTAGATTGTAGTAGTAATTGGTTTTATTATTGGCTTACCATTTTATTAAAAAAATTTATAAGACTCACAATTCCTAGATGCTTTCCTGAATCATTTTAATTTTAGAATATGTAACTGTTATGTCCTTTAGTTTCCTATTTGTCTATGTCTTATTCTATAGACAGAACAAAGGGTGGGAAGTTCCCCTGCCAGGGAATGAAATATTTTGGGGGATATTACAAGAGGCAGAATATTGCATTTCCCCAAAGGAGAAATGGAGAAAAATCTTAACAAAGAAAGCAGCCCCAGTCTTCCTGTTATAACCTCAAGCAGAAGTCTCATGTCTTTAGAGATGGATATTTTGTACCTATTAAGAAAACCAGCCTATCCTATTTATAAACAAAATGCCTTCAGCCCGGTTCCACCAGGCTGGAATTGATGGGATTAAGAATTTACATTCCAACATCCAAATTCTAAGGATAGGACATGACCTTGTAGAAAGTTAGCACCCACCTCTCTTTAAAAGAATGAAATATTCTAGGAAATAATAAAAAGGCAGAATATTATATTTCCCTGGATGAGAAATGGAGAAACAAGTTTTTAAGGCAGGAAGCAGACTCACTCTTAGTAGCCCCCTCCTCCTCAATAGCCCACAGCAGATGTCCACACTTGAGATAAAGAGATGGGTCGGTTTATTCATAAGCAAATGACCTCACTCAAGATCTTTCAGGGCCAAGCCATAATAAGAATTGCCCAAAGCCCCTTCATTACATCACCCAGCAAGATTCAATCAAGCTTGGGACTCACAACAAATCTACAAAGTTACTCTGCATGGCCCAATGGGAGTCTGAGGAACAGGAAGCAAGTTCAAAGCCCAACAGAGGTTATAAATCTCTCTCTTACCCATGTGCATTTTTTGCTAAGGATCTCAAATCGTGGTCCTCCTGTCCACCATTAAATCATCTTTCCAAGCAATCTCCATGTTTGCAGTGTCCTCCTTCCCACTTGGAACTGAACCCAGATGGACATTTCTTCCAACAACCTTTAGAACACAATAGGGTTAACTCACCACCATTGGAATAGTAAAAGACACAAAGCTCACTATGCTGCACAACACCCTGGAGCATTTCAATCACCAAACCCCAGAATCCTATAAAAATCCACCCATCCACCCAGCTAATTGATTAGCCATCCCAGAAACATGCTGCTCTCACTGAAGTTTCTGGAAACCACATAAGCAGACATTTCTTTGTACCCAGCCTCCATTTTATTTCCAGTGTTTTTCTCCCGGCTTGGAACCGGACAGGATTTTTCTTCCAACAAAACACAAAATAAAATTCTTACTAACAATTGATGAGAGAAGAGACACTGCTTTTTGGTTAGTTCTTTCAGCTATCCGAATAGCTTCCATCAGCAAAACAAACGCAATTTTTTCCTCATCCTCTATTTGACTACCCTGGGGAAATTCTTTATTTTCACAATACTGATGATGCTAAGTTTATTACTAACTTTACTGTGGAACTTATTACATTTCCATAAAGACCCACAAGAAGCCTTTGTGGTAAGGACCTCTGCAGGACTGGATGTGATATGTTTTCAACATGTTGAAGGTTGAACTTCCTTGGATATTTCTTCTTTTTCTTTCTCTCTTAAATTTATATGACCACACCCATCTCACAAGAAGTGACTGGGCAGCGGATAAAAAAAAGTATAAAAACAAATATGTCAATAGTGATAATTTCAAACTTGTATTCCAGATTTTACTGTGCAGTTCCTGAAAGATTGTTAATACAAGTAAATTTAGAGTTACAAAAATCTCGAGGACAGTCAGATTGAAACCTTATTTCAACAGTTTCAAATAAGTAAAAGCTAAGGCTGTAAGAAATTAATATCAATTTCACTTTCAATTGGATATGAAAGAGCTCACCAGGTTCTTTTTACTTGTGCATTAACCTACTTTGAACTGAGTGGCAAATTTGTGCATGCCGTTTTTACGCATATTTTCTAGTACGTGCCCAGCACAGGTTACCTCATTTGCAAAGATTTCTGGCTTAGAGAATAAAGAAACTAAACTCTGTCTTGCATACTAAACCAACAGCGTTGTGCTACACTGACTTAAGTGCTTTGAAGCAAGAACAAGCAGCAAGAAATTCAATTGATGGGGAGGCGGGGTCAGGATATTTTCATGTATTCTTTTGCCTTTCGGCTCTAATATTTCCGGGATAGGAAAATGTATAAAGAGCGGTCCCTGGCTGCTTTCTCGGGTGGGTGGGTTTCTAAAACATGTACTGCGGGGAATCCAGTTCAGAAAGTTAACCAGCCCCCAACTATGCCATCCAAAGCCTTTTCCGAAGACGAAAAGCTGGGTCGAGCTTGCCCCGCCCCTCCCGCCATAGCGCACGCCGCCCGCACGTCCGCAGTGAGGCGATCCCTCTGAACCCCGCCTCCCACGGAGAAAAGGACCAATCCGCGGCTCGGCTGGAAGAAAGGGGTGGGTTTTGGTTAACAGCCACTGCCACAGACTGTAGCTGATCTCGGGCGGCGGCGGTGTTTACTGACCAAGGCAGGAGGGATGGTCGGGTGGGAGAAAGGGCTCCGCATCCATTTTGAGCCGGGGAGCTGCTGGCTCGAGGAGGTGAGGAAGGATTCTCAAGGCGTCCCCCCCTCTTCTCCCCTCCTTCTTCTCCGCTGGCTTTTCCGTGATAAACAAGCTAGCCGCGCCTCCTCGCCCTCCTTCCGGCTCGGCTGCTCGGCTTTGGCGACGATTTCCTTGTTCTTGCCTGCGGGGCTGACGACGCCCTAAAGGGGTCCTCGGGGCTGCAAATCTGGAATTGGCTCGCAGATCTCCCTCTGCTCCGAAAGGGTTTCCTTCCCGTGCCTGTGTTTACATGACAGTTCCCCCCCTCCCCTTGCTGGTAATGTCTGAATGTATTGGACCCGGATGCCCATAATCCCCAGCCAGCATTAGTTACGGGGGAAGATTTTAGAGCTTGGGGGTTCAAATCCAGCTGCAGGGTTGCCAAGGTTGAATGAACGATTGTAAACACTTGGGGGAGTGAGCTACCGAGCGACTTCACTTCTTCCCGTTAGGACTGCGTGGGAGGAGAGTTGTTAAAATAAGCTATTCGCACACGTGATTGTTTAAAGCTGTTGAATGAAAAATAGCCTATCCGGGAAGGCGAACAGTTAAACTGTAAATATTGCATAAAACTAAATATTCACAGTTCCGTGATAATGGGCCTAGTAAACAATATTTCAGTAGTAATGTGCTTCTAATGAAATTCCTAAGGGTTTTTTTCCTCTAATGGTTGCTCTGGACAGACTTTGAGGCTCTTTCTCTTGACTAAGGGGGTGTAATTCATTTGTATCCCTCCTCTTCCTTACTTTTTGCCTAGCCTGAAGTAATCATTCCTAGTTCCTATGGTCACAAAAAGAAAAAAAATGCTGATTTTATTATTTGTCAAGTATTTGGGCTTCTACTTCAAGGACAGACCCTGTGTTTGTTTAAACTGGTTTAAGTGCTTGATAGGGATATGAAATTCCATTAATATTTTGCTGATCAGCTACATTTTCAGAGCATTTTGCCCTTGATCTTAAGTTTACATGGAACACCAGACAAATGTACCGATCAAAAAAGACAAGATAGAACTTGCTGTCAGACCTACCAATCGAAAAAACATGACAGGGAAAAAAAGTAAAGAAAAACCTCTCAGTATCAATGTTGTGTGATTCCAATAACTATTAATTATAAGCAATTGGATTTACAATTACTGTACATCAGCTATCATTCCAGAAGCCTACTAAAAGTCATTGATCCATCTGGAATGGAAATGCTTTCTGGAATAATTATAAGGAAGGTAAACCTTCAGCAGGACTTTTGGTAATTCTGTTTCTCTTTTTTTAAAGAATCTTAATAGAAAAACTACTGGTTGATAGGTAAAGAAAAGTAATTTTGTATTTCATTTTTTTAAAGAAATAACCCTTGACAGTTTAAAGTATAATAAAAAATACATAATCTTTTTCAGTTAACCTTTTTGTAGATATCAATTTCAGTCATGTGCAATGAAAAGTTATAGTCATTTATAGTATGTTATCTTTCTGTGTGTTAGCACTTAAAGTAATCTGACTCATATTAATTTGATCCTGTTCTGTTATGACTCCATCAAATTTGTGAATACAAACTTGGGGGGGATGTACATAGTATGATATCTTCTATATTTGAACTTTATTTACCACACAGATTATTATTGTAGCTGCTTATTCTGTGGCTTAAGTTCAATTGAATGTGCCAAAATAAGGGAAAGAGATATGCAGAAGGAGCATACAAAAGTTCTGGGGAAAACACTGATAATTTTATATGACTATAGATCATATTTTCTTTTCTTAGGAAGATGTTGATATCCCCAATAGACGTGTCCTAATTACTGGTGCCACTGGACTCCTCGGCAGAGCTGTTTATAAAGAATTTAAAGTAAATCATTGGCACGCTCTTGGCTGTGGCTATAGTAGAGCTCGACCTTTGTTTGAACAAGTTAATCTTTTAGATTCTGCTGCTATTCATAGTGTAATCCAAGATTTTCAGGTGAGAATTTTTAAAGGAAAGGAAATGTTTCTCATATTGTTCAAAATTTCTCAATAATTTAACTGGTTTTCCTAAATGCTAGCATATCCTATTCATTATGTAGCATGAATATTTGCTTTTAAACAACTGGGACTTTATTTTTAAATGCTTTAATTAGAAATAATGATGCTGCAGAAAATTAGTCTTTCATTGAATTTATTAAAAGTAAGTTCATACTGCTAGAATTCTTTACGTCATGTATGTTTGAAATTATTTGGAATGGAACAAGGAAATAAGGAAACTGCTAAACAGCAAAAGAATTTTGGAAGGATAAATATTGTATACATTCTGGGGGAATCTCGGCTAAATTAGTGTTTCAGCAATATAACAAAGTTTTAGGTAGATAAAGGGTATTTAAATGAAAGTTCAGTGGTCCTCTTTGAATGAACTTACTAATATGTGTATATTCCAGCCTCATGTGATAATACATTGTGCAGCTGAGAGAAGGCCAGATATTGTAGACAGTCAATCAGATGCTGCTGTTCAACTCAATGTGACTGCTTCAGGAATTATAGCAAAAGAAGCAGGTAAAAATTGTTGATTTTTTAAAAAAATAAGGTTAAATTATTATCTTCTATAATGTAGATAATTTGACCAGTGTTGAAGAATTAGTATCAGTTAATGTTTTATAACATGGTTTGTTAAAAGAGGAATGCAGAATCTACTGATTGCTATTTTAAATAGACGGTCTTTGATACGATTCAGCAAGTTTCTAAGTTTCTAATAATTTACTGAAGAACTAAATGCCAGATGGAATAATCCCTTAGTTACACACTTAATTATGATAAATGTTTTTCAAATTTAGCTCAAGTGGAAGCATTTCTGATCTACATTAGTACAGACTATGTATTTGATGGAACAAACCCTCCATACAAGGAGAATGATGTACCAAATCCTCTAAATCTCTATGGCAGAACCAAACTAGAAGGTGAAAGAGCAGTTTTAAAAAACAATGAAGGTAAGTTTATTTTTGGGTACACATTTCCCTTTCTCTCTTTTATTGTTTTATAGCAGTGAAATACAATAAAAACAATTATTTATTTATTTATTTATTTATTTATTTATTTTATTTTATTGGACTTATATGCCCCCATCTCCGAAGACTCGGGCTCTCACAATTAAAACGTACAATACAATAAATATTTAAAAAAGGATTAAACAATTATAAAGCCCAATAAAACCAAATTAAAATACTTGAAATTATCCCACACCTGTGGTGAGGTAGTCACAGCCCGATTTGGTCAAACAACCAGGTCTTTAAATCACGGAATGTGCGGAGGTCGGGCCAGACGGAGGTCCAGAGGCAGTTAGTTCCATAAGTCGGGGATAAATGGTAATATATATATGTATGTATGTATTTGTTTTCATAGATTTTATACATGCACACATATACATATATTCACACACACATATATATACACACGCACACACACATATATACATATACATATACATATACATATATATATATATATATATATATATATTTGTTTTCGTAGATTTTCACGGGTAAAGGTATGTAGGTCTTGGTGTATTCGGTCTTGTCCGTAAGATTGAGAATACCTTGGCAAGGTTTCGAATGAAATCTCATCCGTCATCTTCAGGCTGGTGTCTTCAGCCGTTCTCCTGGGAGAAGTGTGTGATTGTGGCTGTTTTCCCTTTTAAACTCTAGAGTTGGCTGTGTTGTTACTTCTTGATTGGTTTGTGGAGTTGATGTATGCAGATTGGATGGCTTTTTCCTGAGACTCTGTGTGGCTGAGGTGCTGGCTGTGTGTCTCTCAGCTGCTACACCCCCTCAACCCCAAACTAAACAAACTGACACACGCTATAAACACATAGCCAGACCTCAAACTCGAGCCAAACCAAGGCCCAGAATGCCACATCACAGCCTTCCACCCAGGATACTACATCACAGAACTCAGGAGATCACAACACAAAACATCAGGAGGTTGCAGCACAGACAACGACCCAGGAGATTACAGCACCACACCCAGGACGTCACAACAATAGAACTCAGAAGGTCATCACACAGCCCATTACCCAGGTCGTTTACAACACAAAGGCTGAGAGACACACAGCCAGCACCTCAGCCACACAGGGTCTCAGGAAAAAGCCATGCAATCTGCATACATCAACTCCACAAACCAATCAAGAAGTAACAACACAGCCAACTCTAGAGTTTAAAAGGGGAAAACAGCCACGATCACACACTTCTCCCAGGAGAAGCTGAAGACACCAGCCTGAAGATGACTGATGAGATTTCATCGAAACGTTGCCAAGGTATTCTCAATCTTACACGGGACAAGACCTGAATACACCAAGACCTACACACACATATATATATATACATATATATATATATATATATATACATATACATACATTATATATATATACATATACACACACAAGCATGCATACATACATATACAATATATGTGTGTGTGTATAATAATGTGGTTAAAATGAGCTAAGTAGAAAGGAAAATCCAAATAATATTAATACAAAAGTAGCTCAGGCCTTAGACACCTACAACTACACCATATCAAAATCTATTTTGACATATTTTTAATAAGATTTGAAAAAGGATTCAAGAGCCAATCTCTTGAACTCGTTGACACCTAGAATGTTGTTTTATTTTCATCTACCATGATTAATACTCCACAAAGTGTGAAATTCCATATTTTTGGAATGTTAATTCAATATCACTTTTATATCGTTAACTATTACGTCCCTCCCCCAAGTTTATGTTTACAGATTTGATGGGAGTCAGAACAGAACAGGACCAAATCAAAATGAGTCAGATTAGCTTAAGTGCTAACATACATACAGAAAGAATCTGATAACCATCCTGTTCTAAAATATTCTTTGGAATTTCTTTTTTATTAATTTAACATCTAAGACATAAGACATTTTGCTTCTTGGATGAGAACGTCTTCAAAGAAAAAAACAAAAGTCAGTTGTGTCTTGGAAAAGCACCTTTGCAATAACCATGTCCTGGATGACTTAGAATCTCCATAGACTTTTTGCTGGATTGGATGTGCACATAAGAATCAGCTTGCTATGTTCTTAGGGGAAAAATTTAAGGAATGGAAGAATGCTACATAAACAACTGTATTATGGCTAACTGAAAATTAAAGGAAACATACTCTGAATAAGTTGTGCATTACATAGATCTGGGATGGCAAACTATGGCACGTGGAGCCGTTTGTGTGGGCATGCGAGCCCCAGCCAAAGTTACCTGTGCATGCGTGCATCTCCCAGCTGATTTTCGGCCCATTTGAGGCCTTTTTCGGCCTCCCTGAGGCTCGAGGGAAGCCTCTGCATCCTCAGAAGGCCAAAGATGGGCCTTCTGGAAATACTGGAAGTACCAAAACGGGCTCATTTTTCGGCCTCTAACGGCTGCAGAGGCTTCTCTCGAGCCCCGGAGGGTGAAAACTGCCTCCCCTGGGCTTCAGTGGCCCTCCGGAGGCTGAAAACGGACACTTCCAGTATTTCAAGTTCAAGTATAAATAAATAAATTTCCGAAAGGCCCATTTTTTGCCCTCCCAAGGCTGCAAAGGCTTCCCTCGAGCCTCAGGGAGGCTGAAAAAGGCCTCAAATGGGCTGAAAATCAGCCAGGAGGTGCGCACATGTGCATTGCAGGTAAAGGGTGGGGGGTGTTGCGCATGCATGCGCAGGGGGGGCGGAATGCTTTTGGCACACCACACCAAACAGATTCTCTATCACTGACATAGATAATAGAGGAAAGGCTGAAATGAAATGAGCAGCTGCAGAGACTTTGTATTTTGAATTTTTAAATGATACTTCTTGTACATATTTCAGAATCTGTTGAATTTGCAAGTTCATGTTGGTACTTTCCCAAATATTACCTTAAGAATACTGCACTATGAGATATTTTATTGTCAAAGTTACCATCGGAAATAAAACTGTCTGGAGTTCATTTTGACAATTGAAATTATTCTAGTAAACATTGCCAGTAGCGGTTTCCAGCCTTTTTTTTTATTGTTCACACACCTTATGTAAAATAATTTGGCTTGTCCCAGTTAAATCTGTCCCTTTTCCATTTTTTCTATTGATGTGAATGAAGTTTGCAGCATGATGGGCAATTGCATGCACATGTATTTTGATTTGTGCTTTTTTTGCTTTTCTCTTAGGTGCGGCCATCCTTAGAATCCCTATTTTATATGGAGAAGTTGAAAAGCTGGAAGAGAGTGCTGTGACAATTATGTTTGATAAGGTGCAATTCAATAACAAATCAGCTAATATGGACCACTGGCAGCAAAGGTTTCCAACATATGTCAAGGATGTAGCAATTGTTTGCCGACAGCTAGCTGAGAGGAGAATGATGGTAAGAACTTTCTTATAATGTATTATATCAAGGTTTGAAGCAATGCTTCACATGTTCAATGTCTACAAATATTTTTTTTATGTATTTGAAGTTTCAAAAATGCATGCAGACTTCCTAGAACCGATAATGTGTATCTGATTGCAGTGCAACATGAACAATGTAATAAAGTTCTGATTAAAACATGTAGAATACTTATACAAGAACACGTGGCTAAAATTTTCAATACAATGTATGATGCTATAGTTCTTAAGATTGAGATAATAGGTAAATATTCCTATGGTGGCAGAACAATGTTATTGTTGGAAGATGTGAAATAAATATAGAGATTTTTTTATGCTTATCTGAAAAAACACAGATGATTTGAAATTTTAAAAATTGCTTTTATCAACTCCTCTTTCCCTTGTATGTCTAGACATTCTGTGTTTATTTGCCAGCTTTGAAACATTTTAAAAATATATAGCTGTGATTACACCTATCTTTCTGATGTTTGTTATATTTATGAAGCTTCCTGCTGTCAATCTAAATGTGTATCCAGAAGCTGTATTCATTTAACACATAGTCATCAGACAATCCCAACCAAGGCTTAACTTTTAATAGTCAGAGAGTCACTGAGATTTTTTTTAATGTTGCCTTATATTAATGCATCTTGAATTGCTAGAGTTTATTTGCAACAATAACAACAAAAACAGTTGTAAAACAGCTGCAACTATTTTGGAGAAGATGAGTACATTGAGTTTTTTTCTAGTAACACTATTGTGTACAAAGTAACATGTATAGTAAGTATTACATTATGTAGCAGAAAAATGTGTTCTAATAATGCAAAAAAACCCAGTACATTGAATTAAATGTTACTTCTGATATTATTTAGTGACTTCCCACAAAGCTTGTAATTTATATGCCCCTTCCTGGAACTTTTTAGCATAGGAAAATCGAAATGAATTCAAATTGTATGTGTTTGTTGCTTTTCCAAGGATCCATCCATTAAGGGAATATTCCACTGGTCTGGTAATGAACAGATGACTAAGTTTGAAATGGCTCGTGCTATGGCTGACACTTTCAATCTTCCTAATAGCCACTTAAGACCAGTAAGTAATTAATTGGAATGAGCTAACTTGTAATTAGTAAACATTTGGCATTTGTTTTATATATTGCTATGAAGTGTTAACTTGAGGAATAATTTCTCTTTTATCTAATGAAATTTTGAAATTGATAATCCAAATATTCAATCTTCCTTTTGCTCTTTGGGAAGCAATATTTGTTTTGTCCCTGCAATTTTAAGTTATAACCTTATAACAATGTAACTCAGAAATTTCAGCTGCGATTAAGATGCTATGTGGAAAGGATGAAAAATTGCTTTCTTATTATAGTTTCTCATAGCTGAGTGAGTGACTATATGAATTGTCCTTTTATGTTGCCTTCTATGTAAATACCTAATAAATGATTACATGAAGGCAAGTGCAAGGAATTCTAGGCACCTTAGGGCCTGGAAAATTAGAAAAGAAATACTTTAAAGCCTATCAAATTTATCAAATCTAGAAATGAATTCCTCTATGTCTCTTCTTTCTGCCTCTAGTTTCCTAATAAAGTTAAAATGTAAGGTAGAGTTAGAAATCACAACCACAATTGAGCCCAAAATTTGTGTTGCTAAGCAAGAGTGTGGTTAAGTGAGTTTTGCCCCATTTTACAACCTTTCTTGCCACAATTATTAAGTAAACCACTGCAGTTGTTAAGTTAGAAACATCATTGTTAAGTGAATCTGGCTTCCCCATTGATTTTGCTTGTCAGAAGGTTTGTGATCACATAACACCGGGATACTGCAACCATCATAAACATACACCAGTTGCCATGTGTCCAAATGTTCACATGACCACAAGGGTACTGCAACAGTCATAAATATGGAAAACAGTCATGTCACTTTTTTCAGTACCATTATAACTTCGAATGGTCCTTAAATGAATGATTGTAAGTCGAGTACAACCTGTAGCAACTTTTGCTCGATTTACAGTCAAAGGCTACCTTTAGAAGCTTTTTTTTCCAGGAGAGACAAATGACTTTAATGTCTGCATGTATCTTTGATTCAGTGACTAAAACTTGAAGTTTTGGCAAATAATCTGTGATTCTGTTTTACACTTTTTGCGGATTTCAGGATTCCTTTCTCATATTATTACAATATTACAGTATGAGAGAGAAAAGTGGTTTTGGGAAAAGTGGGGGAGAGAGGACTCTTAGAAACAACTGCTTTTGGGTTTTTTTTAATTTTGAACAATAAATACATTGGTCTTTTAAATTAAAGATTACAGATAGCCCAGTGCTGGGTGCTCCTCGTCCTAAGAATGCTCAGCTTGACTGTTCCCGTCTTCTGATGTTGGGCATTGGTCATCATACTCCGTTTCAAGTTGGGATCAAGGAATCACTTTGGCCTTTCCTTACTGATAAGAGATGGAGACAGACAGTGTTCCACTAGCTTGTAAATATTTTAGTGTAAGTATGGTATATGACGCACTTTTTTAAAAAGGGGAGAAAATAGTTTTGTATTCAGCATTCTGTGTTTCAAGTTGAATCAGGTAAAAAATATGGTCTTGCACTAGTGAAATTGTAAGAAACGTTGATAAAAAAATTTAACCTTGTTTGAAACTGTTAATATATGTTTATGTTTATTGCTGGCTTATCATAAAGATCTAGTGATCTACAATTATTGCAGTCATCAGTAATATGGAAAGAGAATGTTTCCTCATGCAATTTTTGTGTTTAAAATTGTTGGATAGAATCTCTCTTGGCATTTATTTTCTTGATTACTATAAATAAACATTGTAATGCAGAACTTCAATGTTTCCAATGCAATTTGAAATTAAAGTTAAAAGCACTGGAGATGCTTTAGATATGATTAAAAAAATTCTAATAAAGTAAAACTTCGTTTGGAATGAATGTGTACTTACACTTCACATGTTTCCACATTGTACTGCATCTTGAACCTCCAGTTGTTCACAACCTTTTCTCAAAAATGCCGTTGTAAATACACACTGAGGTGTATTAACTGATGTTATTTGCTATGTCATAAAAGTACATTTCCCTGCACTTTAATTAATAATATTTGAAGGCGATAAAATCCTGAAAACTATTCAAAGAAATACTAATTCATTAAATTCCAAGTCATTACAGAATTTTACTTGTTTCAGTAAAGAGAGAGCAGTTGCAGAATAGCTATTTTCAGGCAGTGACATTAAGTAGTACATTATAGTATTATAAAAGGCAAAACCTAAAGAATACAAGTACTTAATAGAATTTGGAATCCATATCCACTTTAAGTTTATTTTTTTAAATGCAAGTGTAGTATTTTTACCTTAGTAATAGGAATATCATTTACAAGGATTCTGCTAAAACAGAACATAACATATATTCCGACAGCACCTTTTTCCTACTGCTCCCTGATCTCCCAAGATAATGCACCCAAGAAAAAAAGTGTACTTCTTCCTATGACTTTTCCTTCAAAATATGCTGATAGAGTAGCAATCTAATTAATAAAATAATTTGAGGTGTCCTGGCTGTCATTTCCTTCACATAAGAAAATATTGCTTTTATTTGTCCCAAGGTGCTTTTTCAGGAAGCAACTAGACTTACTTTTTTTTTCAAGATGTTTTGCTTCTCATCCAAGAAGCTTCTTCAGCTCTGACAGGATAGTGGGGAATGGAGCTGGAGAAGCTTCTTGGATGAGAAGCAAAACATCTTCAGAAGAAGAAAGTCCAGTTGCCTCCTGAAAAAAGTACCTTTGGGACAACCATGACCTGGATGCCTGAGAATCTCTACAGACTATTGCTTTTATTTGAAGTCTTGCTAATGCTTTGCTAAATTGAAAATATAAAGTTAAATAACATTAGCATAATATGTAATGATAAAAGTTTCCCCTATCCCGTTGTGTCCAACTCTGGGGAACAGTGCTTATCTCCATTACTGAGCCAAGGGAGCCAGTGTTGTCTGAAGACATTTCCACAGTCATGTGGATCAGCATGACATCACAAAGCAAAGTCTGCGGCGAAACACGGAACACTTACCTTCACACCAAAGTGGTACCAATTTATCTACTCGCATTTTCATGCTTTCCAACTGCTAGGTGGGTAGGAGGCTGTGGCAAGAAAGGAAGCTTGTCCTTTGCACAGCACTCGGGTCTTGAATCTAGACCAGTGATGGCGAACCTTTTCGGCACCGAGTGCCCAAATTACAACCCAAAGCCCACTTATTTATTGTGAAGTGCCAATACTCAGGGTGGGATCCAACTGGTGTTATAACCAGTATGGTGAACGTGTGTTTTGCACGCAGCCATGAACGCGGCCATGCCTAACATGCACTGTGCACACGTGCACAGGGTTTGCAAGAAATCATCAGCTGTGCTGCCTGTACAGCTGACAAACACTGAAAATCCTCTTCTTTCCTGCTTTTTCAACCTCAGCTGTGCTGTGCAAAGCAGCTAAGGTTGAAAAAGCAGGAAATAAAAAGCAGCCAAAAGCCCAGGCGGACAGTTGGGTCAAAACAGAAACCAAGAAGATCAGCAGAGAGAAACAGTTCTCTCTCTGCTGTTTTTCCCAGCTACCACCTTGGCAGAACCCCACCCCTGACAACAAGGCAATTTAACCTGAATAATAGTTTAGAAAAAACTCATGCATGATCAACTACTTTTCTCTGAAACCCCCCTCCCACAATAACAGCGCTTTCAATGATACAAATAACTTTTTATTGAAGTTAAAAGTTTGTATTTGGCATGCTTTTGATTAATGTGACTTTTGCTCTTGTATGCATGCTGATAATTTTTCTATCCTTGGTTCATATTTTGTAAGTTTGAGAGCAACACATGCTGCACTCCTTTTTGGGTATTCAAGACTGTCTTGGAGTCTACAAAAACACCAAATTCTGGTATTAAAGCTCCATTTTTTAGCTAAAATTTAATTCTCACCTGTTAGTTTTAGTTTAAACAAATAGCTTTGAGTAGTGTGAACGATTGACAGTGTGAGCCTTCAAAGGTCTGAAAAATATATCATTGATTTTTCTTTGGCATTTAAACTAAATATCCAATGTCAAAAAGTCCATCAAGGAGAGACTGGAAAGCCAATTCATACTGAACTGTATTGGGTTTTTTGTTGTTATTTAAATAAAATGAAAAGAAAGCAATCCAGTATTTGTACCTAGTGTGGAGAAAGAGATGAAATCTACTTAAGTGTAGAGAATGCCACATTCCATCTCTTCAAGGGAGATGAAAGAAAGAGAGAGGGTGAAAGGGAGAAAGACAGAGAGAAAGATAGGGAGAAAGAGGAGAAAGGAAGTTCCTCACTTTACCCCACCTGAAAGGGAGGAGTCTCTTTGTTGTTATTTGAATAAAATGAAAAGAAAGCAATCCAGTATTTGTACCTAGTGTGGGGAAAGAGATGGAATGGGTCATTCTCTACACTTAAGTATTATTATTATTATCATCATCATCATCATCATCATCATCATCATATAATACACTTAAGCAGATGCCATCTCTTTTCCCACACTAGGTACAAATACTGGATTGCTTTCTTTTCATTTTATTCAAATAACAAAAAGAGACCCCCCCTCCCCTTTCAGGTGGGGTAAAGTGAGGAGGGGGCTCTTGCTTAGATAACTCCCTTTTCCCATAATAAGCAACATCTCATCTCCCCCTCTTTCTATCTCTCTCCCTTTCTCCCTCTTTCTCCCTTTCTCTTTCTCCCTCTTTTTCATCTTTCTCCCTTTTTCTTTCATCTCCCTTTCTCCCTCTTTCTCCTCCCTGTCTTTCTCTCTGTGTCTCTCTTTCTCCCTCTCTCCCAGTTCTCTGGCTGCACACACTGTTGCCTGGAGATGAACCAAGGGGGGAGGAGGGCGAAGCCTTCTGTAGCCCTCCCCACACGGCTCCTGAACTGACACCTGTGACAGAGGGAGACCGAGAGCAGGAAGCCGAGCTTTGGATTGTGGCGACGTTAAAGCACCTGGTGGTGGTGCTTCCTTAGCCACGACTGCCAGGCGAGAGAAAAGACATCGGGCTCTGCCCCCACAAAGGGGAATAGCAGCGATCGCAAACAGCCTGGCTGGCTAGGAAGGGGGACGCTTCTCCCATTTCCCCAACTTTTCCCCCTTGTTTTTCCCCTCAGCTGCAGGGCTAGCCAATCACCGCAAGAATGCGGCTCCTCTTGTAAGTGGAGAAGAGGTGCTGAGAGATGAGGCGGGAGGGAAGGGGCTTTTGGAGGGTAAAAGGGATTAAATTGCAGCCTTTCTCCATGCTCAAGGGGAGCTGCTCCAGGTGACCATGGCCTTCTCTTCTGCTTAGAAACAGAAGTCTGACTGATCAGGATTTTTTTTTGTCTCAGAGCTAAGCTAAATGAGAGCTTTAAATGAGACCCGCGGGGGCAGGGGGCAGGACCAAACAGGGTAGGAGTGATTTTTTTCCTGCAGTCTGCCTGGCTCCCTAGCAAACACGCATCGTGGCTGCTGCCTCCTGCCTCTGCACATCGAGGAGGCTGAGCAGCAGAGGGAAGAGCATGGAACTCCTGAGTTGCACGAAGCGGCTACCAGTGATGCCCTCAGATAACGAAAATGTTGCGAGTGGGAGGCTCAACCTGCCCAGGAGGGGAGGGCGCAATCTCCCATGCTCCCCCCACCCTATGAGCCACAATGCGCTCGCTGCCCCTCGCCAAGCTGCCTCCTTCCCGCTGGGTGTGCGAGTGCTTCTGGCGAGGAAAAGAAATGTGGTGGGACGAGGCTTAGCAGGTGCCAGAGGGGAGGCGAGGGCTTTGAGGCTTGTGGGGCAGGTGAGGGGAGTGTGGGAGATCATGCCCTCCCCTCGCAGGCCAGGGGACACCTGGGAAGAGCTCCAATGCCACAATTTCCCACACAGTACCCTCCCTCCCCGTTTATCGCTCCTGTTATCAACACGGGTGTGCTGTGGACCACCAGCCTTTCTTGGTAGCAGCGGCAGCGGCATGAGCGGGTGAGGGGTGCAGGGATACCCGCTCCTCCTCTGCCAGAATCACGATCCGGGCAGCATCCAGCTAACCATGCCTGCCCTCCCCCCCACCCCAGCTCATGTCGATCTTGGGCCTTTCCTGTGGCGTTAAAAGCCACCAGGGGTGCGAGATGGGCACAGGGGAGCAACCGGTGGCAGCGCTCCTGGCTTGCAAGAGGGCAGATGCGGGCACCAACAGCACCAACAGCAAGCAGGCCAGGAGTGGGCCGCGGCAAGCAAACGAGGAAGGGGGGGTCACAAAGTCAGCAACTTACCAAACATGCTGTCAAGTGAGGAGTCAGGGCAAGCAGGCAGGCAAGCAGGCAAGCAAACAAGTGGCAACAACAAGAAGCAAGGAGCAGGAACCAGAGCAGCCAAAGAACCGTTAGGTGGCGCGCTTGACTCTGGAGGCGGGAGAGGCAGATAGGGTGGGGCGGGGCCAGCTAGTGAGGCAAAAAGTTAAGGTTTTTGCAAATAGGATGGGGGAGGTCAGTGTGATCTACAGATCTGAAAATCAACCGGGAGGCGCGCATGCACGGTGGAGCTGAGTTGGGCCGACCACTCGCATGCCTGCAGAGAGGGCTCTGCATGCCACCTGTGGCATGCGTGCCATAGGTTCTCCATCACAGACCTAGACTGACAAGTTCAGCTTAACCACTGAGCCACAGTGCCACTCATCACTAACTTAATAAATATGTTAGATTTCTTGAAAAATCTCTTACAGAAATTAGTAGCATGTTTATTTTAAACTTGGAAGGAATTAAAGCATATATATTAGAATTTAATTTAATAGATATTTGGGTGTTTTAAAATACAGAACATAGAGAATATCTTCTTAGAGTTCTCTTTATGGAACATATTAAGAAGGACTTTTTTAAAATAAAGGTTCATTAATTTACGAGAACTCAACAGATCACATCAAGCACTTAGAGTAACAAAGCATATACTGGAGCTAATACACTCAGAACAATTTGAATATTCTTTGAAATTCATTAACAAAAAATATTAGGAATCCTAAGAGAAAACTAGAAAGTTGCTGGCTTATCACTTGAAACAACAAAACGGAGAAAGTTTTATCCCTGCAGTTCAGGCTGATGATGGACAGTTATTTACTGAAACAAAATCTATTTTATGGTATTTGTATTCACTTATGTCGACTAGGGATTCTGGTAACTGCACAAGTTATCAATTCCCTGAGAAGTACTAAAGAGATTTCTTGGGATGATAAAATTAAATAAATAAAGCTATTGACATTACAAGAAAATGCTTTGAAAATGTAAAGAGGTTGAGTATTGAATATGATTTATCTTTAATATTCCCTGGAACTACATCTGTAGAAGCATAATGAAACTGTAGACCTCAGATGTGCTAGCAACCTGCAAGGTACCTATTTAAAATCATGTTTATATTAAATAGGGATGAACATTGACACTAGCAGTGTAAGAAACTTGAAGGTTCATTAAATTTCATGATTGTCTAGTTGTACTTTTGGTTTCAATTCACTACATACAGTATATCAAAACTGTTGATATGAGCAATCTTGCTGTATAAAAAATGGCTTAAACTTTAAACAGCAGTAGGCTTCCTTTTACAGAATTTTTTATAATTTTGTTTTAGAAACTGGAATTTGGGATGCTTATAATGTCACTGGTTTTCTAGGGAAGAATTTCCCTAAGAGTAGCCTAAATTACCAAAATGAAAGTAGCTGAATGCTTTCTGATTATTGGCTAAAATCACAAAGTTGTTTGTTTCAAAGGACAGAAGAGTCATTAATTGCCTGTCATTAATAAGAGTCATTAATTAGCTGTCAAAAATATTCTGTGAAAATGAAGCAGGAAATAGTTACTCAAGTGTATGTAGAAAAATATGGCTAACTTGCTTTTTTTTGGAATAAACTGATCCTTGACAGTTGAACTGCTGAATATCTCAGCTGTCCTATAAAAATGTAGAATGGAATAATTCTTTGTTCCAATTATAGCATGATCTCAGTAATCTGAGTGACAATCCTTGCATAGCCCATTTACATGTGAGTTGGAAGTAGAGGGAGGGAGGGAGCAAAGTTTGTGGAAAACTCCCCCATTTTCCTAACCCAGGAATATAGTTGCTGGGCATGGAGGGCTAAGTGCTCTATTTTAATGTGACAGTGTTTTGCCTTACAAAAACAAATACCAAAATGTGTGTACTGTAAGTCTGTGTATAAATATTCACCCAGCAAAACATCTCTAGTTTGCATAAGCATATATTTTTATGCAATTTTATGCAACATTATTGAAAATTAAGCCTTATAATTTTCTGACATAATATGAAAGAGAAAGTGGAAAAGCTTTGTCCAATTATCATAACTACCTTCCTTTCTTCACTGCTGCTTTTTATATATGTTTCACTGATATCTTTTAAACTGATCTATTAAAAGTCTCTGTTTAAGTAGCAAAACTGGTGTCCTTAGGAAACTGAATTTTGAAGTTCTGCTCCTATTTTGTTTTTTGTCTTCCTCCACTCTCATATGAAGGGGTCTTCCCCTATTTAATAGCAGTTGGGAAACATTTATAAGATTAAAATAAATGATGTCAAAGCATCTCTATTAATAATTTGAGAAGATGGTGAACAAAGAAAAAGAATGATGCCTAAGTGATAAATGCAGTAATTCATATAAATATCTAAAGCTGCAAAAAGACAGTGGGAAGTCAATGAGGAAAAATGAAGATGGATGGTGCTGAATTTGCTAAAACCCCAAATGGTAGCCTGTTATTCATTAGACTGACTGAAGGAGGTCACATGCTGCAAGCAAGAATAAGTGAGATGTCAAAAGACTTGATATTATGGTGGAATCAACAGACAATTATAACTATTATAGGATGATGTGAAATGCCATGTTCATCCAATGTTAACTGATCAAACTGTAGCTCCTTTAAAATACTTGAACTGAATGTGATTATCTTTTAAAGGTAATAATTATCCAAAGGATTAGAGTCCAGAACAGTCCTCATCATTCACTATAATGTGAAAGACTGTTTCCATATATACCTCAGTGGATTTCTAGGCAACAATTGTTTTAATTCTTCCTTTATTATTATAGAAAGTCAGCACCTATCCTTCTAGAAGAATGAAATATTTTGGGAAATATTTTAAAAAGGCAGAATATTATATTTACCAAAAGGGAGAAATGTAGAAACATGTTTTAGAGGCAAAAAGCAACCCCCACTTTCCTTAATAGCCCACAGCAAATGCCAGCACTTAAGCTTATTGAAAAAGGAAGACAAGTATCTAGATAGCTCTATTTGTAGGCAAAGCAAATACTGCAGGCAGAAATCCATTCAAGACAGGATATTTTGAAGCTCCCTGCAGCAAAGTTTGAACAAAGGCAGAATGATGGGATTAGCCAAGATCCAAAACAGGATGAAAGCCATTAAGCCACAATAGGAATTGCCCAACACCCTTTCAGAACACAAGCCCTTCATTGCATCATCTCAGAGCAGTCCAAACTTCAACCAAACCTGAAAGCTCAGAAAAACACCTAGGATTTGCATTTCCTCTTTTGCCAGTTTTGACCCCTACATAACTCCTACATGACCACATCTGGCAACAGCCAATAGAATACATGTTCTTACACAGGAACAGGAAGTTCAAGTGCAAAGCCCAAAGAAGATATAAAACTTCCCACTCTCAACTCCATTTTGTCAGCTGCCCAGAACCGCAAACTCATGTGGTTCTGCTTCATCAATAAACCATCTTTCCAATCAGCCTCCATGTTTCAATGTCTTTCTCCCAGCTTGGAACGGAACCAGAAGGATATTTTTTCCCACATTATCTTTTCTAAATAACTCAAGATGGTAAACATACCTAATACTTCTTCCTATTTTTGGTTTTCATGCTTAACGCAGGGACTATAATTCATAGTCTCCCCGTTTTTTCTCATTTGACTGAAGGAAGTGACAACCTACAAACAAATTAAGTGAGAGGAAGTGGACCTGTTGTTTGTGATGTCTGACACTCAGTCCTAACCTTTTAATAGTAATTTCAATTTTTGTATTTTTTTTTCTTTTAAAAAAGAGTTTTTATATTTTGATCATACACAGCCCAGAGTCATATTTTGTGAGTGACTTTATAAATGTGATACATAAATAAAATAAACATTCAATAGAAATCTGTGCTTTTGTAAGGCTGGAAAGAAGATGCAGAAAATTATTTTTCAAAAGTAAATTTCATGTCTTTCAAATAACATGGATTTTATTAGGAATTTGAATGAGGAAGTGGAGATGGAGATAACATAAAATCTAAAGAAGTGTAACTAAAACACCAGAAGACAGAAATAATTTCTTTAGAGAAAGAACAATGTTGATACATTAGGGAAATGTCCTGAAAATAACAGAATGAAATTAACAAGGCAAGAGCTACGGTGGTGCAGTGGTTAGAATGCAGTACTACAGGCTACTTCTGCTGATCACTAGCTGCACTAGTTTGGAAAGTTTGGGTCTCACCAGGCTCAAGGTTGACTTCCAGCCTTCCAAGGTAGGAAAATGAGGACTCAGATTATTGGGGACAATATCCTGACTCTGTAAACTGCTTAGAGAGGGCTGTGAAGCACTATGAAGTGGTATATAAGTCTAAATGCTATTGCTATTGCAAAGTGCATGCAGAGTGATTTATTTGAGAAACAAATGCACATGAGGGATATAGGATGGTAATTGTATTTGTGAAAAAGAGTAACAGTACAAATTAAAGATTACTCGGCAATATGAAGTAGCTTCCAACTACACACACACACATACACACACAATTTTAGGTTACATAAATAGAATTAGATTTTCTAAACAAGAATTAATACCTCCATTTTTTCTTGCACTGATCTGGGCATCACACTTTAAGGAAAATTGGGACAACCTGAATTAGGTTAAAAGAAGATCAGTAAAGATAATCAGAGGACTAGGAAATATGTCCAACAAATAGAGATTGAAGCAGTTTCATCTGGAAAAGTGTGAAGAGAGATTTATCCTGGGAAAGTGTGAAGAGAGATTTATCCTGGAAAAATGTGAAGAACCTTTCATGGGAAGAAAGTCAAATTCTGTTATTTTTCTTGATGAATCAATTAGATGAGTATAGTTGATTTAAGTGACAGGAAAGAAAATTCTAGCTGAATTTTAAAAGAAAAGTCCTAAGATCAATAGCTGTTCAATATAGGAACCAATTATTCAAAACATCTTCTTTATTGGAGGAGTTCACTCTTCTGGTTATGATTACAAAAGAGTTTGCATTATTTTATTTTACTAATGATGTGTCACCTTTTCTGAATAAAAAGCTATATAGTTGTGACTGGTTATGATTTCGATTGCGAGCACATAGACTCCTTGGGGTCCCGTTGGCCGGGCAATGCCGGTTGGCGGTCCCCCGAAGACGAGCCTATTCTGTCGTGGCCCGTGACCTCTGGAATCAACTTCCCTTGGAGCTCCGCCTGACCCCTGACCTTCGCACCTTCTGCCATGATCTGAAGACCTGGTTGTTTAACCAATCCGGGCTGTGACCCTTTGGGTGGGGTGGTTCTTATTTTTGTATTTTTGTAATTATATTCCTTGGGGCTTGTTTAGTTTAATTCTTTTTAAATTATTTATTGTTGTTGTTTTAATTGTGAGCTGCCCCGAGTCTTTGGAGATGGGGCGGCATACAAGTCCCATTAATAAATAAATAAATTTCAAGTCTCAGTTTAGCCATGAAAGCCAGCTGGGTGACTTGGGCCAGTCATTCTCTTTCAGCCTGACCCATCTCACAGGGTTGTGGAGAAAATAGGATGAGGAAGGTATATTGGATTTGTTCACCACCTTAAGTAATTTGTAAAACTAACAAAGGCAGGATACAAATAAATCAAATCAAATTGGACTCAGTGACCTAAATAATCCCTCTTAACTTTAAAAGTTTTTTTTTTGACTTTGATTTATACTTAAAGATGGAAAAGACAATTACCTTCAGATAAATTATCTAACCTGAATCTGACAGGAGTTTAAAACTCCGGTATATTCACTTTCTATAACATTGATTTTAATCGGATTTGAATCCAAGGTCCAATTTCAAATGGTATAATTGCCCTGGATGCGTTGTACTAGTTTGGTGTGCTGGGCATATCAAGCTATAACAATTATTTTCTTGTCCCGAAGTATCATACTATTCAGGCGTGAGCTTCAAATAATTTAACAACCAGTTCTCTGCCTCGTTGCTGGGTGGGTGTGGCCATGGTGGGTGTGGCCTAGTCAGCCTCCTGCACCACCCTGGGAGCAAAACAGGCAGCAGAGGGGGTTTTTGCCCTCCCCAGGGTCCAGAGGCTCTCTGGAGGCCAGAAACGAGCCCATTTCTGGCCTTCTGGAACTTCCAGTAGGCCCATTTTTCACCCTACCCAGGCTCCAGAAGCTTTCCTTGAGCCACTGGGAGGGCAAAAACAGCCTCCCTGGGCTTTGGGGGCTCTCTGATGGTCAGAAACGGGCCCGTTTCCAGCCTTCCAGAACTTCCAGGAGGCCAGGTTTTTACCCTCCCTGAGACTCCGCATGGGCCCTGCACTTACCTGTGATCCAAAATGGGCCACGTGGGGACTTCTGGGAGGGGTGGAATGGGATGGGTGGAGCCAGCCAGGGGTGGGATTTGCTGGTTCACTGACCCGGCCATAAAATTAACTGGTTCTCCTGAACCAATGTGAACCGATAGCAGCCCACCCCTGATACTATTATACTCTTTCTAATAATATAATATTTTAAATAATATTACAGGTAGTCCTCGACTTACAACCACAATTGAGCCCAACATTTCTGTTGCTAAGCAAGATAGTTGTTAAGTGACTTTTGCCCCATTTTACAACCTTTCTTGCCACAGTTGTTAAGTAAATCATTGCAGTCGTCAATGACAGTTGTTAAGTGAGTCTGGCTTCCCCATTGACTTTGCTTGTCAGAAAGGCACAAAGTGTGATCACATGACGCTGAGGCACTGCATCTGTCATAAATACATGCCAGTTGCGAAGCATCTGAATTTTGATCATGTGTCCATGGGGATGCTACAAGTCATAAGTGTGAAAACAGTCATAAGTCATTTTTTTCAGCACCATTATAACTTTGAACAGTCACTAAACAAATGGTTATAAGTTGAAACTACCTGTACTATTACTATTTTAATCGTAATGCTAACATATTATTTCTAATAGTATAATAACCTAATTGAAGTGTTGTTTTCTACTGTTTCCTTTGTTGTAGTAACTAAATAGTTAAATAGTAAAATAAGCTATGAGCTGGGTTCTTTATTAGGATGGAAAGAATTTGTTCACCTTTTGAAATGGAACTATGTATCCTAAAAATGAAGAGGCCAACCAATTAGAACCAGGTTGTTAAGAAAGCCATATTTGGTTTTTAAATGAAAATTTGTTTTTAAACTATAATGTTTGCATTTATTGTTTGAGCATTTTTTTTATTTTATTCATTTCTTCAGCAATAGTTTACAAGATCATTAAAATTACAGTTCTAATATGTGCATCCCCTCCCTGCATTGAAGTTTTGTTTGCTTTCTTTTTAAAAAATAGTCCTTTTAATGTAAATTAAGAGTAAAAGGTCTTTGAAAACAAAACAGAAAAGGAAACAGTTGTGAAAATAGCAAAAAGGAAAATGTTATTGATGTAAAAAAAAATCCCTTGGAGGGTGGGTCTGCTTTCATTATTTTTTCCTTTGACTCTGTAATGTAGTTTGAAAGTTGAATGCTAATCCAGGTTTAAAAAGAAATAAAGGTTGATCAAACAGCAAAGGCGTTATCATTCCAGGATGAAGTTCCTTGTCTCAAGCACTAGGGGTCAGCCTTGCCTTATAAAAAGGACTCCTTTTAAAGGTTGACTTGAAGTGATTTGTTAGATTTCACTATGCATGTGTGCATTATTTTTTGCAAACAGACAGAACCTAATTATAAGTGTATACGTGTATTTTTCTGTGTGGGATTTAGATCAACGGAAGAGGCAAAACTGGTGATTCGTCTTCATATGCCAGTCCGATTGACGCACATTAATAATTTGAACAGGTAGTTCAGTTCTGCTCTGATAGAGCAATTACAGAACAGGAGATATAAGGCAAGAGATGTCACTATGATAATATGCATACCAAAGTGAACGGAAGAAAATCTGGACACTGTTTAGCAATCCCTGTCATTCATCTATGTAATTCAACTGACAGAGAGAAACATGGGAGGGTTGGCAATGATCTATTTATGTCTAATTTTAAAACATCATTCTGCTGTGTGTGGAGTTCAGCAGGTGAGCTTCAAGAAGCAGAAATAGGCAGTCTTTATCACACTAGCCTCCAAAACAGTTTATTAAAGGGCAGACCCACAATGCAACTTTGTGTTCTGTTTTTGCAACCCACTTGTCCATTTCTGCCCACTCTGAAATTGGGGTCAAGATAGATGTGACATTAAACATATCTTTGCATCCTACACATGGATCACTTAAAAATAATTAATAGCATGTATAAGGCATCCAATCACATCATGACATTATCGCTTTTCTTCCACTTAAATTCCTCAATGAAAACTGGCATTTGCTTACTATTTAGTGAAAACATGCAGTTTGCAGTTGTGGAAACAACATGTCACTAATTATTTAAAATGTTATTATTTTTCATGAAATCAGATTTTAGACTTACACTGAGGTAGATAATTATGTTTTAAAATCATATTTAAAATCATGGGTTTTGTTAAAAAATCATATTTTTTGAGCATTGATAATGTTACCTAGTTGGATAATGAAATGTCTGCAAACAAACAACCATGCTCAGGGAACCTCAAGTCCTCCACAGTTCAACCCTAAGTTACATGTATATCATTCTATTGGCATTTTAAAGCCTAATTCAACACAGTGAAACAACAATTAATAACTTAGGATCACCCAGTAAATATGATTGGTAGTAGATATGGAGAAAACAACTGAAGCCATTTCTTTGGATTTAGACTGTTAACATTTGGAATTGTTGCTAGTAGCCTCCATGCCTATGAAATAATTCTAGCATTTAAAAAGGATGCATCCATTGCCATAAATCAAGATTAGTAACTGAATTGTAACCATCTGGTAGTAGAAATAGAATAATCGGGTCATTTATGCACTAGTGATTTGTGATTTGTAAAATCTTCTATATTCATCCACCCAGTATTGTGTGAAAACAATGCAGACAAGCTTTATAACCATTCAACGATGGCTGGATGATGCTATCAGTCATTGGAACAGAAATAACCTCCGTGCAAAGAAAAATTATGTAAAACGATTATCACCACTAGCATTATCATTTCTGTGTCAGCTAGATGATACTGAGCCCACTATGAAAGCCAAAATTGGCATTCCTACCATGGTGCCTTGTTAATTTTTTTGGACTTTATCTACTATAAAGGAGTCCTGGTGATTCAGTGGTTAAAATGCAATATTGCAGGCTAACTCTGCCTGTAGCCTGGAGTTCGATCCTGATGGGGCTCAAGGTTGACTCAACCTTCTATCCTTCTAAGATCAGTAAAATGAGGATCCAGATTGTTGGCAGGCAATATATACTGACATTATAAATCCCCAGAGAGTGTTATAAAGCACTATGAAGTGATATATAAGTTTAAGTGCTATTGCTATAATCCTGAGTCAGCATGGCTTTATATGGGGATTATGTAGCTGAACCTGAACACACATCCAGAAGCATCCAGTCCAATAGAAATCGCATCTATTTTTAATTAATAATGTTTGTATTTATTAATACAAACATTATTATTAATCTAAAATTAATAAAAATATTTTTATTAATCTAAATCTCAATGAAGGAACTAAAGTATTCAGGCACAAATTCCAATCAGAATGATTTGTTTTGCAGCAGAATGGATGGTAACCATCATATCAAATCTCTGCTTCATACAAAAAAGGAAATCAAGAAAATGTACATTTAAGAAAGATTTCAATTGATTAATATTAGAACTATATAAATATGGGGAGCATGCATTAAAAAAAGTTCCACATATATACAAAATTTCAGTATAAATGAGAATGATTTTTCAATGAAATAAGCATGTACTGCATATGTAAAAATCTGTGGCAATTTAATGATGTGCATACTACTGAATGTGCGTTAAGCATTACTGAAGTAATGATTACACAGACAAATAACAAAACCAGAAAGTTGCCTTTTCATGGTGTGAAAGGAGGTAGTATAAGGACAAAATACATGGAATTGTTTATGGTATTTAGTGTTGCTATCTAAGGTAGGAATAGAATGCCAGATCTGTGGTACCACAATAAGATTATCTTTTAAGTACTATCAAAGAGAGAGATCAAAGTTTCTTATACAGCTTTATACATTTCTACAAAATGTAGAAAATTGTATACACCAAAGACATACAACCTGATACTTTGCATAGTTTAGGTTCTTCTGTGGTTTTCCAGCCCAATAATCACTGTTGCTCTGCTTGTACTTTGCTTCTTTATTTCATCTATTTCCAATCATTTTGATCCTTAATTTAAATATCCTAGGCTGAAATATTGAGATAAATCAGGCTGGATTTTTACAAAGCCCCTTCTTGGTTCTCTATTTGGATCTGATCGACAAAGTTATCTCTCATGTTCCATGACGCATGACGGCTCATGTTCTGGATGATGGAGAAGCTTCAGAGGCCTTTCCCATCAAAACGGCAGTGCCCTGTTGGCACTGACCCTGTTCAGCATAATGTTTTCAGCCATGCTGAACAGCTCCTTGGGAGTTCGCCTAAGATACAGTACTGATGGGAAACTGTTCAACCTGTGAAGACTCAAGGCTGTCACCAAGATAAAGGAGACTTGCTATGAGACCTCCTTTTTGCTGATGATTGTGCCCTGAGTGCTGGCTCAGAGCAGGAAATGCAAGCCAGCATGGACAAATTCACAGCAGCATGTGACAACTTCAGCCTCCTTATCAACACAAAGAAAATCGAAGTGATGCACCAGCCAGCTCTGAAAGCCCACCACCAAGAGCCCACCACCATAGTGAAGGGTCAAAAACTGCATGCAGTGGACCAATTTACAAAGCTTGGTAGCACCCTCTCCCACGCTGTGACAATTGACATTAAGGTGAACTGCAGAATCGCCAAGGCAAGCTCTGCATTCGGTGCACTACTACGTGTGGGACCATCATGGAATAAGCCTTGCTACAAAGCTCAAAGTCTACCGAGCAGTAGTGCTAACTACCCTGATGTATGCCAGTGAGACTTGAACTGTATACAGGAAGCATGCAAGGCAAATGAACCATTTCCACATGACCTCCGCAGACTTTTGAGGATCCGGTGGCAGGACAAGGTGCCAGACATAGAAGTCCTCTACAGAGCAGGCCTGCCATCAGTTCACACCTGCTGATGAAAGCCCAGACATGCTGAGCAGGCTGTGTTGCAAGGATGCCAGACCACTGCATCTCTAAACAGCTCCTCTATGGTGAGCTGTCTCAAGGAAAGTGATCGCATGGGGGACAAAGGAAGTGATACAAAGACACACTGAAAGCCTCTCTCAAGTCCCTGGATATTGATACCATCTCCTGGGAAATTCTGGCACAAGATCAATTGACATGGCACATGCTGATCAACTAAGGCTGCCAGACATTTGAAGACAGAAGGACAACTATAGCACAAGAGAAGTGTGACCCTGTAAAGCCAGAGCTGCAAATGCTGCAACAGTGGTGCCCACACTTATCTGCCCGACATGTGGCAGAACATTCCATGCCCGTATTGGTCTTATCAGCCACTTGCAGACACACTGTGGACAGTCCACTACCCGCTAGATGTCAAGGTCCTCTTGGAAAACAATGGACAAGTATGATATTTGGATCTGATCGACAAAGTTACCTCTCATGTTCTAATGCTCATCTATAATGCCTCAAAAAACTTGGGAGTTTTAATTCTTGTGTTTCTTATCTAAAAAACAAAATAAAAGGAAGAACAAAAGACCTATGCCAATTGAAGCATAGTTAAAAACAATAACAATTCACTCAAAGTAGCAGCAATGTGGAAAGAGTAAGATTTTCCACAGTAGCAGTTCCAGAACATGCTTCACCTACTGTGTCAGTGGTAGTAAATATCTTTCATAAAAGCAACCTGCTGCTGTTCTCACAATGTTTTCTTCTTATGTTGGCCAACAGATGAAAACAGGGGGAAAACGTTCTCTTCTTTACCTTGTCTGCAGAGTTTGGTTTTATTTTAAAAAGATATTACTGTTTTCAAAAACTACTGACAGTTTGAGACAGCACGAGAACAACAATAAGAAATGAAGACAAAGCGATGGGGGAAGGAAGGAAGGAAGGTAGGTATGTAGGTGCAAAGGAGAAAAGTTTGAATCTCTGTATTAATCTGTTCCATTTTTCTGGCAATCTCATGAATTAGGAACTCTGTTGCTACCTATCTCAGAGTTGAACACTTTTTCTGTTGCTTTCAGATTCTTTGAATTGAAAAGATCAGCTTGAGTATAAGAAGAAGGGGTGGGATAGCTTTGTTGTGTAAACCTGTAATTCAGTGAATAGCTGCTCCACCTTACAAATCCTCTGGATGGCACTGGAGCCTTACAGATATTTTTAAGACACTTCTTTTGGGCACCAAATCCTATTATCAGGGTTAGCTCATCTGTATTCAAAAGATCAATGTTGCATTATTACAAAGATCCTTTCAAGTGTAAAAAGGATGGCACTTCATTACAGAAAGTAAAAGAAACTAATCAAACTTTCTTGGGGAAATCATTGACTTTTTTCAGTAAAGGGCAAATTTAAGAATTTGAAAGTCCAAGATGTGAGTGAGCTGCATTGGGTGTTTCTTGCTTTGACTTAAATCTTGCATTACACATTCCTTAGATTTTCATGTAACCTGAAGAAGAAAGTGGCTCAGCACTGCTCTCTAAATGGATTCCAATTACCTAACTGTTGCCACTCACTTTCCCTGAATCCTTTTCAGTATTCTGTCTCTGGCAGCTTGCCTGATTTGTAAGAGGTTTCCTGCACAGCAGTGTGTTGGAAAAGAGCAAAACTGCCAAGAGCAAACACAATGCACTGCTTCATTCTTAGATGTGTAGAATGATTTGCAAAATCTGAAATCATGTGCTTTTGCTTTTACAATTTAGCACACATAATTGGAAAGAGACCAAGGAATATTTCATAAACAATAATTTAAACAGGTGTTGGGTCCTCCTCCTTCTCCTCCTGTGAACTTTACAGTTAAATAACAGAGATATCACATTTCTGTTAGAATTGCAATCTAATGGTCTTATATACTAAAGTTTTGTTAACACTTTGCTATGTAATATTGGCAGTGCAGAAATCTTGCATTTATTACCATATTTTGCTTTTGACTGAGCATTAAAAATTGCATGGTGTTGGAAGAAAAAAAACATCTTGTTCAGTTCCAAGTGGGGAGAAAGACACTGGAAACATGGAGGCTGATTGGAAAGATGGTTTAATGGAGCAGAACCATCAAGCAGCTGACAACATGGAGTGGAGAATGAAGGCTATTTATACCTTCTCTTGGGCCTTGCCCTTGAGCTTCCTGTGCAAGAAATGTATGCTATTGGCTGTAGTCAGACTCCCACAGGGCCATGTGGGGTCATGTTTGTCTGATCAAGTTTGGTTGAATCTTGGACTGAAAAAGTGTCCTTAGATTTTTCAATGCAGTAACCCTTGATGCTAGATAATCCTATAATATCCTGGAGGGTCATGTCTTAATCCCATCACCCTGAAGCTGAAGGTCTTTTGTCTTGTAGATAGGCTGGCCCAGTCCTACTGGAGCTATTAACAAAGGTGGGGGCTGTTTTCCAAGAGCATGTTTCTCCTTTAGGAAAATATAATATTCTGCCTTTTTAATATTTCCCAAAATATTTCATTCTTCTAGGAGGAGTGGGTGTTAATTTTCTACAATGAGAACATTGTAGAAGGAGACATATATATGGAATATATGGCTTTATAAGGATCAGTTTTACATTGGGTTAGAAAGAACATTTTCTGATACTTTTTGTTGCCATCGAGTAGTCATTCAGATTTCTGCAACTCAAATATGTGTCAGTCTTGCAAAGTAGACCAGACAGGAAACATGCACAAGTAGAGCTAATTCTACTTTTACATCACATTAACAGAATCTTGCAAGTCTGAAGTACATCAATCTGCCATATCCTTAGCAGCCCCCTTCCACAAAATGGGGGAGGGTGTTACTTTTGGGCTTCGTGACCCACTCATGTTTCTGCTATGGGCTAAGCTGCCTTTTAACCTGCCTTGTTTCTCAAGGCCATTCCCACATATCATTATATCATCCATCCCCTTCAGACCTACTCC
Source organism: Naja naja (assembly GCA_009733165.1). Lineage (NCBI taxonomy): Eukaryota > Metazoa > Chordata > Lepidosauria > Squamata > Elapidae > Naja > Naja naja. The sequence continues at coordinate 118,762,445 of CM019149.1, read as the reverse complement.
CCTCCCAAGTTCATGGGGGAAATTGCTAGAGCCACCTGCTTGCCTTCTGTTGAGATTCTGAACTCCAAATAGTCTAACTGAAGTAGATAAAATATGCATTTCTCTAGCTTGGCAAAGCAGTTGTTGTCCTATAATTTTTGAATCACATTTCTGACATGGGTGGCATGCAAGAAGGATCTTCAGAATCAACCAAAATGTCATCTAAATATATCACCTGTCTAAAAACATCTTGAAATATTTTATTCATGAATCTAGAAAAACTGACCAAAAGGGATCATTGTATATTCAAAGTTGTCTTATCTTGTATCAAAGGATGTCAAATATTTTAGTCCTTCTTTCATTCTGATTAGGTTATAAGCATTTCTCGAGTCTAGGTTGTAAAAATGCATGCATTTTGTAGTCAGTCTCGTATGTCTGAGATAAGTGAGAGTGGGTAATATTCTTGAATCATCTCTCTTTTCAAGTTTTTGCAGTCACGAATGGTATGCATGGGGGAATTTATATAGAAGGCTCCCAGCTTATCAATAGAAAAATACAAGGCAGCAATCTGGTTACTTCCTCCTTAACACAGTGAGGCACAAGTGAGAGACAACAGTGTTTGAAAAATGTTCATGAATTAGACAGAGCCGTTATTCAGTTTCCTGCCACTATCCTCTGCATTTTAGAAAAACATCATAGCTGATCTTACTGACCACTAGATTCTTCCATTTGTAAAATATGAAAAGCTATTAGTACAAGCCCATGTAGTTGTTAAGATTTCTAGGGCAGCTCTCTTCATAGATGATTTGCTGTCAGAGATGCATCATGGATGCAACCTTCTCCTGCAAAGTATAGACTTCCCAAATTCAGGGCTTGTTGTGACCTTACCCACTCAATGTTTCTGGCTGCATTCACTACTTTGAACAACCTGCAATCTTAGGAAAGTGATTTTTTTCCACGCATTCTATCTCTTCACCATCAATTTCTATTTTGAAGTTTCCATTCCTTTAAGTGGTCATGAATTTGGTCTTTTTGATATTTAGAAAGAGACCAAAATTCTCACTTTCTTCTTTGATTTTCCTGATCAGATGTTTCAGGCCTTTTTTAGTTTCATCACTTTTATCAGGCTTTTGACCATTAGATAATCTTAGAATTTATTTTATTGCTAATTTTAATCTGCAATTTTATAAATGTTTTAGATTTTTGTCAGCTATGTTAAGGATGTTTCAGATGAGAAAGACTGGGTATAAATGAATGAAACAGCTAAATAAAAAAACCTACAGTATAAGTATCAAAGAATGGGAAATTTGTGTATGTGAATTTTAATTGTATGTGCATTAAAAGAAGTTGTATCCTTGGTTATTATACACATTTGACTTGAATAGCAAAATGTGTATGCTAGTCTTGAAAGAACCTGCTTCATGGTGGCAGAAAGAGAGAGAAAAAAGAATAATCTGCAAGATAAAAAATTCTAATTATAAATTACTTAATAGAGATTTGCATGCTCAGAAAATGATTCAGAAGTACTTTGGATGTTGTATGAGTTCAATACTTTCTGGTTATTCATTAAAGCAGCCTGGCTTTTTCCAAACTTCTACGTGAAAAATGTGCTATTGTTTTAAGAATCAGATCATCTATAGTAAGAAATTAAAATATACTCCTCTCTCTGTCTCTCTATCTCTCTGTCTCTGTTTCTCTGTGTCTCTCTGTGTCTCTCATTCTGTCTGTCTGTCTGTCTGTCTGTCCATCTGTCTCTCTCTCTCTCTCCACACACATCCTCCAGCTCACATGAAAGTCTGAAGAAAGTTGGGATGACTTCAGGGGTGGGATTCAAGTTTCCTAACAACCGGTTCTGTGAGCATGGCCAAATTTGTGGGTGTGGCTTGGTGGTCATGTGACTGAGGTGGGAGTGGCTTGCTGACTGGGCATGGCTAGGTGGTCATGTGACTGAGGTGGGCATGGCCAGGTGGCCATGTGACTGGCAAATCAAATGTAAGTGGTCCTCGCTTAATGACCAGGTCCGCGCTTAATGGCCAGTTGCTTAGCAAGTGTTCTAATTTACGACTGACCTCCACCGAGCTACTTGGCCTGTTTTTGGTGTTTTGACAGCCACACACACACACACACACACACTTATGGCCCGTTACAACATCCCACACAGTGTTGTGACTGAGGTTTTCTGTTTTTTGCCAGTTTCCAAGGCCTGGGGTGCCCTGGAGAGGGCAGGGTGAGGCCCGGGCAGCTACAAGGAGCTATGGGGAGGGCTGGGCATGGCTTGGTCACATGACTGGCTGGGTGTGGCTTGGTGGTCATGTGACTGTGTGGGCGTGACCAACTCAATGTCACTCACATCAAGTGGTGCCTCGCCTTTCTTTCTTTCTTTCTTTCTTTCTTTCTTTCTTTCTTTCTTTCTTTCTTTCTCTTTCTTCTCTTTCTTTCTCTCTCTCTCTCCCTCCCTTCTTTCCTTTCTCTCTCTCTTTCTTTGTTTCTCTCTCTTTCTGGCTCTCCACCCCTGTATCTCTCTGTGTGTGTCTCTCTCTGCCCCTCTCCCTATCTACCCCCCTCTCTGTGTATCTATCTATCTATCTATCTATCTATCTATCTATCTATCTATCTATCTATCATCTATCTATCATCTATCTATCTATCTCTGTTTCAGTAGTGGGATTCAAATTTTCTTACCACTGGTTCTGTGGGCGTGGCTTGGTGGTCATGGTGGGGGAAGGATACTGTAAAATCTCCAGTCAGAGGTGGTATTTGCCGGTTCTCCGAACTACTCAAAATTTCTGCTACCGGTTCTCCAGAATACCACCTCTGCTCTGTTTCTGTCTCTGTCTCTCTCTGTCTCTCTTTCTATATCTCTCTCTTTCCATATCTCTTTCCACATCTCTCTTTCTCTCTCTCCTGGGGCATCTTCTGAAGGATACCCTTCAATCCTGGCAGTGCCCTGGGATACCTCATTGAACTCCATTCTGTTCATTTCCATTCCATTCCATTCCATCCTATTCCCACTCCCATTCCCACTCCATGTTATTGCTATTGCTATTCCATCCCATCTCATTCTATTCCCATTCTCATTCCATTATCTCCTATTTCCATTCCATTCCATTAACATTGCGGTGGTACCAATCATCTTTTGGAATGTCGTTGGAGCTTCCTCCACATGTGCCAAATGCACACCTCGATCAAGGGCTCCATGTGTCTGACAGGCAGGATCCTACCGGGCAGACATCGCTTGGAGCAGATCAGGTGAGGAAGCCTCAAGGAGGGGGTTCAGCAGCTGCTGAAATATGAGCGAGCTAGGGAGAAGGTGCTGCAACAGCTGCCCCACCATCTTCTTTCCCCCACCACCACAACTTGGATGCCCTTCCTGCCTCCCTCTCCAGGAGCAGAGACAAATGTTCTCCTTCAGGGGCAGGCAGCCACTGCCCTGGAACTGCCGAGAGGGAGAAGGATGGGCAGCCAAGCAGTGGTGGCAGGGGGCTTTGAGCACACACACCCCACCCTGATCCTCCCAAAGGAAACAGGCAGCATCAGCGTGCGATGGTGGCAGGGGGCTTTGAGCACCCCCCACCCCAATCCTCCCAAAGGAAGCAGCCTTGGTGTGTGATGGCAGCAGGGGGCTTTGAGCAACCCCCACCCCGATCCTCCCAAAGGAAATGGGTGGCCTTTGGCATGCTTTGGGAGGGCTGGGGGGGCTGCTCAAGGCCCTTGGGTGGTAGAGGCAGTGATCCTGGCTCTGGGGGCCTCATATAAGCCGCTGCAGTGGTGCTTTGCTCACCAGCCCCCTGGACCTCACAAAACACCACCATTCCCAACTATATTGTGGCGTCACTCACCCAGGGAGATCAGGCCGGCATCGGAGGAAAGCAGGCAGCAATGGCGGGTGAAGGCAGATTAGCAATGGCAGGCGAGATGAGGAATAACTGGTCAGGGCGGGAAGTAGGTGGGCAGGAAGGGGCAGGGCCAGCCAGGGGTGCGATTTACTGGTTCTCTGAACTGCACAGACTCATAACTACCGGTTCTATAGAACTGGTCTGAACCAGTAGAATCCCACCCCTGGATGTCTTCCTGAAAAAAGAAATGCCTTTTGGGCTCATGAGAGATGAACTTCTAAATCATTGTAGAAGTACATCCTTTTTACTTAAACTCTTTTGACTGTTTTTTTTAACAAAGTGGTCCTCAGATGGCTTATGGTCTTTATGTCAGACTGTCTACTGAATCAACATTTCTAGACATGGATCAGGATAATTCTGCTGCATTCATTTAGTAGGAACAGTCAATGCAATTTGTTATCTGAAATATATCTGCTTCTCTGCTTCCATTGGTAACTAATGCTTTTGTGGACATTTAGCTTATTACTAGCGGATCTTTGGATTTTCTTTTCTTTTCCTAATATATGCATTAGTAGAACTGTTATGGTCTCAGAGTAAATGGCAGGCAGGCAGGGCTTTTATTTCTGCTAAATCAATTTGAAAACAATCCATGAAGTAGATTCTTGATGAAGGAAGCTGATATTATTTTTTAAAAATGCACATATTCTTGCTATTAATATTGGTATATTTCTGCCAAAGCAAGTATCAATCTCTGTGTTAACTAATAAATTGTGAAGCTCTAAAAATAAGCTAACTAATCAACAAATACCAGTATTCATCTCCAAGCAGACTATGTGAGCTATCAAGCAACGTCCCCAGTACTACTCATATTTGACATCTGATAAACATAATTTTTAATGAATAAAAAGCTTTAGGAAGACTCTGCCAAAACACAGTGTGAAAGTGCACATTTGTTTATTTAAAAATAATAAGTAATAATAACTTCTATGTCTCTACTGAGTTATTCCTTTCCCCTTTTAGTATATTAATTTTAGTATACTAAGAAAAGCCGTGGAGTATAGAACCAGTCCTGCCCTGAAAATCCTTTTTTCAGCCTCTTTGTTGGAGACTATAGGTGGCATTTTGAGCCATTCATTTCAAGTGATGTTTAAGCTATTTGACTTGAGGCGAGACAGAATTGTGTGAGATTATTAGTTGGTGCTGAAGAGAACAGTCAGGTATCTCAGTAGGGAGCCACTCCCTAATAAGTGGAGAGGTCTACTACTATCCCCTAAATGGTCTGGGCACCCCTGAGTACACACACTGACACTCTGCCCTGGAGTTGCTATGGTTACTGTTGTTTTCTTTGCTCCCATTACCTGCTCATGACAGAACCGGTGGATGCAGATGTGCTTACCCTTCACAACCAGGAGAAGATGATCAGGAAGGTGAGACAGCAGTGGTTAAGAACGAAAGTCATAATTTTCAGCCAGAAGTAGTTCTGCCTCTGCTGTAGCTGCCTCAAATTTACCTTTGTTTCCCAAGAGTCAGTTAGATTTGTGACATTTCTGTACCCTGCACAGTTCACACAGTCATTTGATTGTTTTCTTGCTCTCACCAATTACTTAGTCGCTATCGATGGCGTAATTTATAAGACTGCTTTCCTGCTGGAACAGAAAAGCAGTTGTGTTTATAAGAAGAAAACAACAGCAATGAAACTATGTGCTGGCTATCAACTTGTGTGGAAGATTCTTGTAAAGACAATATACATTTCTGCACTGTGTTACTGAAGAATATAGTTTTATTTTGCTTAGCATCAAAGAGTCAAGCTTTCTTGACTGGCTTCATTTTATTGTATTTGTATTGTTCCCACAGGGTGAGCGATACTTGATATTGTTTGCTTAATGACATGGCAAGGCATGTCTGAGGCACTCAAAATGAGATGAACTAAACTTCTACTTTGTTGAAGGAACAAGGTCATCCTACTACAATTAATCGATGGGTTTCAAATCAATAGAAAAAGCTTATTTTATTGCCCTAGTCTGCAAATTGGAGTCTAAAATTTATTCACCCTTTTCTTTCTGAAGTGTGCCCATATTTTACACCCAGGGCACTTTACTTTAGTTGTTTATAGTGATATGGTAATTGCTTCCATAAATTACTGATCTGACACCAACAGTATTTGTATAGAACATCATAGGTGAGCATTGTGGATATTTCAAAATGCCATCAATGGCAAAAAGAGCTAAAAATGAATCAGGTGGTAGAGTTTGATTATTCAGCACAATGCCAGCCTGGATTGATAGGTTCATAGGTTGATTTCTGTTTTTTTTTTTCATGTGATTTGTTCAATTGCGAAATCAGTACAACACAATGCTATATTCGTTCCAATTACTAATTAATTAATGGAATAGTAAACCAATAGCATTCTACAAAACTGTAAGAGTATTATTATTCATAGAACATGAAGCACAGAGATTGTAAAAAAGGATTGGGAAACTGAAGGCAAGAAATTTGCTTGTTTTGTTTTACTGCTGCTGTATTTCATTGCCTGAGTCATGGAACTATTGGCATTATAGATTTGTAGAAATGTAGAGGTGGCAGCAGACAGTATTCTGAAAATAAAAAAAGAAATTCTTTTAAAAATTGCAGGTAATTTTACATTCGTGTGTGTACCTATGTATTTATTGTACATGTGTCTATATAAACGTGTGTGTGTGTTGCAACTACATATCCAATATCATTTTGCTAAGTCCTTGGACCACAGGTGTCAAACTTGCATCATCATGGCATTGTCATGTGATGTATCATGACTTTTTCTCTCTTCACTAAACTGGGCATGGGTGTGGCCAGCATGTGATGCATCCAGCCCACAGGCCGCATGTTTGACAGCCCTGCTTTAGACTCTATATATGTATATGTCCTATGCGCAAGCTTAGAGTGTGCTCCTTCCAAATAGTTCCATTTAAAAAAAAATTCTCTCCTTACCTGATCTCTTGGTTTGTTCTGTAATAGTAGCAGAAGTAAAGACTCGTTAAGTCAAACAGCAAAACTTTTGTATAGTTTTCTTGGCAGCATTATTGAAGTAATTTGCATTTGTCTTCTAGGGCACCTTGAAGACAAGGCAAGGGAGTGAAAGTTCCAGGCCCTCAAGCAGTTAAGTGGCTGCTGTTGGGTGGGGAAGAAGCAAAACGGTGCATGGGGTTGTGGGTGAGGTTTGAGAAGTTTGCATAAAAGGTGTGAGGAGGATGTAAGGGAGAATTGGACAGGGTGCGTGAGAAGGTGAGGGGTGAGCAAGAGTACCATGTGAGTTGGAGAGAATATGTGAAGGTGCAATGTGGGTCAGGTAGGGTGTGTGGGGCAGTGTGAGTAGTGGGCATGTCACAAGTATAGAGAAGCTGTGAGAGGGTGCATGGGTTGGGGTGACTTATTCCAGTGACTTGTGACTTATCCCTGCCAGTTTCCCCATTGACTTTCTGAGGAAGCCAGCAGGGAAAGTTGAAAATGGTGACCACATTATTATGAAGCTCTCAGCAATCAGTTGCAACAATGAACAGGTTGTTGAGCACCCAATAATAATTGTATAACCTTGAGGGTCCTGGGATGGTAAGAACCAGTTGTTAGTCCTCTTAGAATTACAAACATGAAACTATATGAGGTAATTCTACTTTATTGTAAGACTATATTAACAGAATGTTTCAAGTCTGAACTCTGAAGGTATAAACTTCCCACTGCCACTTTTTACCATCTGTATAATTAGGGCAGGTCTTTCCTGAGTATCTTTCTCTGATCTTTAAGTCACTGGAGGCTCCCTCTTCTCTTGTCTGATTGTTTTCTAGACAGCATCTCTTCCCCTCATTTCCAAAAGTTATCTACACATTGCATTACACCAGTCATAAGTGTCATTCATTCAGCACTATCATAACTTGGTACAGTTACTGACTGAATGGCTGTAGGCCAAGACTATCTGCAAATCCAATTAATCAATCATTTGTTTCTCAGCTTCCTAATTTTACCTATGAGTTCTTGGTTGTTTTCAGATACCAGCTAGAGACTCTCTTGCTGAGAAGTTTGAGATCAATCAAATTGATTGGATAGGTGCTTCCCCCTCTATAATGTGTGAGCGTTATTTGATCATAATGCTCACACAATTGTTTCCATGACAGAAGAAAAAGGCATGGAAAGAGCCAGGACTGTGTCTTTTGCACCAGGATATCACAGCCTCAATCTGCTAAAATTATCTGCAATTCACTGTGATTTGTAAATGCTAGATTACAGCACGATGCCATAACAAGGAAAATTGTTAGTTGCTTTCCAGGACTATTTTCTTTATATTTTGACATTTTGTTTTCACAAGACATATCTGAACGATATTCACTTAAGAAAAACGTATAAAAAGAAAAAAAATCTTCTACATTACCTTGACAATGCTCTAGACAAAAGAATAAATAAAACTGAATCCACACTTCACTAAAAGTTGTTTTCTCCATCACATCCCAGTCTTTTTATCCAAGAGTTCTTAGAATTCAGAAAGAGCAGCAATTGTAACAACAGTTGGGTTTCTATTGTACTGCACAAGTCCTGGGGATGCTCCAGAATGTGTGGGACACATCAGGGGATCTATTTATTGAACACATTTTTATCTCCCAGTTGCTGTAAGTGTGATAGATGGATGAATTCCATTCTATTCTGAACCATGAACTTACTAGGTTATTCAAAGAGTTGTAACATAAGCCACTGAGAAATCTGCTATACTGAAAAATGTTCTTTCCTCACCAAATCTTGCATTAATTAAAGCCATTATATTTACAACCCACTTTTTGAAGGGAAAACAACAAGGCAGGGAATGGATACACACTTTTTTGAACCCATACTGCATGAGATTAAGTCCTAGGCTATGTTCTTGGGAAAAAAAGCTCCTGTACTTTAATGAAAATGCTTCTCTCTCATCTCCCCAAACACATTTGCTTCTCCTTTGTTTGGTCAGCAGAGATTTCTGGTTACAAACATTAGGGCCATATACACAGGTTGTATGATTTTAATTTAATACTACACTAACAATACTACTTTTTTCATGCTTTTGAGTCAGGGTTGACTCCTGGCAATTGCCTGGACAAGTCCCTCCAGTTTTGGGGATAAGGTTTTTCAGAAATGGTTTATCATTGTTGCTTGCTTCCTATGGTTGAAAGAGAGTGACTGGCCCTAGTTCACCCAGCTTGCTTTTGTGCCTGAGATGGCACCATTAAATAATTAAATAATTAATTAATTAATCAATCAAATTTGCATAGTTGTCCGTTTCAACAAAAGTGATTCTGGGCAGTATATAACAGTCAGATAAAAACTATAAAGATAGAAACAACTGCAAACTGTATAAAAATCTACATTAAAAAAATAAATGTTATAAAAACCAAATATGCACAGGGAGGATAAGCATATCTCTTCAGAGACTAAGGGACTAGAATTCACAGTTTATAGCCTCCTGCCTTTACCATTATACCACACTGTCTTTTCATACCAGTAATAATAATTTGTCTTCTTTCCTGATGGAAACCTATTAGGGATGCATTATTCTGGATTCCTGCACTGTGCAGGGAAGGAATAAGTGCTGCTCCTTGTGTGTATGGGCAGTGTATTAATAGTAGGAAACAATTCTTTTAATATGATTTAAGAAACCAGTTGGTTTGCTTTCTATGTAATAGCATTCAGTCTGAAGCTGTGGTTTCAAATGGTTGGTTTTGTGTTTGGGAACTCAGGTCTTTTCCTGCTTTATGATCTTTTGGGAAATTTACTCACTTTATAATCTTCTTTCTGTTTCCCTTCTGTGAAATAGGTCTTTTGATGCAGTGGTAATTATTGTAATTATTTTACATCATATTTGTAGCCTTTTTTTTCAACTGGGTATGGCCTTTCCCAGCCAGCCATTTTACACATGACACTAAAAAACAACAACAGTAAAATGGGCCCATCAACACACACACAGACACACAGACACACATATCCATCCACATCCATGTTGAAATAAACATCTCATTTTGAAATGTTCTTCTGCATTAATGAGTGATTGCCAAAATGTCAAACAATTTGTCTGGAACAATTCTAGGAAGCTCAACTGTTTCTTTGTTTTATGAAAACTCTGGAAAGTTTTGGTTAGTGGAAATGGCTAAATTAGCAAGACTTGGATGAAGTCTACTGTCAGTCATGGGAATTCATTTCAACATGCATCCTGAGATTATGTAGGTTATAAATTGGTCATGGAATGTCTGCAAGAGAACAGCCCGGCTCGAATGGCACTCAAGACCCTTAAGTTCACAGCTACAAATATTGTCTTCCATTCGTAACTTCCAAAGTCCATGAATGTAACTGTTGGGGAAAAGTGCCCTTCTAACAGAGCCCTCCTTCTCTCCAAATCCTTTCCATTGATTGGTCCATTCTGAGCTTTTCCTCTTCGTTAATAGACCTAATAACAGATTAGCTGCACTTTTTATCATTAGTGCTGCTTTGAGATCCTGCACAAAAGGTAGGATGTAAATAAAATAATCAATGTCCAGTTTTTCATGATGCACGATGCAATTGTTTTATAGAAATGCAGAATGATTCTGCTTTGCATAAGACTAGTCTCTCTGGCCATATATGTGAGACTCCTATAAAAATTGAAGGGGGAATATCAAAGGTAGACACTAAATATTTATGATCCTACCACAGAAAGTTAATAAAGAGATTAAAAAAGAAAACACACATGCCTGGTTTATTTTTCCTCTATTTTCTTTCTGCTTTCAACTTGTGTAGCCCAAATTTCTGGCTTGTCTTCTGCTGCCTTCCTTAGTTCTAAATGGAAAGGTTACCTTGTGATTGAGCCACAATGATTCTATTAGGCCTTTCTTCCCATTATTTTACCTCATTAATTGTCTGATCACTGAAAATAAAAATAACCTGCCATTAGATCACAACTTCAAAAGACCCTGTGCTAAGATCAAGCATCTCTTTAATAGCTCTTTAAACATCCAATAGGTTAACTTCAAGATATACTCTGTAGGTGTCTTGATTTCTGCTGACAAGTAAACAGTAATTGATGGCCAAAGATAGGACTGTAATGAAGTGCTTGCTTCACTATGGATGCTGTCCTTTTCCTCCTCTAAGGAATAAATTTGTTTTTATTTTTAAACTATCGAAACATTCAGTTTCGACAAGACTGGATAGTCCTAAAGTCCTCCATTTACACAGACATGCTCCCTCTCTCTCTCTCTCTCTCTCTCTCTCTCTCTCTCTCTCCCCTTCCCTCCCCCTCTCTGGTTTCATATATGAGACTTAATGCAATGCTTATGTGAGACATGATTTTTTTTTGCTACATGAATGAGTGTCCTGACCAGAATGCTAATTTTCACTGTGTATTTTCCCTCATGGCGATCAAATACTAACATAGTTCAAGCACAAACATGGCTGAAGCAAACTGTTATTAATTACAGGAACTGTTTTTATCTTGGCTTCAACCTTGAGGACTACAGTTCCTATCATTCAGCATAGCCAAAGCTCATGAATAGAGAGGAAATTAAAATATTTTAACTACTGCAATTGTGAAATATCTCCAGTATGTGGTTGTTAACAAAGCACTGTGGTATGAAATGGGCTTCTTTCTTGTTATCAATCTCCTCTCTGAGCACCTGTGAACAGTGACAGAGAGAGGGAGAGCAGTGAGGCACTTTGCCATGGTAGCTCTTAAAAAGTCATGTTCAGGTCAGTATCTGGCAGCTTACTTAGCTTAGATCTACCATCAGGGAACCATTTCTATGCAGTTCTGTTACTTACCCACCTTGTTCCTCTGCCCTTTGCTCAGTATTTTCCCTAGCCAAACTGGCCTTTCACTTCTCTCAAAGGAGCTGAACTATTTGCAAACATTAGGTGGCTGACAGTTCAACTCCCATAGCAGGCTAACTGTTCCTGAATGTTATAGGACATCAAGCATCTCAGGCTAAATCTGGCTTCAAAATATAGATGGATTCTTGGATAGATAGATGCTTCTGGACACTCTATAAAGCTGTGTTTGTAATAGCCATTACAAGTGGAAACCCACAAGGAATTTCAGCAGGGGAAAAAGGAGGGTTGATTCATTTCCTTCCTGTGAAACAAATCAATTACTAGAAGAAAGAGGACTGCATTCAGATAAAGTTTCCCTTGAGCTAAAGTGAGCATTTCAACAGTTGCTTTGGAGGCAAAGGATGAGAAGTTCTTCTTTTCATCCTCCACAGGATACTTGAGGAAAAGGAACTGGATTCATAAATACTTCTTGACACTAGTTCAAAATTAATTAAAATTATTTTTTCAGAAGAAGTGGCAATAGTCTTTTGATTTAGTAGGCTGTAAACAGAAGGAGATAAATTCATAGAAGAAGAATTTGCCACCGGTAAAATCTTTATTCTTTATTAAGCTACTGTGTTAAAAGTCCCATTTAAATGTCTGCTACTGAAACAACTAGCTGGAGTAAGTCATTGCTTCCATGTGTTGTTTGTGAGTTTCTAGGAGGCAAATTTCTCTTTGTGGGAGGCAGGATGCTGTTGTTGAGGAGTCTTTTTATTTCCTGAACACAATCTCTGTTAGTGAAACAACTGCTGGATAGGTAAAGGAAGAATTGGCTGCAAAAATAGCAAAGGAGGTATCAAACTTTGCCTACACAAGACCTATCAGATCTCTAATGATTTGGATAAACATAGATAGATGGATGGATGGATGGATGGATGGATGGATGGATGGATAATTAGATGGATAGTCAGATGGATAGTTAGATAGATATAGATGTATAGTTAGATAGATATAGATATATTGTTAAAATGTAAACCCATTGAGGTCAATTGTTTTGTTTGTTTGTTTTATTTGGACTTATAAGCCGCCCTCTCTCCCAAAGGACTCAGGGCAGCGTACATAAAAGACAGAAAGTACAAAAGTTAAAAATTTTTTTAAAGATATTAAATTATGCCAAATAAACAATCAAATTAAAACCCCCGATCCCCTGTCAGTCCAGGCCGGATTGCAAAAATAGCCATGTTTGGAGGTCGCGGTGGAAGGAGTGGAGATCAGGGGCCAAGCGCAACTCAAGGGGTAGTTGATTCCAGAGGGTAGGTGCCCCCACAGAGAAGGCCCTACCCTTAGGGGCCACCAGCCTACACTGTTTAGCTGATGGTATCCCCAGAAGGCCCCATCTGTGGGAGTGCACAGGGCAATTGGTATTTGTCAGCAGAAGGAGACATTCTTGCAAGTACCCCGGACCCAAGCCATACAGGGCTTTATAAGTTGTTACCAAAAGCTTGAATCTCACATGGAGGGCAACCGGCAACCAATGCAGGTCATGCAGAAGGGGTATAATATGGGAGAATTGGGACGCTCCCATTTTGCACCAGCTGAAGTCTCCGTATGAGATGCAGGGGCAGCCCTATATATACAGCATTGCAGTAGTTGAGTCTAGAGGTGATGAGCGACTGAGTGACCATGCGCAGTCACCTTGCTCCTGCCGAACTGAGCAGTACGTCCAGGAGGACACCCAGGTTACGCGCCCTATCCACAGGGGATAACACCTCTCCCCCCATGGATAATGTTGGAATCTCCTGGATTATCTGAGATGATGGTATACACAGCCACTCAGTCTTGTTCGGGTTGAGCCTGTTCACTCCCATCCAGTCCCGCACCGCCCATTTCTTCTGCAGCTGGCAAGGATGCTGAAGCTTTCCTGAAGGCCTCTGTAGCTGATAACAAAGCCCTGAATCAATGCGGAACTCTGTTATCAGCTGCAGATGCCTTTAGGAAAGTCTTGCCAGCCGTAGAAGAAGTAGTTCTTGAAAGCCTCTGATAGTGAAAAGGAGGCCTGGGGCGATGCATGCAAGTGAGGTTAGTCAGTGGATGACATCTACCAAAAATACCTGGTGCCTTATTTGGTGGCAAAAATATTAGACAGGGTCTTATTTTTGGGGAAACATGGTAGCTATCTATCTATTTGCCTATCTGTCTGTCCCTATCTATCTATCTATCTATCTATCCATCCATCCATCCATCATCTATCTATCTATCTATCTATCTATCTATCTATCTATCTATCTATCTATCATCTGCCTCATTTAGAATTTGCATGGTCGAAGGTCAAAATACTTTTTACCTTTTTCTCCTCTGTGTTTAAAGAACAAAACATAATTCTATACAAACAGCACACTGTACAAACACATAGTTTGGTTATTTTTTCCATTTTATATATATATATATTTGAAACAGTGACCTTCCTTGATCTCAGGAAAATTGAATGCCTTTAACAAATATAATGTGCTCATTTCTCTGTTCCATGACCCCTTTCTTTAGTCTTAATTCTATCCATGATTATTATTATTTTTTATTCATATTTATATCCCACCCTTCTCCGGAGACTCAGGGCGGCTTACAATTTTTTTGGGATACAACCCAATGCGCTCAGCAATAGCCTTCCTTCCATTGTATATGCCTGCTTATTACTAAGCGGCATTTTTACAAAGTCAGCTTATTGCCCCCAACAATCTTGGATCCTCAATTTACCTACCCCGAGAGGATGGAAGGCTGAGTCAACCTTGAGCCTGGTGGGATTCGAGCCTGCAATAATTACAGGCAGCTGGAACTAAGTGCTAGGCTATTAACAGCCTGCACCACCAAGGCCCTATCTTGATATGGAAAACATTACATAACTATAATCTAGATGGAAGCTATGAAACCCTTAAATGTAAACAATGTAATTATATATCACCAAAGTAACATGAACATCATATTATATATGAACTATTTAAGAATTATACCTTTTGTAAATAATATATTCTTTCCATACTTCTCTATTAAATACTTCAGTTAGCATTTTCAAATATTGGCCTATAATTGGACACTTTACTAACTACAGATTATTAGTGGCTATTCCACTGAGTTGATATAATCCATTTGGCCTGCATTTGAACTAGTGACCCAGCAATTAAAAACTTATTTTTCATCACCAATCCTTTAAGTTGCTCAATAGTCCTTTTTCTTAGTCACATTTCTAGTAATTCTGCCTGCAGGTTGGTGCATTTTAGCAAATTACATTTCAATATTAGCAAAGCAGAGTCATAGAATTTTAAATGGTAGGCTCGAAAGTGTAACTTCTGAAACATTTTTTGTTAAAATTAAAAAAAAGGTTCTTGGTACTGCTGAAACTCTATGTGGTTGGTAACATGAGTCATATCTTCAGCAAACAGATTCATGGTTTGTCAATTTCTTTCTTTCAACAGAATGCTACTTAAATCATGGTCATAATTCCCTTCAAGCATAGCCAGTTTTCATAGAAGTCACATTCAATAGATGCAAATGTACATTTAGATTGAAAAATATCATTCAAGTTGTCTAATCCAGGCATGTTTTACATATTGATAATACGTTATTGATATTTTCATAGAAGATACGATAAAGAAAATATTTTAATCAAAAGCAAATTGGCAAGAATACTTGGAGCTTCATGATCAAGTGTCCTTTAAATTTAAGTTTATCAGCAGTTCATCCACTGTATTAACATAATTAGTGTCTATAAAATGGTATAAGTTCCCCCAGTTAACAATGAAGTACAATTTTGTAATTTTATGTATCAGAAGAGTTTAGTACTGCAATCTCTCCTTAATTGTAAAACATGGTATCATTGGTTCCAGTTGTTCTGTTTCAGAGAGATTTTAATCCAAATACTATTTTGAGTATTACAGATACCATATATACTTGTAGATAAGTCGAGAAATTTAGGTGCCAAAAAACACCTCCCAAAATTGGGTTTGGCTTATCTATGGATGGGCTTATCCGTGAATATATAAGGTAGATTTTTCTCTCAGCTTTTTAAAAGTACCCTTATATCCCATATATACTTGTGGATAAACCAGCAGACCATCAAATTTTTAATCAAAATACCATGAAAAATCCATAGATAAGCCAATTCTGCAAATTAAAACATACAAAAAATTTGAGGGTTGGCTTATCTGCAGGGGGCACATTTTCCCTGGGCCTGTATATATTATAGTTTAGTAAGCCAAAATAGGAATGCCCGAATAATGTTAGTATATGGAAACATAGATTCCCCATGAAATATTACAATGATTACTAGAGCTCTGTTATAGTTAGTTGTGCTGAACATACCTCTTTTTTATTTAGTCTTGAATTAATCCTCCCTCTGCAAAATAATATATAAATATGATGACTGATCATAACATCAACGGACTGTACTTCAGCACTGTATTCTGGAAACATTGCATCATTAATTCAGCACACAACTGAAATTGATAAGGAGATAACAATTTAACTATTTGTATACTGTGCTCTTCACTTTTTGTCCAATAAAAAACTCTGTTAAGACTTTTATATAAATTATAACCACATTTTTTTTCCAACAGAAAAATAAATCTTTTCACTCTATCATTTTGACAGTTGTTAACATATAATTTCTGCATCTGTCATCCAAAAATAATTGCATTTAGCCTGCAATAATTCATTTTCTTTTTTTCTTTCTTTTTCTTCATCATGTGGAAATTGTCCATCTCACTTGAATTTTCACTTAATTATTTTTTGTATGTGCGAATATTATAATATTGCTAATCATAGAAGATATATCAAGTATGTTTGTTCCTAGTGAATTACATTCACTGTTATGACTTCTAAAAATATGATAACATCAAAAATAACTGACCTTTTGAAAATCACTTCTGCATTTTTATCTGTCCATGCCAGGTGGCCATTTCGGTTTTAGTAACTGAATACATCATAACAGCAAACCCTTTTTAAAGCTTTATATATTTTGAAAAAAACATTTTCCTTTGTAGATGCTGATTTTAAAAGGATTCTTCTCCAACCATACAAAGGAAATTAAAACCATACAGATCCAATCATAACAAAGCCTAAGAATCTCAGCCTGTTTTTCTGTGCATGAAATTTTACTTCAGATAGAGTATTAGGCAGCTCAAATACCTTGTGTACAGCTGATAAAAGTCCTGACAAGTTTTGAGTTATAATCACATCAGGTTTGTAACCTGTGTTGCTGAAATTGATCTCATTTTTTGAAGAAGGAAGCAGGAAAAAAGATCAAGACGAAAGGGTTAATCTAGAGATAAGCAAAATAGGGAAACCAAAAGTGAATGTCCTCCAGACTACAAACAGTGACAAGCCTAAGACATCAAAATGATATTAATTTTTGTTTTGTTTTTTGTCCAAAAATGTATATGAGAAATTGGGATCAAAAGTTCCATTTAATTTTATTAGAAATACCCATTCAGACAAACAGCTAAACATTTTGTACATTGCATTCACATGTGATTGACCAAATGAATGCTTTCTCTGAATCTGAGTTTATAGTCAATATTTTGCTCTTGTAGATGAATTATTGTTCTTATATATCTTGAGCTAGCTAGGGAATGGACGATAGGACAGAGGTATGATTAGCCTGGAAAGCCAACATTGTTTTTTTAATGGAAAGATAAAGTCCATCATTATAGAATTCTGCAATGTTTATCTTGATCTGCAGTGAAATCAGTGGCCAACATTTTAAAGACTGTTAATCTTAAAATGAGAGCCCATTGTCAAATAAGTTCATAAAACTTACCCATTCTTTCATATATAAACATATTCCACACACTCTACAGCTTTTTTCTGGTTCTTGTCTTCCAGTCCTTGCCTGTTCCTGAAATATAAATGTGCTCTACCATACCCTAGTGATATTTGGGAATAAGAGTTAATCTATGAATGTGGGGGAAGGGTATGGACTTTCTCTTACATTGAGAAAGGGATGAAGAACTCAAGTACACTGACTCTGCAATCATTCCTCTAGCTGTCAAACTCCTGTCCTGCGGGCTGGATGTGTCACACACTGGCCATGCCCACACCCCCTTTAGTGAAGGGGAAAAAATCCCAATGCATCATGTGACGCCACCCTGACGTGAGCTTAACACCCCTGCTCTAGTTCTTGAGAATGTCAGAGAAAAGTCTTTGCAAATAACATAAATGCCTGAGAAGTAGAAAGAAATCTATGCTGAAATTCTCATTATGACCTTTCTCTAGTTACTGTGAAGCCAAGAAGAAACATTTGTATTGGTGTATCACAAAAAGAGAGAACATTGGACTATGGCTGCCTGCACCAAAAGCCAATTTGTCACTGGAACTGAAGCAAGCTCCTTTTTTATGTGTGTAAGGAAATAATGTTTCCCCAGGTCTTTTGTTTTATTGGCTCGACTATTATGTTTTGAAATGTATCTGTTTTAAATTATTTTAAGGTTTTATTTCTTTATTTTGTCAGTCTAATTACCAATTGTCACAGCATTTCGTAGTCACTTGATTGTGATTTGCAACTTCCCTGCCAGCTTCTTACAATCAAAATCAATGGGGAAACCAGTATAAAATTGTAAATTGCAGTCATGTGAGTTCTCACTCAGTGACCCCATGGTCCTCATTTAATGATGGCAACCAGGACTGCCAGAACTGCTGTCCCTAAGCAATGTGATCATATGGCTTTTTGACTGATGACAGTATTGCTTAATGACAAAGTTTCTGGTTCCAAATAGTATCGTTAAGTGAGGATGCCTTGCTTCTTTTTTCTGTTCATTTTAATTTTATAAGGCAACCTGAAGAAAAGACAGTATATACAACCTTTAAATGAGTAAATAATTTTTTGTTTCTTTTTTCTATGAAGGAAGGTTGATGGGTTGGCTTGTTACTCCATAGAGGCTAAAAATCTGGGGAGGGTCATGAACTTAATGTCTTACAAGTTTGAACAGGGGAATGTGAGCACTGTTTGGCTTACATTCATTTAATTCAACTATTGATTAGATTGAATGGACCAGATCAATGATTGGCTGACTTGCTATCTATGCCTCTGAGCTTCACAAGCAGCAGGACTACACTATGCTGAATGCCTCTTTAATCTGTAGATGGTGATGTTAAATACAATGTCTGTGTAGAATGCAGGTTAGATTTAAACAACATTGGAAATGATTGGCATTGGCAGTGCACGGTGGAAGAACAGAGCTCAAAGCATCTGATATATGTATTCAGAGTTGGTTTTGGGCTAAGGCTGAGTAGATATTGACCTATGGTGCTAAATCTTAGGGGATGTCAATATTTTTTTCACTTTATCCTTTTTATTTTATTATATAAAATACAAAAAAGAAAAGATAATAGGAAATTAAGGAAGGGAAAGGAAATGGGGAAAAAGGTATGTGTGATACAAGAGGGAAGAGAAAAAGAAAGAAAAAGGGGCATTGACTTCCTAGCTCAATACAAGATAAACACACTCCAACCTCAACTTTTTGCTGTGGTGCCAAATCTTAGGGGATATCAATGCCATCTTCCTTTTGAATCATTCCAGAAATGCTAATTTTTGCATTGGTGGGAGATGATGCCACCAGTCAATGTGACCTAAGAATACAATATACCTTTGTGTTGGGACTGGATGTCTGTACAATATTTGCCAAAGCTGATGAGTAGATCTTTGTTGCCTTATCCTCATGTTTCAGAAAAGCTGTTGCTAAAGCTATTTTTACAATAGTTCATGTCTATCAACATACAAGTGGATATTAAAACTGATATAAGAGAGTTCAGGAAAGAAATGAGATGCTTCTGGTAAACAATATTTCATATTCCAGCTCATGTGCCCTATGCATCAATATTAGCAGAAGTGGATTCCCTTAAGCTAAGTTGTACAGAGGCAGTTTTAAACAAAATACAGAGAATTGTGCTCTTATAGCAGCTCCATCCTATGGCTCATGTATATTTGGCTGTACCAGACAGTCCCTTGGCACTATGCCAGTTTTGTTTATTGCAAGGATTGAGAATTAGTTGTTTAGAGTCAAAACTATTATCTAAAGTAAATGATCAGGCTTTTAAAGTGGGAGGTAAAAGAGACAGTGTGTCTGATGTTATTAATTAGAATTGGAGATAACGCTAATTGTATGTGACACTAGGTTTCTGTGCATGCTGTCCATCATGATAGAAACAAATAAAAACACAATGGCTATCTGAATTATGTGTGAAGGGGAATATCAGTCACATTGCTTTATAGTCAGTTTTATTTAAATTGCCTCTCTATCTGCAACAGATTATATCTACATTTATGTCATTGTAATTGTTAAGTTTGCATGAAGAGATGGAGTGCTTCAAGCTCTTTGTTTATTAGTGACTACAGCTCAGAACGAACCCACTTTGGCTGGGCTGCGGCTGCTACTTATAGCCAGCAGCCGCAGTTGCCAGCCAATCAGAGTGCAGGGTTTTCCCGCACTTTTTAAACCAATCATTTCTTACATTTTACAAGAAGAGTTCAAACTAAACCAATGACTTTAAACCTGCATACATAACAGTAATGGTGCCAAATGCAAACATGCATGCGATGTGATAGCTTTGATTTTCTCTAGTTCCAAAAACAGAGATTTTCAGAGAGAGTTTAACTGATATGGGACCATTAGCCACTGTACTCAAGAGAAAAACTGCTGAATCTCTCAAAGGAAAGAAATGGTCACCCCCTTCTCCTTCCATAATCTGACCAGGTACTGAAGGTAAGGTTGCTGTTTGCTTTCCAAATTACTAATTCCAGGGCTGTTTCTGTTGGCTTTCAGACAGCTTTTGGGATGATTAGATCAAATTCAACCAAGATGAAAGCAAAATGGAGAATGCCCTCCTCAGGTAGAAGCCCTCCTGATTGGTTCTCTATATTTGATTTTCCTGTACTTTAGTTTTTTCCATGCAAGACCTAAAGTGACAGGTCTATACATTTTTCATGTGTGAATCTCTTGAAAAGAAAATTCCCAGCAACATAAGAAAAATTATAATATCCCAGAGTGCCTCCTAGGACAATGGAATGAAGCAACATGTCTCGCTACTCATTCTCCATATTTCATTGTTCAGATAAAGGATGGAATTCAATCTTCCATAGGCAAAATAGAAAAAACCTATTTAATATACAGTTATTATATAGCAATTTCTTTAAATAGGTAGCTTGCCTCCATGTAATTGATGCAACTTGAAACATGAAATAAGTCACTGAAAAACATGGTAACTGTGCCATTCCTAACCATTTTCATAGTGGTTAAGATGTAGGACTTGAGACCAGTAACATTCTCATTAAATTTCTGCTAGGCCAAGGATTTCACCAGGTCAGTTTAACCAAATCACTATCAGCCCATTCTATGTTACAGAGTTGTAAGCTATCTTACAAAATAGGCTTTCAGAGGAAAGGTGGTTCATAATTGCAGTATACTAATAAAAATAATGCTGTTAGAAAAAAAATAGGAATCCTTTCAAAATTTCCATTACGCCTTGTTCCACATTATATCTTGGCAATGCAGCAGCATGCCTTTAGCATAGGATCTATATAAGAAACAATTCTGGAAATATCTGCCTAACTTCCTGATAGAACAGCATGTTAGAGAATCACATGAACTTGCTAAGGTTAATAGTACAGGAAGTACTTAGCAAGCAGAATGGAGAGCCAACCAGGGGTGGGATTCAAGTTTTTTAACAACTGGTTCTGTGGGTGTGGCTTAGTTGGTGGGCATGGCTTGGTCATGTTATTGGCTGGGCATGGCCAACTCTTTATCACTCACATCAAGGCACGCATCTCCTCACCTGGCCTCTCATGACTGTGTGGATGCTACAACAGTTGAAGTGTGAAAAATGGTCATATGTCACTTTTTTCAGTGCCATTGTAACTTTAAATGGTCACTCCACACAAGCAAAGTACCAGCAAAGGAAGGGAAAAAAACTCCAGAGAAGTTCCTGAGACAGGAAGTCTAGTCCTGCCAAGAATGTAATAAGGGTTAACAGAGAGGCAGTTTCTGTAAGCAACACCAGAATGTTTCCTTCCTGCCTTCCTTACAGGATTAGGCCAGTAATTTCTTCTAACAACCACTTCTCCGAACTGCTTAGAATGTTAACAACCGGTTTTAGTGAATAGGTGCGAACTGGTAGAATCCCACCCCTGGAGCCAACCACATATATTTTGAATCCATTAGTCATTTATAGATATTTCCCCTCTAGATTGTCTTTTCCTTTTTTACAAAATGGAAAAAAATATTTTGCTTAATAGCAGTATGTTTATTAAAGGTCTTTAGAAACTTTATTGGGCTTCTAGTAATGTCAGATGCCTATAACTTTCATCTTTATTCATTTCTAGGAGTATTGTCAACTGGACACACACAGCATAGTTTTCCCTTTATTTCTACTCACCCGATATCTCACAGATGAGTTTGAAGCCAACCTTCAGTCATACAGTCCCCCCAAATGCTGACAGCTGGTAGGGATTAGTTTACTTACTTTTCCACCAGCTGAACAAGAACAAAGCTCAATAAGAGCTCAAACAGAATTCTACCTCACTGAATAAAAAAAGTACAATGTAGCCCATAAAAGTGGTGCCAAGGCAGGGCTGAAGGAAGTGGGCAGAAGGCCAAGATCCTTTTAAGGACCTGGCCTTTTAAGGCCTTTCTCTGACCATCTACAATAGCATGCAACAAATTATATTAATTATCTGAAGCTGCCTGCTCATAGTTATGGAGAAACATTGCCAGGTGTTTGCTTTGGTTCTGACTTCTGGTTCTTCTGGGCCTGATTTCCTACATCTTGAGTATTTATTATTTATTTATTTATTATTTGAACTTATATGCCGCCCCATCTCCGAAGACTCAAGGCTTACACAACTAAAACAAGAGGCAATAAATACATTAAAAAACAATTAAATTAAATTATAAGTTCAAACATTTATAAAATAATTAAAACAACCCTCCCCAAAGGGTCATAGCCCAGGTTGGTCAAATAACCAGGTCTTCAACTCATGCGAAAGGTGCGGAGGTCAGGGCCAGGCGAGCTCCAAAGGCAGTTGATTCCAAAGGTCAGGGGCCACGACAGAAAAGGCTCGTCGTCGGGGAACCGCCAGGCGGCAATGACCCGATGGGACCCCGAGGAGTCCTTGCCTATGAGCTCGCACAGGGCGATCGGTATTCGACATTGGAAGAAGACGCTCCCTTAAATACTGAGGACCCATGTCGTGAAGGACTTTGTATGTTAACAGTAAAACCTTGAATCTCACCCGAGCGCAACCGGCAACCAATGCAGGCCGCGCAGGAGGGGGTCACATGGGAGAACCAGGTAACTCCCATCACCACCAGCGCCGCATTCTGCACCAGCTGCAATCTCCGGATGGTATGCAAGGGCAGTCCCAAATAGAGAGCGTTGCAGTAGTCGAGCCTGGAGGTAACAAGGGCATGAGTGACCGTGCGCAGGGCGTCCCGGTCCAGAAAAGGGCGGTTGTCGAACCAGGCAGAGCTGGGCAAAGGCCCCCCTGGCAACGGCCCCCACCTGCTCCTCCAACCGGAGCCGTACATCCAGGAGGACCCCCAGATTCCGCCCTATCCACAGGGGCAACACCTCTCCCTATGACCAAAGATGGATAATCTTGACTGGGCCGACGCCGTATGCACAGCCACTCAGTCTTGGCCGGGTTGAGTCAAAGCATGTTCCCGCCATCCAGTTCCGTGCATCCAAACACCGAGTCATCAGGGAGAGGGCATCACTGATCTGGCCTGGGGTGGAAATGTACAGCTGAGTATCATCAGCGTACTGATGGAATTTCACCCCAAAACCACGGATGATCTCACCCAGCGCTTCATGTAGATGTTAAATAAAAGGGGGAAAGGACCGACCCCTGAGGGACCCCACAAGAGAGGATCCTAGGGGACGACCTGACCCCCCCCGCCAACACCGATTGCGACCGCCCGAGAGGTAGGAGGAGAACCACCGAAGAACGGTGCCTCCCACTCCCAACCCCTCAAGGCGACGCAAAGGATACCATGGTCGATGGTATCGAAAGCCGCTGAGAGGTCTAATAGGACCAGGACAGAGGAAAAGCCCCTATCCCGAGCCCTCCAGAGATCATCCATCAGCGACCAATGCCGTCTCCGTGCTGTACCCGGGTCGGAAGCCCGATTGATACGGATCTAGGTAGTCCGCTTCATCCAGGAAAAGCGGAACCTGTTGAGCCACCACACTCTCAACAACCTTCGCCAAAAAACGAAGGTTGGAGACTGGACGAAAGTTGTCTAACACAGTCGGGTCCAAGGCAGGCTTCTTCAGGAGGGTCTCACCACCGCCTCTTTCAAGGCGGTGGGAAAGACACCCTCCCTTAAAGAAGCATTGATAACTGCCCGGAGCCAACCGCAGGTGGCCTCCCTGGCGGCATAAGCCAGCCAGGAGGGACACGGGTCCAACAAACAGGTGGTGGAACTCATTCGCCGCATAATCCTGTCCACTTCATCCTCGGAAACCGGATCGAACTCATCCCAGATAACAATAGCCAGACTCCTGCACCCCTTCCTCAGACCACTGCAAATCGGAGGACAACCCGTCCCGAATACGAGCAATCTTATCCGACAGATATTGCACAAATTCCTCAGCCTTACCCCGCAACGGGTCCGATCCCCCCCCAACTGCAGGAGGGAGCGAGTAACCCGAAACAGGGCGGCCGGGCGATTATCTGCGGACGCTATGAGAGCGGAGAGATAAGATCTTCTCGCCTCTCTCATAGCTACCAGGTAAGTCCTAATAAAGGTTCTCAACTGGGCTCAGTCAGATTGGGAACGGGTAGACCTCCACCTGCTCTCTAAACCCCTTCGACGGCGCTTCATCCCCCGGAGCTCCTCAGTATACCAAGGAGCCATCCGGGATCCACGGCGCACAAGGGGACGCATGGGGACAACTCTGTCGAGGGCCTCCGATGCAGCCCGATGCCAGGTTACTGCCAGATCCTCGGCAGAGCTGTGAGCAAGGGAAGAAGGAAAAAACCCCAGTTCTGCCTGGAACCTCTCAGGGTCCATTAGGCCTGGGGCGGAACCATCTAGGTGGCTCCTCATCCCAGCAGTGGGGGCGGCCTGTTGGAAGACCAGCCATAGGAGATAGTGATCAGACCATGGAACAGGCAGAGTCGTAATAGTGACCTGCCCTCTGTCACTCCGCCACTGTTCAGAGACAAAAACTAGGTCAAGAGTGTTTCCCCTCCATGAGTAGGGCCTTGAATCAATTGGGTCAGGCCCATGGCCTCCATGGAAGCCATGAATTCCTGGGCCAAACCCGACCCCCCAAGGAAGGCAGGTTGAAGTCCCCAGAACCATAAGGTCCGGAAGCTCCACTGCCACCCCGGAGAGGAGATCGAGAAGCCCAGGCAGGGCCGCTGCCACATAGCTGGGGAAAGGTATGCTAGCAGCAAGCCCACCCGCCCATTAGGCCCCCATCTCAGGAGAAGGATCTCACTCCGCCTATCTCTGCAACAGAGACCTCCCTTGGAAACAAGGTCTCCCGAATAACCACGGCCACCCCACCACCCCTACCCTGAGCCGTGGCGGTGCAGAACCCGAAAACCTGGTGGGCATAGATCAACCAGAGGGACACCCCCCTCTGGCCCCAACCAGGTCTCAGTGATGCAGGCCAGGTCGGCAGCCTCCTCCTCAATGATCTCCCGGAGGAGGGAAGACTTATTAGCCACCGACCTGGCATTAAAATACACCAACCTAAGCCCAGGGATCCTAGTTCCGTTGCCCCCTTGGGAGGAGGCCATAGGGTCGGAGCGCACAACCGGCCTTAAATGTCGGGTGCGCGATCCCCTAACCTGATATGGCCCTATGCCTCGTCGACCTCTTCCAATCCCGATCACCCTGGGAATCGCAGCCCCCCCCCCCGGGCCCGAGCCCCCCGGCCCCCAACCCCCACACACTCCCGCCGCCCCCCGGGCTACAAAATGACCCCAGCACCCCCCTCCCCTTCCCTAACCCTTTAAAACAATGAATTAAAAATTTTAAGATTCGACCCTTAGAACTTAAATTAAAATTTGGCCCATTGATTGCAGCATGCCACCTCTCGGGATCCCAAGAACCGTCATCAAGGTAAGCTGTTGATAGTCCCCTGGGCCAACTCAAGGACAAGGGCGCAGTCCTGAGTGCCCACAATTCCGAGCGTGAGTAAGGTCCCATAAAACAGTTGGCAAAAATTATAAAGGGGGTCAGAGTAAAGCATGGCATTATATAACCGGGGGAAGATGTTAAAAATCCGAATGGAGGACAGAGGAATACAGGCTACAGTAGTCAAGAGTATGGACATCTGTACCAAAAATGTCTATATTTGTAGACCTACAAAGGGATAGTTTTCATTGAGGCCCAACAAATGAATTCCAGAAAACTGAACAATTATTTCTATAATCACTACAGTTTCTTTTATTCATTGAAATGAATCCATGTCAAACTAAGCACCATATATTTCTCCTCATAACATTAGTTCCATACAAATGCTTTCCTCTGCACTCCCTATCAGCCCTTGGAAATTAATTAATTAATTAATTAATTAATTAATTTTGTCAAGAATGTATTAGATAACAGGTATAAGTATAAACATGATTATGAATACATGAAATGGATATGAATAAAAGGGAACATTAGGACAGGGATGGCAAGTTGGTGCGCTTATGCACACCCTTTACAGACCTCTTAGGAATGGGATGAGGTCAACAGTAGATGGTCTAAGGTTAAAATTTTTGTGGTTTGGGGAGGAAGTCGTATTTCCTGCAATTGAGTTTGGTGCGGTTTACCTTGAGTTGGTATCTATTGTGTGCTCGTGTATTGTTGTGGTTAAAGCTGAAGTAGTCATTGACAAGTAGGACATTCCAATAGATGATTTTATGTACTATGCTTAGGTTGGACTGAAGGCGGTGTAGTTCTAAGTTGTCTAAGCCTAAAATTTCAAGTCTGGTGGCATAAGGTATTCTGTTGCGAGTAGAGGAGTGGAGGACTCTTCTTGTGAAATATCTCTGGACTCTCTTGATAGTATTAATGTATGATATGCAATGCGGGTTCCAAACAGATGAGCTGTATTCGAGAATTGTCTAGCAAATGTTTTGTATGCTCTAGTTCGTAGTACAATATTACCAGAGAAAAAGCTACACAACTAAAAGATTAACAACTCTTAATGCCTTTTTGGCAATGTTGTTACAGTGGGCTCTAGCACTTTGATCATTAGAGATGAGTACTCCAAGGTCCTTGACAGAGTGGGGGTCGTCTACAAGGTCATGTCCATTCAGTTGTATTTTATTTTATGATTTTTTTGCCAATATGTAAGACAGAGCATTTGTTTGTTGAGATTGAAGTTGCCACTTGTTTGACCATTCTGACACATAATCAAGGTGATTTTGAAGGGTAGCAGTATTGTCGGTGGTGTGAATAGTTTTACATCATCAGCAAAAAGAATGCAGTTGCTTTTAATATGATCACAAAGGTCATTTATAAAGGCCAAGTGAAGAAACAGACACTACAGAGATTCCAGGAAAGCTTCTATATTGTTGTAGAGTAGGTTGGGATAGCAAAATCTTGAAAGTCTGTCCAAGTTTTTGTCACTTATGCTAATAAAAGCCAAGCTATTTTGAGTTTCTTTCTTGTGCTTGTTTCAACCCCTGGATACTAAGGTCATCTCTAAATTGCTTTATATTCAATCAACTTTAGCCACTGTTTTCTTTTGCAACTACAGTTTATCATTTTGTTTACTGAATTTCTGCCAGCTTACTGTTATTATTGGGCTGAGACAAATCTTCACTTAACATTTGAATACAACTTTTCAACACTTAAGAATGTTTTCTTTAACACTTTGGTTCACCTTCATTACATTAAGTTATTAATCAATTTTCTTTCCTTGCACAGGAGGCAATTTGAACAAGTTTCATCAGATACATGATTGATTAATTGCTTAATTTGCATAAGTGACACCTTGTATTAGCCTTCATCCCCCATTTTCCCTTTGTGATTCCCCTGAGATCTAAGATATTCTGTCTTTCTTAACCCACAGATATTGGGGCAAAATATTTTATGAAGGAAAGAAAAAGAAATAAAATTAGGCATGTAACTTTAAAAGTGTATTTTATGTTTTGGGATAATTCTTTTTCACGTATAAACCAACAATAATATGTTAGCCTATGAAAACTAATTGTACTGCATTTTGTCCCTACTCCCATTTTTTTTACAGAAGACATTTTACTATTGTAAAAAGCTGCTTTAAATATTTCAAAGTTGGATATAACTAGGCTGACTTATTACGTTGTGTGAAAGCAAATAGATTGAAAAACCAAAGAAACCCTTTTTTCCATACTATTACAGTGTATTTCTAGTTTTTGTTCATGTCTCAAAGTGAAGAAGTGAAGACTGGATATGAATATGTATGTGTGTGTATGCACACATACACATATACCAGAGGTGGTATTCAGCAGGTTCTGACCAGTTCTGGAGAACTGGTAGCGGAAATTTGAGTAGTTCAGAGAACTGGAAAATACCACCTCTGACTGGCAATTTTACAGAATCCTTCTTCTGCCACGCCAACCAAACTATGCCCACAGAACCAGTAGTAAAAAAAATTGAATGCCACCACTAACATACACATACACATTATATGCATTGAAACAAGAAATTGTCTTTGACTTAATTTGGCCTATCAAATACCCACCAAACTAGAATCGCCAATGATATCTTCTTAAACCAGTCAAAATTTGCTGTGTGCTGATTGTCTTTCCGCTCTATAATCAAGTGCTTCATGGTTGCAAGCACACTTCTTCTGCATGTTGTAATTACCCTTTGTTTTGCCAAGAGAGTAGTAATTACAACTATGGGCCAAGTTTTTCATTTGAGCAGAGTTTGATTGCAACTAACAGTTTATTGTGGTAAAAATCTAAAGCTTAGCTGCAGTGTTTATAGATAAACCTCTGGCACAACAGACATTAGCTTAATCATCCATCCACAGAGTCAAAATACCACTTTTGTTACTTATGGAAGGCCTTGTTGCTTTTGCCTACAATTGGTTTCCACAAACACTGTAATAGTGTTATTTTATTTTTGATAGAATCATGTTGGGGAATCAAGTCCGTGATACCCAACAATGATGATATCAGGTCACATACTGCTTTTTTTGTAAGTATATTGTTTTGTTTCGTAGATGAGCAGCCATATGAACTTTTTAAAAATATTATTTATTGTTTTATCATAAAAAAATAAAATACAAATACAAAAACAGTAAAGCAAACAAAAAATGAAACAAAACAAAAGCATACTTTCAAACCTAATAATAACAAAAAGAAAAAATAGTGTACAAAAAAAGAATTTTATCTTAAATCCCTCTTTTTCAAATATCAATAAGTCTCAATATGTCATCCATTTACATTCCAGTATCATCTCTGTTCTATATAGTGCTTCATGATGTGATAGCCAAAGTGGCACTTTATCAGCTAATCTTCATTTATACTTCCACCATACACATGCAATCAACTGCCTAATAGCATGAATCTTAAAACTATTTCAAGACACTCCTCGGTTATATTAAATCAACATCCACAAGGAGAGAAGGTATCTGAATTAATATAAATAATATAAACTTTTAAATCAAATCCTGGATCATCACTACAACCACTCATTGTATGTATCAAGTGGATGCTATTCATAAAATCATAATTATCACCCCAAAAAATAAAAATAAAAATCAGAGTGTTCTGAAATCTCTCCACAGAGATAACACTTATCTCTTTACTGTCTCCCTAATATCTATTGATGACAAATATTTTCTGATTCTATATTTCAATTAATATTTTAGAAAGTATCTCTTCTTTTCCCCCCTGTGCCTATGACCTAATATTTTTTTCCATTAACCTGTCAATAGTCAAATTTGCCTCTTTCTAATTTATCATAGCAGTGAGACTTTAAACTTTGACTTGTGTATGACTTTCATAACACAGACAGTATACAAAACATTACAAGCAATATAGTAACTTTGGTAAAGATTCAACCTGCAACATGTCTTAATTGTACTAAAGTAATGTAATGTTCTTAGGACTGGATCATTAAATGAAAATGATCAAAGCCCTCTGCCAAAATAGATTGGTGTAAGTGCTGCAACTTTTTTTTCTTTTCAAGCTTGTCACAAAACAGAGGTGCTGCTACAATGAAATTCCATCACATTTCCACCTGCTGTACTTATTTCTCAGGTTTATTAAAACCATATTTAAAAACCCTTCTTAGCCAGACGTAGGTTTTGCAGATTGAATCAACCAATGTAGGTGATAAAATTGAAGCTCCATCAACATTGCTGGTGAGGCTTTTCTGCAGTAAGTTGAGAAATTTATGTGTTTGAATTTATTTTTATTTATAATTTGTCAAACAAAAATGAAAACACGAATAACATAAAAATAAAATGACAGGGACGATAGGCACATTAGTGCACTTATGCGCTAATGTGCCTTTTCTCTTAAATATGAAGTGAGGTCCACAGTGAAGTGAGGTCCACAGAAGTCAATTTGTGACTAAAACTGAAAATTTGTAGCTGAGACAACTGAATCAGATAGAGCATTCCATACTTTGACAACTCTATTACAAAGATTGTATTTTTTACAGTCAAGTTTAGAACAGTTTACATTGAGTTTAAAATGGTTGTTTGTGCATGTATAATTGTGATTAAAACAGAAAAAGTCATTTACAGGTAAAACATTACCACGCACAATTTTGTATGCAATACCTAATCCGACCACAAGTAATGCAGTTCCAGGTTATCCAAACCAAGAATTAAGGGCCTAGTAATGTAGGAAATTTGATTATGTACAGAAGAGTGCAAAACTTTCCTTGTAAAGTACTTCTGAACCCGCTCAATTGTGCTAATATCAGATATATGGTAGGGATTCCAAACAGTTGAACAGTGCTCCAAGATTGGTATAGCATAAGTTTTATAAGCTCTACTTAGCAATACAATGTTTCCAGAAAAGAAACTTTGTAGAATTAAGTTAACAACTCTTAGTGCTTTTTTAGCAATGCTGTTACAATGAACTTTGGAGCATAGATCGTCAGAGATGAGTAGACCTAGGTCCTTAACAAAGTAAGGGTTGTCTGCTAGTTCAATGCCACCTAGCTTATACTTAACATTCTGATTACGTTTACCAATATGTAAGACAGGGCATTTATTAATCCAAATTTGAAGTTGCCAAATAGATGACCATTCAGACATATAATCGAGATCACTTTCCAAAACAACAGAATTATCTGTAGTATTAAATAATTTTACGTCATCAGGAAAAATGACACAATTGCTTTTAAGTTGATCATATAAATTGTTATAGAGCAGGAAAAGTGTAGGCCCTAAAATGCTGCCTTGCACAACACCACTGTTAACTGATGCAGGATTAGACAGCAAATTCCCTATTTTGAGTTTCTGCAGGCTGTTAGGCAAGAAGGCAGCAATCAACTTGTGCAAAAATCCAGAAA
The DNA here is from genome assembly GCA_009733165.1 of Naja naja. Taxonomy (NCBI): domain Eukaryota; kingdom Metazoa; phylum Chordata; class Lepidosauria; order Squamata; family Elapidae; genus Naja; species Naja naja. The sequence goes on along the minus strand of CM019149.1, from coordinate 118,731,346 downwards.
TGCCATAAGAATTCAGTTTGAACAGCAGTTTATGTACTACTGTATCAAAAGCCTTACAAAAGTCTATGTAAATTGCATCTACAGTTTTACCTTGATCGAGACATGTAGTCCAAATATTTTTACAGTGCAAAAGATGTAAATTACAGGACAAATTTTTCCTGAAGCCAAACTGTTTATCGGATAGCAAATTATTTGTCTCCAAATGGTGAATAATGGATTGGTTTATAATTGATTCCATAACTGCATGTAAGACAACACAAAGAAATTGGTTTATAGTTTTCAACTAAAGTGGGTCACCCTTTTTAAAGATTGGTATAACTGTAGCTAATGACCATAAATCAGGCAGAGAACTAGTTCAAAATGATACATCAAAAATTGTGTGCAAAAGTTAAGCTATGACAAGCTTTTTCAAGAAAAAAGCACATAAGCCATCTGGACCAGTGGATAGTGATGGCTTTAGATTACATAATGCTAGTTCAACATTATCTACTGCAAATTTAATATTTAGCAATTTGCTACAATTATTTGTGGTACGACTTGTGAATGAAGGACTGCAACCATTGCTATCAACAAAAACTGAATCAAAACAGATCCTACACCATCTTCCTGAAATGGTCACACAATTTTTTTCTTCCTTAAAAATTAAATAAACCAAATCAATATATTGAGGTCAACTCAGCCTTCCATCCTCTCAGGGTAGGTAAATTGAGGACCCAAGATTGTTGGGGGCAATAAGCTGACTTTGTAAAAATGCCGCTTAGTAATAAGCAGGCATATACAATAGAATGAAGGCTATTGCTGAGCGCATTGGGTTGTATCCCAAAAATTGTAAGTTGCCCTGAGTGTTCAGAAATGTAATTAAAATAAAATACATAAATAAATAAATTTACTGGCTGAAACATTTTTATCCAGAAGAAAACTAACTCCACATTATTTGCAGAGTTTGGTCTAGTAGTTAAGACAACAGAGTAGACATCAGGGCTCTGTGAGTCCTAATCCCACTTTAGGCATGAAAGCCAGCTGGGTGACTTTGGGCTAGTCACTGTTTTTAGCCCAACTAACCCTCACAAGGTTGTTGCTGTGGGGAAAATAGGAAGAGAAAGGAGCATGAGGTACAGTTACCACCTTGAGTTACCTATTTATTTAGCATATGGCATACAATGTCAGAGAAATCTACAAATGCTAGATACAATGTAGACCTGACAGGCCTGAGAGCCTAAATTGAGTTACCTGAAAGGTAATAAATGTGGGATAAAAATCTAGTAAATAAAAGTAAATTGGATAGAAGATACTTTTACCAAAGTATCTCTCTCTCTCTCTCTCTCTCTCTCTCTCTCTCTCTCTCTCTCTCTCTCTGTGTGTGTGTGTGTTCACCACCTTGAGTTATTTATAAATAGTTCACCACCTTGAGTTATTTTATAAAAGTTATTTATAAAAATAAATGAAAGATTACACACACACATACATATATATGTGTGTGTGTGTAATCTTTCATTTATTTTTATAAATAATTCAAGGTGGTGAACACACATAATATTTCTTCCTTCTTATGTTTTCTCAAAATACTGGTGGTTAGGCATGATAAGACTCAATCAACAGAAAAAAGCTTTATAATTCCTTACCAAGATGTTATATGGATTGCTTCATTTTAAAGGAAGAATCCCAAAACAGGAGGAGGAAGGAATACTAAGTGTGTTTGCCACTTTGAGTTATTTGGAACAGTAATAAAGGTGGATTTAAAAAAATCCGCAATAATAAATAAAATTCCACATTCTGTTTTCCATTCAGGATGTGCTAGTGTTGTTTTGACTCTGATGTGAGGATGAAGGAGATAGCCGCCTGCCACTCTGAGACCCTCTGCCACCACATCTTTTCTGCAAGTGAACTGCTGCCCTGATCACCTATTGACTATGCATGGAAACAACTCTGGTGTCAGGACTCATGCTTCGAGCAGCACAGCAGGTGCTTTCTGGCTTGATATACAAAAGCAGCCGCCTTTTCATGCAGAGTTCTCCCAAGAGGAAATGCTGGCTTGGTGAATATTCAGGAGGAAGTAGTAGTTAACTATGAATATCTTTCTTTTCATGTGGCAAGGGCAAGTTTAAATGCTTGGTAATTTATTGAATGAGCACATCTGAAAATAAAAGCAACAAAAGTTGGTTTTGAAAAGGCTGTAGGGAAAAGATGTTTATTATTTGGGAATTTAAACTTTTTAAAAATTTAAATTGCACCCTCCCCAATGGACAAATAATTCCTGAAGGGCAATGATAACAATGAAATTGGTGCAGCATTGCAGAAGAGTACATACGTATTGTTTAAATAACTTAGGGTGACACTTGCTCCCTAAACAGTGAGTCCTTTGTTGAAAGAAGGACCAGAGGCACTTAACATGCACTTAAGCAGGATGGTCTTATGAATGCTACCAGGGAAAGGGTACTTATTTGCTAGTCCTGCTTCATCATGTACATTAAGAACAAGAATTTGCCTGGAGAAACATTGAGAGATGAATTGCCACAATATGGATGTCACAACCAAGAAAGCCTTGCTCAAAGTCACTGCCTTTTTAACCTCAAGGTACCAAGAGCAAAGCCTTCTCAGTTTGTAATAATGATGATGATGATGATGATGATGATGATGATGATGATGATGATGATTAGGCATGCAGATTTGTCAGTAACATTTTAATCTAAGTGTGAGTAACAAGCAGCTGCTGTATCAACAGTCAAACTAGTACAAGACTGTAGATGTAGGAAATAATACTCTGAGCATAAGTTTAGATTCATGTCACTGTTTAACTCAGATTGATAGAATGCTACAATAATGAGAAATTAATGGAAGCTCGTTTGTTTTTATAATGGAAGAAGGCAAAGAAGTAAGTGAAATAATTTGTATTTATTTCATAATATTCAAGTTAAACCTCTCTCACTTTGGGCTCCTAACTCCTATTCTTCCTGCAAAACAGATGGTAGAAAAAGCAAGATCCGTTAGCTGTGTCCATTCAGTTTGTGAGAAAAACTCAATAGGTAACAACCTTCTGGCCTGAATAGCATTCTGCACTGAAAAATGGAGAATCTTGTTTAGAATAAATCCAGGAACTTTAGCATTTTATTTGCAATATAACTGCACTGAGAGAATAAAACAAAATAAGATTATTTCAATACTTGATCCTTTCTTGTAGCCAGGATAAAACTATAAGCTTTTTGAGAGCCTTTACTAACATGGTCAGTATGTCAACCTGTTTTTCCAAGGTATATCTCATTTATGTTGCCCTCTAATTCACTCTTAATAAATAGAAAAACTTGACTATAATTGACTGATGTGCCCTTCTGTTATTAATTCTGCTAAAATTCAATCATGGCATTATAAATTTTTATATTTTTTTTCTTCTAAAAGCCATTTCTCTATCATTTCTCTATCATTTTCTTGTAAGCATTTTAATTCTAACAGAGATTTTAAAATTATTATTATTAACAAACTATTTTGATACAGAAGCAATGATAAAAAATAAGTTGCTTTCAATTCAATTTCTTGATGTGTAATGTTATTCTGCATTAGTCTGTAAGCCAAAGGAAAAATTATACATTCTACATTGAGAAACACAAACTATACCTAGATAATGAATTATCTAGATAACAAAAGCAGGGTGTTCTGACCTAGACTTTCCCAACAGCATGAAGCCAACTGTTCATCCTGATAAACCCCTTTTATTTAGTTTACAGTGAATTCCTCTCCAGCAAAGTCCTGGCCAACATTCTTTCAAGATATTTCACAATTACAGACCTTTATCAGACTTGGAGAGGTGCCAGGGTGATATTTTTCAGAGGCCTTATTGTAGCAGACAATACTAGGCAAGAATGCAGGAACAGATCTTCAAATGAACTAATTGTCTTCTGCAAAACCCCATTCCCCTTTTGCTCCTCTTTTATTCCCTATGGGAGGGGCCATTCACCTGTGGCTTTACTCCCAAGTCAACCCTTGTTCCTTAGCTGTTCCCTCCTTTAGCAGCTCTGTGCATATGCACACTGGGAACAGGATCCAGCTATCCTTCTGCCTCACTGATGTCCGACTCCGAAGGCAGATGATAACTGTCAGATGGCCCTGGCCCCATCTCTGCCTCCAACACAGAGCACTCATCAGAGCCTTCTCTAGACTCCAGGACTGATCCATGTTCCTCCCCAATCTCCTCACTGTCTGAATCTGCTGCCAGCTCTGCTGGCGGGCCACAACACTGGGGTGTCAAACTCATGTCATCACAGTAGCATCGCGTGATGTAACAGGACTTTTTTCCCTTTTGCTAAACTGGGCATGGGCATGGCCAGCATGTGACGCATTCGGCCCATGGGCCAGGAGTTTGACAGCCCTGAATTAAAGTAAAGAATTTGAAATACTATTCATTTGTTAATGAATTTAAATCACTAGTAGTTTCTTGGAAAAGAAAGAAATACAATTAATAGAAGGGTTGTGGATTGAGCCTACCATCTCTCTCTCTTTCTCTCTCTCTGTCTCTCCCTCTCCCCTCTCTCCATGTGTATCTAAGTTCAGCAAAAATGAAAGTCATGAAAATTATGTGAGCAGAGTCAGTGTAGCAACAAGACTTAGACAGCCGTGAATGGCTTTTTGTTGGCTAAAATTAAATCTGAGTGTCAGCTGAGTTTAATAGAAATACGATAGAGGGACAATAGAAACAAAGTTAAATAGAATGATGGCGTCCTACTATTGTACCTTTAAAGTTGATCATTGTATGCTATTCATGAAAACTATTTTTCCATGAGGATTTGGATTTTGTATATGTATAATAAACTTGCACTGGAGTTGCCTGGACTGAAATGTATTATTTATTTATGAATTTTTCCAGAATATACAACATATGTGTATATAATTAATGGAAACCTACAGTATATTAGTATATGGACAGTCTTTTATTAATATATTCCCATGATTCTTCTATTAGTTATTGCAATTTTATGTCATTAAGGAGTCTTCAAAATCTTTTCATAGGACTCTATTTTCTAATCTAACCCTCATGTTTCAGGATAGCTTAATCGTGATATATTGAAACACTGCCAGTAACATAACTGGATTTTCTGCAGTCTGGTTTTGTTAAAGCTTCTATGTGATTAAAAATGCTTTTGGATTTTCCAGGAGTGATGCAAGGACATGTGTATTATTATAGACAGACTATTATATACATACAAGCTCTATACCTGTGCTTCGTTACGAAACTATGTGATCGGGCTTAATTTTGGGGGAGGAAAATAAGGGAAAAATTGTGCCTCTGCCTACCAGTATCCATCTGGCTAGCGTCCTGTCAGTGTGTGAGAAAGTTGAGGGCTGTTTGGAAACTGAAACAGCAAGGAGCCTAGGCGTGGCTTAGCTCAACTGTTCTGTATTAAAGGTGCTTAGTGCTGTGAAACTAAAACTGAAACTCCTGTCCTCTGCTTGTGTTTTGCATTTGGAACAGATTTCTTTTCAGGTGGGGAGGGGGAGTAGAACTCCTTAGCATCAGTGTGTGTTAATAATAATATACAAAATACTAATGTTCTGATGGTCATTTTGAAAAACCCTTTCTTAGTGAGCATCTAGAAGCCAAGAGGAACATATGTGCCAAATTTCAAGTTTGTAGGCTTTACTGTTCTGGAGATTTTGTAATGATGCATGAGTGATATTTCACTTTTATATATATAGTTTAAATAAACTCTTACATTAGTGATATGCTTCACACTTAAATGCATTTCTGAAGGTGTACCATGGTAAATATAAATTCATAAATAAAAATCTGTGTTATTTATAAATATAAATAATAAATATAAGCTTAACAATAAATAAAATGTTCCCATAAAATCCAAGGACAGAGAGTTTGTGAGTTCAGATTAATTTAGGCAAAAATCAGTTTGTTTTTTAATCCTACCAAAAAATCCAGCTGGTGTATGGGAAGAATCTTTCCCTCCTATTCTGAAGACAATTGCCCTAATAACTTCATGAAGGGATATGTAGCATCCTTATAATTAGAAAAGAATCAGGGAATCTAAATTTGTGCGCTGAAGTTAGCGGGTTTTAGAATGAGAAACATCTGGCTGTGTCAAGAAGAAATTGAATAAAACAAATTGGAGTTGACATGATTCTTAAATGATTTCAGCTTTTCCAGTGGTTGTTGACTATGATTGCTTTCCTTTCAGCAATCGAGAAGCTTCAAATTGAGGAACTAATGCAGTGACTACTTTTAAAACCAGAGGGCAATTTCTGCTTGCTCTGTTCTCTGAAAAGTCTCATTGGACTTGATTTTTACTGCCTCTGGCCTTCAGCAGCCAATTTACTCATGCAGAATTAGTGTCACATGCTTCCATTCTCCTCTGTCTTTCAGTGATCTAGTTTAAGACTTCCCACCCCAATTCCCCCATCACACACACACACACACACACACACACACACATGTTTTCAGATGTCAAAAGCAACTTCTGACTACAAAAATCACCTCAGCCTTTGGTATGTGTCCCAAATGTTTTAATCAAGAAAAGAAACCCAACATAGCCTTGATTTTCTACCCTGGAGATCAATACTTCATGTGGAGATAATTGACAAGCCCTGTTTAATACATTACTTGTATTGACTATAAATTTTGAAACTCGTGGGTTAAATTTAAGAGAGATCAGGTGCATGGGGAAGGGAAGTGTCAAACAAAAAATTTTTTGTTTGTTTTTAATAACCTCCTACAGTTTCCTCAAAATATGTACATTCCCCACCATCAAATAATGTCACTTATTCCAGAAAAGTGCCCTAGGAAGCTACCTCAATAATTAATATGTTTCTCTCCTTATAGAGGCTTTAGTTTCGCTTTGTTTTAAATGAAGACCCAGAGGGCATCCGATTGGAGGTAACACAAATGCAACAGAACTTTCAAATATAGCTAGACATAAAGGGTTTAAGTCAAGAAATATATTCACGCAGCAAAATTTTATTTTTGAAAATGATGTTTTTTAAAAAATATATATGAGAAAGCATAAGCAATTACCTATTATGTACAGGTAGTCCTTGACGTACAACTACAATTCAGCTCAAAATTTCTGTTGCTGAGACATTTGTTAGGTGAGTGTTGCTCCATTTCATGAACTTCTTGCAATAGTTGTCAAGTGAATCCTGCATTTGTTAAGTTAGTAATATAGTTGTTAAATGGTTTTCCCATTGACATTGCTTGTCAGAAGGTTACAAAAGTTGATGACATGATTCCGGGACACCACATCTGTCAAAAATATGAGTCAGCTGCCAAGCATCTGAATTTTAATCACATAACCATGGGGAAGCTGCCATGGTCATAAGTATGAAAAACAGACATAAGTCACTTTTTTCAGTGCCGTTGTAACTTTGAATGGTCACTAAATAAACTGTTGTAAGTTGAGGACCACTACATTCCAAGATGAAATTAAAATTTCTGCCCATGTGGTGGGTTTTTCCTTGTCGTTGATTTATCACAGAGAACACTGTTGTCCAATATGCAGAATTGCAGAAGTTTCTATTCCACATTGCCAACAGTTTGGTGGAACTGCCCTGAAATTCCAGATATCAGAGGATAACACATTGAAATACAAAAGCAGTGAAAGAGAGAAGGAGGACTCTTGTCCCTATCATGATTGTGAAACAATCAATGCTGAACCCTGAGATTCAAGGTGAAACTTGTGAAAAGTCAGTGATGGCAGACTAATGCCAGTAGCATTTCCTCTTCAATACAAATAACAGGTAAAGTTGAATGAAACATGAATGTGTTGGCTGATGAAGTAGAAACTGGAAATATACAGAGGTACTTGATATCCCATTTAATAGTGTGACAGGATTTAATGGCTTTACAGGATGCTTAAGGTGATTGAAGTGCAGATGAAAAGAGGGTACAAGAGCTGTTTTCTTTTTAATATGACAGATTATTCAAAATCATTTACTGCTGTGAGCCTTTGCATTCTTTAAAAAGATGCTAATCTATATTAGCACATATACTCAGATCTCAAATCTGCATGTATTCAGACAATTTTCCCCAAAATGACATTTTGTGAGTGTCTTGGGCTAATACTATACCAATTATTAGCCAGAATGGTGCTAGTTACAGAAATGCAGAACTAGACTACAGAAATAAACTATCCTATTTGCCATGATTGGAGAGGTTTCCAGACTGAAGAAAAAGTCATAGAATGCTATATCAGGAATTGGAATATGTAGTTCAGGAATAGCAATGCACATTAACCAGAGACTGAAGTAATTGAAGTGAACGTGTTACCTATTACGTGCTTAGAAATATACAGGAGAAGTAACTGAAGAGAACTAGCAGCTCTTTGATTATTTCTATGGAGAGATTTGGGACCCAAGAAAGGGCCGAGAAAGTGTACATCCACATTTCATGTTTAAATGCTTTGAGAATATGAAACAGAAATTATTTCACGAATAGCTAGAAGTGAGATAGAGGCATGATTGACTTATAAAGACTTTAATGGGGTGGTAATACAGACCAAAGGGTAAATAACTTGAATTGCAGCAAGTCATCCATATGTCAAGTTAAGAGGAGAGACAAAATAAGAGAAGAAGATAAGCAGGAACTGAATAGGAGACATTTACTTCTAAGTGATTATAATTAGAATCAATCTGTTAACCTCAGATTCAAAGATCTTTTACATACACATACAGTTAGTCCTCAACTTACAACAGTTTGTTTAGTGACCATTCAAAGTTACAACAACACTGAAAAATGTGACTCATGACCATTCTTCATACTTACAATCTTTGCAGCATTCCCACAATCATGTGATTAAAATTCAGATGCTTGGCAACTGGTTCATATTTATGACTTGCTAAGTCCCAGGGTCATGTGATCACTTTTTGCGCTCTTCTGACAAGCAAAGTCAATGGGGAAACCACATTCACTTAACAACCAGGTTACTAACCTATCGATTGCAGTGATTCACTTAACAACTGCGGCAAGAAAAGTTGTAAAATGGGGCAAAACTCACTTAACAGATGTCTCACTTAACAACAGAAATGTTGGACTCAGTTGTGGTCATAAGTCAATGCCTACCTGTATAACCTTTTCCTTTCTCTCCTAGTCTGAAAATATTGGTCTAGATTCAAAATTAAGAGTAAGAAAAGAATCTTCTTATCTTATCTCAGTTTTGCATTATCTGTTCTATAATCTTAATTGTTATGTCAACTGGACTATGGTGAGAGAGGAAAGAAATAATGAGTCTTGGTGGCACAATGGTTAGAGTGCTGTACTGCAGGCTTCTTCTGCTGGTTACTGGATGCCTGAAATTTGGCAGATCGAATCTCACCACGCTCAAGGTTGACTCGCCTTCCATCTTTCTGAGGTGGGTAAAATGAGGATCCAGTTTGTTGGGGGCAATATGCTGACTCTGTAAACTGCTTAGAGAGGGCTGCAAAACACTGTAAAGTAGTATACTAGTCTAAGTGCTATTGCTTTTGCTGACTTTTTGTGGATTGAACATCCCCTTATAGCTGATAGCAGTTTTAAAAATACAGTAACTTAATAACCTCCATTTTGGTCAGGAATAGAAACGGCTAAGTGCTTCTCATAATATGTACAATGATCTGTAGAAACCTTGCTAATTTAAACTATGGAGATTTTTTAATGTTTTTAACAAAATCAATAAGGTGCTTTGTCAGTACTTTTAGAATCTTTTTCTTTTTGATTCAACCCCCCCCCCCAGGTAAATATAATTGGTAGTTAATCAATAAGCTTACTTCTGATTAGCTTATTCTGAATCTTCAGTTAGTGAGAATGAAGAGAAGCAAAGGTTAGCTAAGTGTTTTGCTGAAGATCCAATCTATCTTAAATGAATGCAGTCTTTCTAATAAATATTTAATGGGCACTTGTTTGCAGTTTAATAGAATTAGATAATTCTATTAGGGTCCTGTTTAGAGATTTACATGTGCCATATATCATTGTTGAGGACATGTTAAATAATTTAAACTAAGTGACTAGTAATTAGAGACACAGATTAAGTTGAAGCCTTCTTATTTTAGGCTACCTAAGAATGTAAATGGTTTAATTGCAGCCTTAAGCTTTGGCTATGCCTAGAACTGCATAATGCAATGAGTCTGGGAAGTGCCTTCAATGTGATAACAAAATACGAAGCCCCTAGGGTATATCTGATATCTCATCCTCTGAGTTAATGAGATGGAAAATAGTTTGCTGTTTATCTACACTGGATTGAACAGATGTCTCTGATTCACTTTTATGGAATGTAATCTTGGAGAAACTGTCTTCTGTCTATTATGTTTTCATGGATTGAATCTCTATCATCCCCTTCTGAGCTCCCATAGAACATTTCCCATGTCAACTATGGCTTTGATAAAAGATCATCCCAGCAGAACGTGCCAATGAAAGTAATCAAGTATTATTTATAACAGAGATCTTCATCAATTTATAGACTGGCTATTGCTAATCAACTCTTAAGCATTGACATAAAGAGGTACATTTACTTAATCATGGTCCTAAATATTCCATAGCTGTTAGAGAAATGTAATTCACAAATATTTACTATAAATGAAAACACAACAGGAACACTAAAATGTTTCCGAGGAAGGGAATAAAGAAAGATTAAAGTTTGACAGATTTTAAATAAAGTTTTGACCTGAACTTAGATTTAAATATCTCCAGTAGCAATACAAAGTTTAAAATGAGCATGACATGACTGGCTAAATGAATGAAATTAAGTATTGCATTTATTAAATGTTATTATGTATCATCTGGCTGTCAAGCACAAAATGCCACATTAAAGGCAATAAAGCAATAACTATTCCTGCATGTAAGTCATCAAATACTGTCAGTTTTATCTTTTATGGTCTGTGCACAGGTTCCTGATCAAATGGACATGCCTTATTTATGCAATTTGATTCTGCTTGACTTAGTTTAAATAACTAGGTCAAGGATAATATTAGGGGTAGAAAGAATCCATTTTAAAGACTCAGAGATTAAACAATAAATTAAGTATCTCTCCTGGGTACCAGCCCATAAAATGGGGGACCAAGTTCAGTTACAAAACCTCTGTTATATTCTCTCCTTCCTACATGAAGCAAGTGACAGGGGAAGAATGACTGAAATATCTATTGATATCATAGTATATAGGAATGACCTTGGGAGGCAGAAAAGAGAGCTGCAGACTGGACAACTGTCATGTAAAAGATTTCTCAGCTCACAGAACTAGGGAGAGTGGGTGCACTTCAGAAGGGACTTTCTCGAGAAGCGTAACAGGAGGGGATACATACTTTCAATTTTGTATGACTCTGGTAATATAACTTACTGGAAAGACAGTCAGTACTTCTGGTTGTGCTTGTCTGAACTACCTTGCAAGCCTAACAAAGTCTCTTCAGTTTGTCTCTGGCTTCTCTGTCTCTAACAGAGCCACCATACTATTTAAAGAGAGAGTGTATGCATGGAGTATGTGTGTGTGAGCCAGGTACCTACACACACACACACACACCAGTGGTGGGATTCAATTTTTTTTACTACCGTTCTGTGGCGTGGCTTAGTGGGTTTGGTGTGGTTTGGTGGGCAGGGCAGAGGAAGGTTACTGCAAAATTCCATTCCCTCCCCATCCCACTAAGCTGCTTTCCAGCTCCATTCTCCTGTGCAGGGCAACAAAAGAAGACTCAGCTGATCAGCTGGGACTCAGAAGGCAGAGAATAGATGGGTGTGGGGCCAGTCAGAGATGGTATTTGCCAGTTCTCTGAACTACTCAAAATTTCTGCTACTGGTTCTCCAGAACTGGTCAGAAGGTGCTGAATACCACCTCTGACACACACACACACACACAGAGCAGGGGGTATTGCTAAAATGACTATTCCAGTGTAAACATCATGCTGTAAATATCATGCTGATCAGTGTTGGGTTTCACTTTTTTTTACTACTGGTTCTGTGTGCATGGCTTGGTGGGTGTGGCAGGGGGAAGGATCAGAAGTGGTATTCAGCAGGTTCTGGCCAGTTCTGGAGAACTGGTAGTGGAAATTTTAAATAGTTTGGAGAACCAGCAAATACCACCTCTGACTGGAGATTTTACAGTACCCTTCCCCTGCCACGCCCACCAAGCCACTCCCACAGAACCAGTAGTAAAAAAATTTGAATCCCACCACTGGGAAGGATGCTGTAAAATCTCCAGTCAGAGGTGGTATTTGCTGGTTCTCCGAACTACTCAAAATTTCCGCTACCAGTTCTCCAGAACTGGTCAGAACCTACTGAATACCATCTCTGGTGGTGATCATCTACATTAGTTTCATTGGATGGCTTTACTGGGGTAGAAACAGATTTCTCTATAGACCCAGTCTTTATTTCCATGCTCACAAAGCATTTATATAAGCTCTATCTCTCCCCACCCCAGTTCCCACACAGTGTATTGTTAAATGACACTGGTTGAAAATAAATACTGCTTTGATAATATCAGTGAAGTTGGAAAAGGATATAAAGAAGTTCAGACCAAGGGTGGGATTCAAATTGGTTTACCACTGTTTGGTGGGCATGGCTTGGTGGTCGTGCTTTGCCAGCGCATGTGCGCTTTGCCCGCATGCAGAGGTATTCCTACTGACCTTCTCTTGCACTCCTGTACTCTCCCTGTCTCTTCAACAGCTGACGCGTGGCAATCTGCTGTGCAGCGCAATGCAGCTGAATGTCAAAAGCAGGAAATAAAGGTCAGTATGAGCTGGGGTGGGCTGGTAGTCCCAGCAGCTGATCATCGGAGAGAACTGGTTCACTCCCAGATGATCTTTGGAGCTACCAATTTGGCTGAACTGGTCCGAACTGGTAGAATCACACCGCTAGTTCAGACCCAAGGCAAAGGCCTAGGCATATTGTTCACACACATATAATGACCTGTTTAACCTTGGTAAGTATAAGAGATCAGGATCTTGATCCAGGACCAGTCCAACTTATAAACTTATTAACAAACTTGGCATATAGAATGAAAAAGGTCTATTAAAGCTATCAGAAATTAGCACCATGTAAAACATATTAATGTGAGAGGATCTCTACTCAGTATTAATGCATCCTGTGAATTGGATAAACAATACCTCTGTTGGAAACACCAATAAAGTGATTATAGCTGCCCAAGATGACCAATGGCTCCTTTTAAGAAGAAAAGAAAATTATAGATTTTCCTTTTAAGCTGGATCCTGCTTGACTTGGTAAGATTTATTTGAGTGGTAGTGGATTTTCTGATCATCCATCTGATTTGCTTTTAAATTCTTCACTCTTGGCTTCTACCTTTCTTCAGGCCACTGTTTATGGCCCTGTTTTAATTCCATATTCTGCTAATACAAGCTTAACACTCCTCAAGAGACTAATTAAAATCACCCAGTAACTATTTGCTATTCTTTATACCAATCTGGTGCAAGTAGTAAGCTCCTCTGACATTTTTCCCCCTGCAGTCTGCTGAGATGGATTTTTATTATAGCTTAGTCTGTGTTCAAAAGAGTGTGATTTAAGTAATGGGTATGGGGATAAAGTAACTGAAACTTGGTATTTTGAAGACATTTAACTGTTCTCTCTCTTTTTTAAAATAATATTGATTGTTTAATTAGATATGGTAAGGATGGAGACAGGCTTTGTTAGCCAGTCTTGTCTCCTTCTCAAATTTTGTTTTTGGTTGGGTCACAAAAGTAACTCCAAATTTGGGTCAGGGGCCTGAATCAGCTCATTCATCATCAGGAAAGGTTGAGACAACAGTAATCAGTTTGTTTTGACTTCAACTGGGAAGTGAACAGCTTATTTTGGTTTACTGATGATTTGAGAGCCTCATCAATAAAATCACCAATACTGCCTTCGGTATAGACATCCATCTGTGTTTGATGCTGACTGAAGCCGGGGCGGGGGAGGGATCGGGGGAAGTAGGACTTTCAATTTTTACTACATCACTGACACATCACAAAGACTCCTGGTCGCTGTAACAAATCTACCTATGTTTGATTTGGCTGTCTTCTTTGATAGCTTTATCTTACTGAATAGGAATCATTAAAAAAAAACCTATAGTAGGAGGAGAAAGACAAAGCATAGATAAGCTGGCCTTGAATGTACTGGAGAGGGACTTGATAGAATTTATTTTATATTTTTTTGAAAGCCATTTTGTTCTTTCCCAAAGGAACATTCCCGTTCCACAATTTTTAGCTATACTTTCTTTATTAATAGTAATAGCACTTAGACTTATACACAGGAGTGAAATTCAAAATTTTTCCCTACTGGTTCTGTGGGCATGGCTTGGTGGGACTCAGTCTCTAAAAGGAAGAAGGCGGGTGAGTTTGGGTGGGGCCAACCAATTCAAATCATCCCTACCACCTCTCCGAACTGATTCAAATTGTCCCTACCACCTCTCCCAAGGTGGTGCGAAGTGGTTGAATTTCACCCCTGCTTATGTAGTATACCACTTCACAATTATTTCATAATATTTCCTTTATCATTTAGCTTTTAAATGTTAATGTTTTGGGGTTTGAAAAAATTTGTTTGGCTTGAATTGGGTTTAATAACTTTTTAAATAATCTTAACTTTTGTATTGTGTGTTTTTTATGATGTGAGCCGCCCTGAGTCCTTCGGGAGATAGGGCGGCATACAAGACCAAACAAATAAATAAATAAATAAACCATAGAGCATGGACTGGCACTTGGAGCGGCAGTGGGCAGCAGTGATGGTGAGTGGGAGGGAATGGTTTCATGTGCACAACCTAATTTGCGCATGTACAAATGGAGTTTCTTGCACTTGCCTGCCACTTGGGCAATCTGGTTCCCAACAGGCTGCGGAATGGTACCAGTCCATAGCCAGAGGTTTTGAATCCCTGTCAGAGGATCAACATTTGGAATATTTGAGATCCTTACCAATTAAACATTCATTTCAAAATGAAGGTTGTGATATGAAACATTTTTTAATAGGAGGAGGCTTCATTAAAACGATGAGTTTTCTAAGTAAGTATGCATGATTGCATTGTTGATATCAGCTCTCTTGCTTCTATTCCTATTTATATATCATGCTCTCCTGCTTATATTCCAGTACATGTTTGCTGTATTTGGTGATCAGCATTCCAAAGTGCTTTCATGCGCAGAACTGCTTATTCACCAAGGAACTGCATTATGTGGACACAGCTATACAAAGTCCTTCATAAAATGATACAATATTCACTAGGTGATTCTACTCTCAGGTGAACTTATAGACTGTTGGATTACAGTATCTCACACAATAATATTCACTAAGGATTCCACTTCAGTTTAGAAGAACATATTAAGTGGAGTGTCCCTGGGCTCTGGGCATGTGCTATTTAATATTGAATTCAATACTGAATTGGTTAGATGAGGAAATTAAGGAAGTTAATTATGAAATTTATGAATTTGGCAGATGCCTCAAACTGAGAGGGATTGCTAATACTTTTTTTAAAAAAACAAATAAATTGCCAGTCTGCTTCCAGGTGCAATTCAAGATGTTGGTCATTACCTTTATATTCCTGCATGGCTACTTGAGGAAATGTCTCATCCCGATGGGACTGGCCTGCCCTACCAGTGCTGGCAAAGGAGGCATGATACAGATCCCATCAGCCAAGGAATTTTGCCTGGTGGGATCCAGAAGAGCTTTCTCTGCCATGGTTCTCTGGAACATCTTGCCTTCAGAAATGAGTTTGGTTCCCATTCTCCAGACTTGCTGCAGAAGCCTGAAGACAAGGCTCTAGGGCCCAACGGAGGAGCTTCATAGTGGAGGTGGTTGGCTAATTAAGTTCAATGCTATGCCCCCCCCATGTATCCAGCTCCCTTTTCTGCCATCTTGTCTCTATGATGGCTAATGTTTTGTTGTGGCCTCGCCTTGTGAGCCTGTGCTGACAGAGGAAGAGGACCTGGATGATGATGAAGAAGGAGAGGAGGAACGAGCAAGGCCTCCCTCACCAGGGCCTTCCTCCCCAGGATCTCCCTCCTTGGCAAGGTCTCCCTCCCCAGGACCTTCCTCCTCCTTGGCAAGGTCTCCCTCCCCAGGACCTTCCTCCTCCCTGGCAAGGCCCCCCTCCCCAGGACCTTCCTCTCTGGCAATGCCTCAGGTTTCCTCGGAAA
Organism: Naja naja; assembly: GCA_009733165.1. Taxonomy (NCBI): domain Eukaryota; kingdom Metazoa; phylum Chordata; class Lepidosauria; order Squamata; family Elapidae; genus Naja; species Naja naja. Next base: position 118,715,281 of record CM019149.1, on the reverse strand, counting down.
GCCAAGAGGAACTGCCTGAGAGACGTGAATCAGTAAAGCCATGACGAGAGAAAGAGGAGGAAGGTGCATGGCTTGATCCCAGGCAAGGTCGGAGGGAGAAACGTCAGCAGCAACGTAGGGGCGGGGAGGCCAGAGATTGAGCTGGACCACAACCCACCAGGTATAAAAGTGGGTGTGGCTATGCTGCAGACTCTGTTCGTGACAAAGTGTCATCTGCATCGGAAGCTTCCGTCTGTGTGCTTGATTTCTGGACTCTGAAAGGAAAGCAATTCTTCTGTGAGTACTATATTCATTCTTGAATTTGGCAGTGAGAACTTGGGTGACTGCCAATGCTCTTGTCAGAGAGATAACGGGGATTTTGGCATCAGGCCAGCGTGACTCCTCTGCGTGAGCTAACGCTCCTTGCCTGCAAGGGAAGGGAAGGTGAAACGAAACAGGCCAGCGTGACTTTTCTGTGTTGGTTCACGTACCTTAGCTTCTGGGGAAGTGAAGGTGAGACAGAACATTTTTGTCACGAACCCCAAAAGATTCTAACCATCTTTAAATCAAGATGGATCAGCAACAGCAGCAGCAGCAGCTGCAGCAGCAATTCCATCAGTTACAAGCTGAGAATCAGGGCTTGCAACAACAGGTGCTGCAATTAGCAGCTCCACTTGCTGCATTGAATGCTCCTGCAGCCTCTCCTCCCCTTCCTCGTCGGAAATGCCCGGTAGCTGTGCCAGATAAGTTTTCTGGGCAGCCAGAAATGTTTCCGGCTTTCATGGGACAGTGCCAGTTGTTTATGGCTATGAGGCCTGAGGATTTTCCTGATGACTGGACTCGGGTGGGGTTTGTGATAAGCCTCCTTTCTGGCTCTGCAGCCCGGTGGGCCACGCCCTTGTTGGTTCAGAACAGCCCACTGTTAACAGACTGCCAGGGTTTTTGGCAACACATGCGCCTCATGTATGAGGACCCCATCCGCACCCAGATGGCAGCCAGGTGCATAAAGGACCTTCGCCAAGGGAAGCGCCCCCTGCAGGAATATATTGCCGAATTTCGGCTGCTCTGCATGGACTCCAACTGGAATGATACGGCGCTGCTGGACGCCTTCCAGGATGGCCTGTCGGAGGAACTGCAGGACGAGCTGGTTCAGGTGGAGGCCCCTCCGACTCTCGACGCCCTCGTGGTGCAGTGTCTACGCATTGACGCACGTCTCCAGCGGCGAAAGACCCGTCACCCCGCCCAGGAGTCACCCTCCACGTCTGGACCTCCACAACCTGTGCCGGCAGTGCCCCGGGTCGCCCTGAGTTCCGTGACAACGGCTGCGGAGCCCATGGAGTTGGGAGCGGCTGGAACCTGCTTGACGGCCCAGGAGCGCACACAGCGACATCAGGGAGGTTTGTGTCTGTATTGTGGGGAGCCTGGACATTTCATTGCTTCCTGTCCCCGAAAGCAATGTGGGACGCTCAAGCCTGTGCCTGCAGAGCGGCAGGACCAAGCCGGGAAACGGGGCAGTCCCGACCTGGGGGACACCCTAGGCCGGGCAAGTACTAATCCTCCGCCTGACTGCGCGGCTGTGGACTCTGGGCCCCCTCGGCATCTGATATTGGACTCTCAGGTGTTCTTGCCTAACCAGTCGAGGGGGATCCAGGCGCATGCGCTGGTGGACTCAGGGGCCACGACGAACTTCATGGACCAGGCCTTTGTGGCACGTTTTAAGGTGCCTTTGGATCCGGTGGACCCTCCGTTGCGGGTGGAGACAATTGATGGGCAGGAACTTATTGCAGGGCCCATTAAGTTCGCCACCCAGCCTTTGCGCCTAACCATTGGGGAACACGAGGAAGCAATCCGCTTCTATGTCACCGCAGACCTTCATTTCCCTTTGGTCCTGGGTATGGCCTGGCTTCGGACTCACGATCCTCAGGTAGCATGGTCGCAGAACGCCGTGTCGTTTCTGAGTCTACAGTGCGTCGACCACATCCGCCACACCTGTGCCGGCCAGGATGTCTCCGCCCCGGTCGTCTCCCTATCTCCTGAACTGCGGGACTTTGCAGATGTGTTCAGCGAGAAGGAGGCGGACCGCTTACCCCCGCATCGGCCCTACGATTGCCCCGTGGACCTTCTGCCCAATGTGTCGCTGCCCGTGGGACGCCTGTATTCCATGTCCGAGCCCGAGTTGGCCGCCCTGCGGGACTTTCTAGACAAGAACTTGGCCCGAGGGTTCATCCGCCCTTCGTCGTCCCCTCTCGCAGCACCAGTTCTCTTCGTCAAGAAGAAGACGGGGGACTTGCGTTTGTGTTGCAATTACCGCCAGCTCAATGCCATCATGGTGCGGAATCGCTACCCCCTGCCTCTCATTCCCGAGCTGATGGAGTGCCTGCGGGAGGCCACCATCTTCATGAAGCTCAACCTTCGAGGGGCTTACAACTTGGTGCGGATACGAGAGGGGGACGAGTGGAAGACGGCGTTTGGCACCCGACACGCCATTTGAGTACACGGTGATGCCGTTCGGGTTGACCAACGCTCCTGCGGTCTTCCAGCATTTTATGAATGACGTGTTCCGGGACATGTTGGACAAGTTTGTGGTGGTCTACCTGGACGACATCTTGATTTACTCCCGGTCCAGGGAAAGCCACCTTCAGCAGGTCCGTCTGGTGCTGCAACGCCTTCGGCAGCACCAGCTTTATGCGAAGCTGGAGAAATGCCTCTTTTTCCAGACTTCCATTGAGTTCCTGGGGCACATCATCGCTCCCGAAGGCATTGCCATGGACCCTCGGAAGGTGGAGGCCTTGTGCAGTTGGGAACCCCCTCGTCGTGTGAAAGACGTCCCACCGATCCTGTTTCACTGCCTGCACCCACTGGGGCTGACGCGGAGGACAGCAGGGTGGTCAGTATTCGTGACTCACGGTGGTTGAAGGGGAGGTTCCAGTATTTGGTCGAGCGGATGGGGGACGGGACGGAAGACTTGACCTGGGTGGACGCTTCCGTGCTCCACGCCCCGACCCTCACGCGGCTGTTCCATGAGCACTTCCCCTCTCGGCCGCATCCTGCCCGTCGGACTCGGGGGAAGGGCCCTGCGGTGGGGGATAGTGTTGGTGGGGGATGTGTGTTCTCCTTGCCTGCAAGGGAAGGGAAGGTGAAACGAAACAGGCCAGCGTGACTTTTCTGTGTTGGTTCACATACCTTAGCTTCTGGGGAAGTGAAGGTGAGACAGAACATGTTTTTATCACTTTTATCTCAGTTACAAATATGTTTATATTTTATCCTCTGTAGAGATAAATCATAACCCCATATTCTATATTCCACTCTTGCCAATAATCAGATCCAGAAATCAGTAACTTGATTCTCCCCCTTTTTCAGCAAAAAGTTTATAAAGGGATTTCCAGTCATTGACAAATGTAGCTATTGTCTTTCCCTAATCAAGTCAATTTTGCCCTCTCTGCAAATCCTGCATTCTTACCTAACCATTTAACTATTGTGGATATCTCAGAATCTTTGTGTACATAATAATCTATCAGAATTTACCATACACAAAAACAGTCATTCATAAATCTTTTCCAATTGTTTATTCATTAGTCTCATCAAAGGGATGGATAATATTTTAGAACAGTTCCCCAACCTTTCTGGGTTGTGAATACCTAACTGGACCGCGGGCACCTGCGATGATGATGGGGTTGGGCACCCTTGCTTTAGATGAATATATATATATTGAGGAAAATCTAGGCAGGCTTGAAGAGTGATTTGAAATGAATAGAATGGAATTAATAGGGAGAAATGTACAATTCTGCATCTGGGTTGATCCCATGCTAAAAAGGCAAATGTTTTCATGGGATACATTAATAGGAACATAAAGTACATAATTGTTCCACTCTACTCTGACCTCTTCAGACTTTGTTTGAAGTAGTATGGCCAGTTCTGGGCATAACACTTCCAAGGGAATAGTGACAAATTGAAGCAAATTAACCAGGATGATGAAGGATATGGAAACCAAACCTTATGAGGAATGGCAGAGGGATCAGGATATATTTAGCCTACAGAAAAATTAAGTTTCTGGACCGCGATGCCCTGCGTGCGGTCACTCATGCCCTTGTTACCTCGCGACTCGACTACTGCAATGCTCTCTATTTAGGACTGCCCTTGCACACCATCCGGAGATTGCAACTGGTGCAGAATGCGGCGCGCGGTGGTGATGGGAGTTCCCGGTTCTCCCATGTTGCCCCCCTCCTCGTGGCTTGCATTGGTTGCCGGTTGCGCTCGGTGAGGTTCAAGGTTCTATCTTTAACATACAAAGTCCTTCACGACATGGGTCCCTATTATTTAAGGGAGCGACTGCTGCCGACATCAAACACCAACCGCCCTGTGCGGTCCCACAGACAGGGCTCTTGGGTCCCATCAGCCGGACAGTGCCGGCTGGCGGTCCCCGACGACGGGCCTACTCTGTTGCGGCCCCTGACCTGTGGAATCAACTTCCCTGAGCTTCGCCTGGCCCCTGACCTCCGCACTTTCCGTCGTGACCTGAAGACCTGGTTGTTTAACCAATCCGGGCTGTGACCCTGGGGTGGGGTGGTCTTTTTAGAGTTTTATCTCTGCTATTTTAGTGTTAATTCGGCTTGATTGTTTAATCTGGTTTTAACTAATTTATTGTTGTGTGCTTTTATTTTGTAAGCCGCCCCGAGTCCTTTTGGAGAGGGGGCGGCATATAAGTCGAATAAATAAATAAATAAATAAATAAATAAGTAAGGGGACATATGATTACAGACTTCAAATATTTGAAAGATTACTTATTATCTATTGTCTCTGTTATGTATGTAGGTTTGAATGTTATTGGTTTATTTGAACTGTTCTTGTAAATTGTCAAATGGTATTGGTTTGAATAGTGCGGGAAGAAACCCTGCACTCCCATTGGCTGGCAGCTACGGCTGCAGGCTATAAGAAGCAGCCGTAGCCAAGCCAGGACGGGTCTATTCGAGCTGTAGTCACTAATAAAGTCTTTGCTGGAACTCCTCGCGTCTGACTCTTCATGCAAACTTAACACTGGCGGCGAGGATGGGATTTCCCTGAAGAGAAGACGCGCACGAACAAGCAACAGAGCGAGATGGCTGCGCTGAACACCCCCCACCGTTCGATCCGCATGGAAGACTGGGAATCGTATCGGATCGTTTCCACATGTATCTGGAAGGGAATGATCTCGCCGGCATCCCGAGACGGAAGAGGGCGTCTTTCTCACGCACTGCGGTCCGGCAGTCTTCAAAATGGCGAAGCGTTGGCGGGAGCAGCAGAGCTGAAGGTAATGGAATGGCCGATTTAGAGAAACTTTTAAGAGCCCATTACGCCCACAAGTATCGTGCCTCATTAAGAGACACGAATTTTACCGTCGGGATCAAGGGGATAGCGAGAATGTTAATGACTTCGTGGCAAGTTTAAGGGACATTGGGGTGCTTGTGACTTTACCAACTTAGAAGAGGCCATGCGTGATCGGTTTGTTTTAGGCCTAAAAGATAAGGTCTTACAAAGCAAACTTTTAATGAAACCTAAGATCACGTTTAAAGAGGCCATTGAAGAAGCTGTTTCAGCGGAAGCCACCAAGTCCTCAGCTGCGGCCATGAAAAAGATTAACAAGGCCTCAAGCCAGGCCTCAAGCCATTCTGATGGGGAAAAATCCACAACAGCTCATTGCGAACAAATAGACTCTGATTCTGATGGCAGTGAGGCAGAGGAGGGGATTTTTAGACTCAGAATGGAGAAGAAAAGAAAAGACTCTGGGAAAAACAGGCAAGGGTTCTATTGCAGAGGCTGTGGGGGGGCCACCCCGCACTGAATGCAAGTTCTTTGACTCCATTTGCCTACGTTGTGAGAAACGGGGTCACATAGCCAGAGTCTGCAAATCATCCAGAACTCCACCAGTTAGGAAGAAATTTCCTGATAGAGACTTTAAGCCCAACAATTTCCTTGAAAAAATGGCGAAATTTAGAAGCAAATGGCAAGAATGAAACTCACCAAACAATCACTATTGGTCATTCTTCACCCTTAAAAAGCAGAAAAGTACATGTGAAGGTGTTTATTGAAGGAAGGCCTTGCCAAATGGAAGTGGACTCAGGCTCTTATTTATCTATGGTGTCATGGGACACTATCCACACACTCTTTCCCAAAATTCAGAAAAAGCATTTCCAGGAGCAAGCACTGACTCTCAAAGACTACCAAGGGAACAAGATTCCAGTAGTTGGAGCGAGAGATTTCAACGTGCAGTTTAAAGGCCACACCAAACGTTTGCCCCTGACCATCGTGGACAAGGATCGCCCTAGTTTGCTGGGACTTGAGTGGTTCAAGCCACTTGGCATTGAGGTGACTGGCATCCATCACGTGAGCAGTTCTGACTGGGAAGAGTCATTGAAGTCTGAGTTTCCAGAGGTCTTCAGCGAAGGACTGGGCAAGTATATGGGGACCCCTATTGCTTTCAGCTTAGACCCCAAGGTGCCCCCAATTCGTTTAAAGCCCAGGAGGGTCCCATTTGCTTTAAAGGAAAAAATTGATGCACAATTAGATAAGCTCATTGCTCAAGGGTTTTAGAGCCTACTGACCACTCCAGATGGGAAACACCCATAGTCACACCAGTCAAGTCTGATGGGTCAGTGAGAATCTGTGGTGACTACAAGGGGACACTTAACCATGCGCTGCAGCAGAGCGCATATCCTGTACCAGTTGTGCATCATCTGCCCTTCCTTGGCAGGGGTACAGTCTTTGCTAAACTGGACTGCTCAGGCATATCAACAATTAACAGTTGATGATGCCACTGCAGAGACAAACAATTGTGACTCATAGAGGTGCCTTCAAATGTAAAGACTACAATTTGAATAAGCGTGGCACCTGGCATTTTCAAAGCCTTATGGAAAGAATGTTGCAAGGACTGCCAGGGTAGTGCCTTATTTTGATGATGTATTAATCTCTGCTGAAAATGACACTCAGCTTCAAGAAAGACTCAGAGAAGTCCTTACCAGATTCAGAAAAGCGGGTTTAAAAGTCAAGGAAGACAAATGTACACTCAAAACAGACAGAGTTGAGTTCCTGGGGTATATGATTGACAAGCATGGCATCCATCCTACTGATGCCAAGGTTAAAGCCATCAAGGAAGCCCTAAACCTCGATGCAAGGCAGATTTGCAAGCCTTCCTTGGACTTATTAACTTTTACCACATGTTTCTACCTCACAAAGCATCTATTGCTGAGCCCTTACATCGCCTGCTTGATAAGAAGCTGTTTGGATCTGGGGTGGAAGGAACAGTCAGCATTTAACAGTATTAAGAGACTAATCACGTCTGATGCTGTGTTGATACAATTCTCGAGAATTTGCCTGTTGTTCTGACTTGTGATGCATCCCCTTTTGGAGTGGGGGGTTTGAGTCACAGGCTTCCCAATGGAAGGGAAGCCCCAATTGCATTTACTCTCGCACTTTGTCCAAAGCAGAGAGGAATTATAGCCAATTGGACAAGGAGGCTTTAGCAGTTGTTGCAGCTGTTAAGAAATTTCATGAATATCTGTATGGCAGGTCATTCACCATTGTTACAGATCACAAACCTTTATTAGGCATTGTGGCAGGAGACAAACCTACACCTAATATCCTGTCACCAAGAATGCTGAGGTGGACTGAATTTCTTGCAGCCTATTCATACAAACTGATTCACAGGCCTGGCAAGGACATTGGACATGCTGATGCACTGAGTCGTTGCCCACTACCTTGCCACAAGGAGGACTTTGAACTTGAAACTCACACCTTTTCCTGGAGACCGTGGCTAAGCTTCCAGTCCATGCTGCTGAGATTGCCAGAGAAACTACCAAAGATGCTGTATTAGCACCTGTTATGGGCTGGATTAAGAAAGGTTGGCCTCTTCAAGATCTACCTCACCTTGCCCAACCTTTTAAGTCCAGGCAAACTGAATTATCTGTATTAAGAGGATGTATTTTGTGGGGTAACAGGGTGGTTATTCCTGCAAAACTGCAAAGGGAGGTTTTGGAAATGTTACATGAGGGTCATCCTGGGATTGTAAGGATGAAAGGTTTGGCCAGGAGTTATGTATGGTGGCCAGGTATTGACAAAATGGTTGAAAACTGGGTAGCATCTTGTCCCAATTGCCAGGTAGTCAGGCCTGCCCCTCACGCCCCACACAGGAATGGGAATGTCCTAGGGGCCCATGGTCTAGAATCCACATTGATTTTGCAGGCCCTACAAGAGGGCACACTTTTCTAGTGCTAGTAGATGCATACTCTAAATGGCTAGAGGTAATTCCCATGACATCCACTACAACTGAGGCTGTCATCAAGCAGCTCAGAAAATGTTTGTCACCCATGGGCACCAGATGTCTCTTCTGAAAGGCCCTCAATTCACAAACAGAATCCTTTCTAGCAACAGGGCATCAGACATGCCCTCACCCCCTGGGCACCCTTCCAATGGCCAACGCATGTGCTTCCAAAGAGAAGCTTCACAGACTTGGGTGCTGACATTGGAGAAGGGTTGGGAGGAGAGACCAGATTCTAACAGTCTAACAGGGTCTCCTACAGCCCAACATGGAAATGTCAGCAGACACATTTTCTCACTGGGTGAGAACGTTAAAGCTTCCCTGCCTTCATCCACTTACACCCCACCTATTTAAAGGAATACATTAGATAGGTTGGGGTTTGGTATGGACTGAACCTAGTGGGGAGGGGTGTTATGTATGTAGGTTTGAATGTTATTGGTTTATTTGAACTGTTCTTGTAAATTGTCAAATGGTATTGGTTTGAATAGTGCGGGAAGAAACCCTGCACTCCCATTGGCTGGCAGCTATGGCTGCAGGCTATAAGAAGCAGCCGTAGCCAAGCCAGGACAGATCTATTCGAGCTGTAGTCACTAATAAACTCTTTGCTGGAACTCCTCGCGTCTGACTCTTCATGCAAACTTAACAGTCTCAGAGCAGCGGCCCCCAATCTTTTGAGTGCCAGGGATGGATTCTTTAAAGAGACATTTTTCTGCAGACTGGAGGGGGTATGGTTTTGCACACTGCCTATATCCTGTGCATGCATCAGTGAGGCTTCCCTCATTTGCATGGCCTGGTTTCTGGTGTGCCATGGACCAATACTGGTCTGCAGCCTAAGGGTTGGGGACCCCAACCCCATCCCAGAAGACAGGATAATACTATAATAGTAGTATGAGTTAAAAATATAAGGAAGAAATGCAGGATGGAATCAAAAGAAACTTGCTGATTTTAGCAGGTTTAGACTGTGATATAACATGGTAAGTTCTCTTTACTAGATATTTTTAAACAGAGTCTGGATGGTCATTAGAAATTTCTAGTGGATACTACATTAAGCTGAGGATTGGACTAGATGACCTCTGTGCTAAATTCTGATTTTATGATTCTATGATCTTTTAATTAAGCCATGGTACATGCAAAATGGACTTATGTATCCAGTTCTGAAGATTATTGTAAAGCTCTAATAGCCACTGACAACCAGGGAAACTAGATTTCCAAGGAGTTTCATTAGTCAAATTTATTGTAAGGAAAAAATGGTCAAGGTACAGAATAATAAAAATTGGATATGCATATTTTAGCTTCCCATTTATCACTGAACATATTATGGCAGGACCTTCTTGATGCCTTTGATTGTCTAACAGCTTGTTAATATTGCTGTCTGTTTGCCTGACAAGGAGGAAGAAATGTACATCTAGACCTACAATATTTTACAAATGTTCATTTCCATTTCCAGGTTTAGAAAATTCCATTACAACAAGCCAGATCAATGTGCTGTGATCATGAGAAGGCAGCTGACAAAACGATTGAGAAAAGGATAATAGCTACCCAGACTAAAGGATTGTTATAGAGTTGCAGACAATGAATTCAAAAAGTTGGGAACTTTAGGGTTATGCCCATGATGGTTTAATACGTGCATATCCTGAATAATAAATAGAAACTTACTCTTTTCTTTTTTTTCCTTCTCTTTAACAGATATTTGAAAGCACAAGCAAAAAAAAATCACCAAAAACCTAAAGGAACAAAAAGTAATAGGAAAGAGATTTACAAGATGCATGTGGTAAATGTGGCATTATAAAATTTAGCACTGAGAAGCCATTAAAATAAAATCAATATTCAGTAATTAATAAAGATTGCCAATAGGATAACAATCAAAATAAGCATGACTAAGAAATGAAAGATTGTCCTTATTAGAAAAATCAGGGAAAGACTTAAAACCTTATGTGAATGTAATACTTTAAAAGTCTCTATAAAGAAAAACTCAAACTTGAATGAAGTTAGAGTAACAGAATTGGAAGGGACCTTAGAGATCTTCTAGTCCAATCCCCTGCTAGGACTGGAAACCTTCTACTTATAAATCCATGTGCATAGTAATAATCCATAAAGTTTAGGGTTTAGGGGAATAGTGTTTACATAAAATCTCTTGTAATTCTTCCCATGGAACAGTTTTAATAGAGCATGGTGCCAGCAATGCTGTGGCAGTGTCAAACACTGTGGCCCCACAAAAACTTAAAAAATAAGATTTTTTCCTGTGGGCAGAGATATCAGCAAGGTCAATGGCATCTAGGAAGCAGTCAAATCGATTAATGTAGGACTCCCAAGTCTCTGATGGAGGTCGGAAAGGCGGGAATGCAGGGGTTGAAGTCATCTTGTCTCTGCAGCTCCAGTTTCTTCTGAGGGAAAGTTGAAATTCATGCTCGCGAATAGTGACAGCAGCTCTTTTTTCGGCTTCGGCTCTTTTGCTCAGTTGTCTCTTAGGTGAATCCCACCTTCATCGCCAGCGTTGTAGAGCAGCAGAATAACTGAGGCAACACGGGAGCAACCTCAGCCTTACTTTATTTAAACAAATAAAGGGTTGCCACGGCTGCCGCGCTAACAAGGCAGCCAGCTGGCGGGCAACAGCTGACACCGCTTGACAGCTCCCTTTTATATCCAGCTGTCAAACAGCGTCAGCCAATAGGAGGGGTCTGCACTGTTGCTGGAGCCGCGGACTGGAGTGAAGACTGCATGCAAAAGTCCCCTCAGTACGTAACATCCATGTTAAATTAAAACTTGTTTTTATTAAAACCTCATTATTCTGAAACCTTGCAATCAGTGGTGGGATTCAATTTTTTTACTATCGGTTCTGTGGTCGTGGCTTAGTGGGTGTGGCAGGGGAAGGATACTCTAAAATCTCCAGTCAGAGGTGGTATTTGCTGGTTCTCTGAACTACCCAAAATTTCTGCTACCGGTTCTCCAGAACTGGTTGGAACCTGCTGAATGCCACCTCTGCTTGCAATGCCTTGATTGATGACATATCTAATAAAAAGTAGAAAACTGAGAATCTCCAAAAAGTTACTGAGAACAGTACTTGGGTTATGGCAAAGTCTCCTGATCAAGACAAAATGTCATTATTGGTTTTGTTTTTCAGACAGCTCTTTGCACGATTTATATATGTGTGTTCCCCTGCAAGGTGCTACCTTTTAATTGTATACGCAGTACGATCTCTTAGGGAAATTCCCTCAAATCTAGAAGGTTTGTTGACATTTTTCCTATGTCCAGTCACTCATGATAAGTAGAGTAGACATACCCTTTTTATTCTAACTAATCCATCCAACTTCTTCTGTTGAACATAATGGGACTTAATAGACTTAATAGAAAATCTGAACCAAAGAGCATATCTTATCTTCTTTATAGAACAAGAATTGTATTAAAATATAGAGCTATGCAAATCTTCAAAATAGTACTTCTTTTTGGGGAAAATATTAGAGTACCTCTTTGAATCCATGTTGTGAAATTTTTCTCTACTTCTCAAGATCAAGTAGAGCAGCTATCATGTTTAATTTGAGTTGAACAGGATTCTGCAAATCTATACATGTGCAGAAGCTACACTTAATTAAATGGGCAATTGAATCATGTTAATTGCCATGTTGCATATATAGAACATCTTACATAATTTCTGCAAGGTGAAAGAGACATAATCTGTTATGTATGCAGAGTTTGAATTGATTGGTTGTTCTTGTAAAGTGTTTGAAATCATTGGTTAAAAAGTGCGGGAAAACCTGGCACTCTGATTGGCTGTCAGCTGAGGCAGCCGGCTATATATAGCTGCCTCGGCTAAGCCAAATTGGGTCCGTTCTGAGCTGAAGTCACAATAAAACTTAAAAGCTGAAGCACTCCATGTCTGCCTCTTCATGCAAACTTAACATAATCCATATAGGCTTTTTAAATGCAATGCATATATTTTAAATCATAATTTCTTAATAAATGCTGTCTTGAGCTATCCATGGTGCAAGATACTTTTCTTTTATAAAAAATAAATACTCATCACAACTTTGATTGAGCTGCCCCAAGTGACTAATGGACCCAATAGAGTTCCGGAGGACTTTGGAGTTATTCCTAAACTCTGGTGCAAGGTTTGGCTGTGAACTTGATCACAGTTTGAAATGAGCATGTGACTAGGGCCTTGGTTGATATTGCAGCTGTGGGGACTTTTTATAGGACATTTGATTTATGAAGCAGTCTATGGATGGTCTTTGATTTATGGAGATGAAACTACACAAAAGATGCCTAGAGAGTTTCTGGAGGAAGATAAAGGATGGAGCTGACTAGTCATAGGAAGGACACCTTTATTACCTCTCTGGGGTAAGCATGCTTATCTGTTCACTCTTATTATATCTGTAGATAGCCAGTCAGCTTCTGGTGACTATGGCCCTTCTGGGTAAGGGAAGACTGGATAAATGCTTGCAGGGTCAATGTGAAGTCTCTTCTAGGCACTTGTTGAACAAAGTCAACTTTATTTGGAATTAGACTCTAGATAGCAGACCCAGTGGAAATGGCTGAGGCATATCCTAGTTTGCTATCTAGGTTGAGCTCAAGCAAAGTCAATACCAAGGAACAGGGTCATTGTGGTTACTGTGATCTCTACTCCATACTTTACCTGTTCGAGGCTTCTTGAGATGTCATTGGTTCCAAGTAGTAGCAAATGCTTCTTTGTGGGAGGGGTGGTTTTACCTGCCTTGAAAGTAGCAGTGGTTTGTTCCCACCTCAAGAAGCCATCTTTGGACTGATTTTTGGATAACTTCCAACTGAGAGCATGGTGGGATCCTGTCCTGGATGAAGTGGATCTTCTGAACTTCAGGCTAGGCTATACTATGAAACAGCATTGGTTGCACTTGGAGATGACCTCAGGAGGGCTTGGGATGGGGATGTTGTGATCTTGTGCTGGCTTTCAAGATGAAGATATTCTGATGGACCAGCTCCAGGGCTAGACTTGAAGGAGGGGAGACTTTTTGCAGTGACTCTCTTCCTTTCTCTGTGGCTTGTTACATGGAGCTTGTTATCAGACCTGGATCAGTCTTTCCTCCTGTTTAACATCTATATGAACCCATTGGATAAGGTCTTTCAGCAGCATAGGATTCAGCATTATCATGTTGAGGATATCCAATTATAGATTTCTTTTTATGGTTGGGCAAGTGGTGCTGTTTAGGGGCTTAGTCAATGCCTAGAAGATGTAAGAGTGTGATGACCCAGGACATGGCACAAAGGCAACACAGTCAAACAAGAAAGAAGTGTCCATTTAATACCTCCAACTTTGTGCCCAATGTCCAGGTAACCTTTGGCTGGAGAAAAAATTCTCCCAAGAACAGTCTTTATGTGGAGGAAATTCAGTCCAAAAACCAAGTACATACAAACTGTAAATAAAAATCCACACAAACCACGCTGCAGTAATTAACTTGACAGGGCAGGAGAAGGAATTGCAGACTTGAAAGCCCAGCAAAACACACACAGTTGGGAAGATGCCAAGAACCCAGATAAGCCTTGATGATACCAGATAATTCACGATTGGCTCCCAACATCTTTGCTATGCACAGCTTCCCTTTTTAAACACTGTGTTCCCAGCTGCAGCTAATGAAGGGAATCAGGGCCCTTTCCTCCCCCATAAGCCATGATGCTCCCTTCTCCATTCCTCCCTGCATGCCCTAGGGTGAAGAGCGGGTGGGCCTGGGTCTTCCTCTGAATTCCCTGTCCCTTGCTCTACCTCTCCCCTGCTCTGCCCAGCCGGCCTTTGCCCTTCCCCAGTTTCTTCCACAGCCAACGGAGCCACACTCCCATCCAATTATACAATTATACAATATACAATTCCGTTTGTCGATCAGTTTGCTTGTGTTGAACCTTTGTTGTATGTACTGCACTGGCTCCCAGTTGCTTTCAAAGTGCAATTCAAGTTAATTGCTAGTTATTATTTTTAAAATCCTATGTAGCATAATGCCGGGTTATTTTTGGGAACATTTTTTCCCTGGAAGTAACTGCTTATTCCCTAGAACTCACAGAGTTGGCACTCTCCAAGTCTTTTCCTTTAAATATTGTCATCTGTTGGGACCACAAAATCAGCCTTGCACATGAAATTCACAGTACTCTCTGCCCTGTAAGCCTTCCAAAAAGTTGTAAAGATCTGGCTCTTCTTCCAGGCATTGAGCTAGGGTAGAGGTTCAGACAGGTTAATAGTTTGGTTGGTCTAGACTCTAGGTTATGTGCGTGTATATATATATTGAAATACTTCTTTTTGATGGGAGAAATGATTACAAATGTACTGTTTCCAATAAATAACTGAGACCCTAATGTCTAGAGAAAGAGGAAGAAAACTGAAAAATATATCACCGCCTTGCTATGCATCAAGAGGGAAAGTGCTTCATGATTTCTGCTTAAAACCCTGAAAACAAACAAATACAGTATAAATGATCATTAATAGTCACTTGAAGGAAATGTAGATGCAGTGGCTGTGAGAAACAAATAAATAAATAAACAAACAAACAAATAAATAAATAAATGGAAGCCTTATAACAGACTGAAATCAATAACCAATACAGTGTTCTTCTTGCTTGCGTATCCTTCTCTTCCTCCTATGTTTCTATCTGCTATTTCTGGCCTGAATTATAGCCTTGAACTTTACTTTCTCATTTGATCAAGCAATATCTTTTTTGCTTGTTTTGGTTTTTTTTGTTTGTCTGATGCTAAGGAATGCTGACAGTGCTAAATTCAAATTGGAAGGAAGGAAATTTGCACTTCAAGGCAGCTCTTAGCTACCAATCTTGGCTCAGAAATGGAGCTTTTGGTGCCAAGTATACATGAAAAGGTTGAGAAAGAAAAACAATTATGCAGAGAGATGATAGGTAAATGCTTTGATTTGGGTGTTTCCGAGCAGGCTCTTTCAGTACATATAGTGCTCCCCGTCACCTTCTATTTTCTTAATATAATTCTTATGTAAGATTAGTTTGTCATTTCAAGGCTGAAGTTAAGCTTATATATTGAGTCATAATGCTATATAAAATGTAGCAAAGAATTTCCAGCTTGGAAAACCCTTGGGTGATGTTACAACAGTTATCAAGCTAGAGCTGGTATATGTAGAGAACATCTTGTATTACTCACAAAATGAACTGATGTTGAGAGAAAACTTAGAAGTTTAGGAAAGTAATGTGAATGAAGTTTATATATAAGTAACCAAAATGCCATCTTAATCTGATAACAAGAGGATTTACTCATTTCTCCAAACTATGAATGGGGAACGGTGCTTTACATTCATCTTTCAAAATAGAAGAAATTATTGAAAAGATTAATAGAAACTCAAAGGTCTGTACAAATTTCTGTTGCCATGCTGAGTGGTTTTGAAAATCAGCCTAAATATTTGCTGCTAGTAGTCTTGTGAATTGGTTAATGGATTGATTGATTAAGTGCTATCAAGTAGTTTCAACTCCTAGAGACCACACAGATAGATTTTCTCCATGATGATCTATCTCTAACCTGTTCCCAAAGGTGCATCATTGCTACTCTGAGTTGGTACATGTTGTTATTCATCGTCTTCTTCTCTTTCTTTCTTCCCTACTTAGCTTTAGAACTTTTCCACAGAGCTAGGTCTTCACATGATGAGTCTGAAGTATGATAATTATAACCTGGTCATTTGTCCTTCCAGTGATAATTTTGGGTTAATTTGTTCAATGACCTATCATTTTGTTTTCTTAACTGTCCACAATATTCTTAGAAATTTTCTTCAACTTTAGCTCAGCTAAAGCAAGCAGGTGCCTATATTGGGCAGCAGCAGTATAGGAAAATGCCAGAGGCATTTGTCACTTGAGTGACATAGGCAAAGGCATCAGTTTGTAAGCAATAGTAAGTCACTCCTGTATTTCTACAAGAAATTATATGGATAGATTTTGGTGAATGTAATCCCTTAAACATACCCTAGACTGTACCTCTTCTACTCATCTGTTTTCTGTGTAGTCTCTGTTTTTTCTTTTTCTCATTCCTCATCTTCCCACTTCACTTACTTATTTCCCTTACTTCTTTTTTAATCCCATTTTCTCATTCACTGTTTCTCTGGGAAGGAAAAAGGGAAGTATTACATATGTAATGTATCTAAGAAGGTAGTTTCTTCAAGATAATGGCTGCTATAATTATGCATATGGAAATCAAACAGTTTTGTAAACGGGATGCTATTTTTTACAAGCAATTCATGGTGAGTTATCAAATCAGTTGATTTTAGTTTATATTTTGATCCTGGCCCTTTCCTTTTTTGGAAGTGTGACTTTCACACATACATATATTCACAAACAAGTCCAAGTATGTCAGTTCATATAATTAATGGGCTGGTGGTTGATGTGAGGAGAGCCAGTTTGGTGTAATATTAAGGCATCAAACTAATAACTGGCAGACTGCGAGTTCTAGTTCCACCTTAGGCATAAAGCCTACTGGGTGATATTGGGCCAGTTACTTTCTCTCAGTTCGAGGAAGAAGGCAATGGCAAACTGCTTCTGAAAAACCTTGCCAAGAAAACTGAAGGGACCTGCCTCCAAGAATTGGACAGGATTAAACTGAAGAAGAAAAAATAATGATGTGAAACATATCTTAGCAGTCTTAAAGGCAATCTTAAAGGCAATGATACCATCATAGCAAAAAAAACAAAAACAACAACCCTAATTTGAATGTCCATCAAGATCTCCCACATTCTGTTTTAAAACTTCAGGATCGTATTATTGCATCCTCACACATTTCATAACATTACCGGTAATTGTGATGCAGAGATTTTGAAAGCTTGCACATTTGAAAGACTTCTAATATTGCACTAATAAAGAATCCGAAAGTTTAACAGAAAAATTGAAAAACATAGTTGGAGGTCTTCTAGTCCAAGCCTTAGCTGAAACAGGAAAACAACACTTCAAACAAATGGTTGTCCAGTCTCTTCTTAAAAACCTCCAGTGTTGCACCTACAACTTCTAGAGGCAAGTCGTTCCACAGATTAATTATTCTGTCAGGAAATTGTCACAAGTTTACTAATGGCCATCGTAGCTATGATTTTGTGTTATAATTCCTTCCCAAGCTTTTAATCAAGCCAGTGGCTTAATTAAAATTCCATATGAGGATTGCTGCTAGTTCTGTGGCCCTCATGGTAGAACATTATTTCTGAGAAGGGATGCCTCAGTGTATTTCCTTACTGGCATCACAAACTTTGTAATCACAAATAGATTATTGAAACCTTTTCAGTTCAAACTATTAGGGCAATATATCTTTTGTTATTGAGAAAAGTATTGAGAAAAGCTGCTTTGGAACACCTAGAGATAAAAATGTGTACCTTGCCTATATCTCTTTAAAGCAAAGGTAGATGCTTTTAAAATGTGCAGATGGGTGCTGTGTTTATCATCCCTTTGCCTCTAGCGCTCCTTTTTTTCTCCACTACCTTTTTAAACATAAACATTGTAGAGCCCTTATGGGGCTACTTATTTTCTTCTAATATTTTTGCTGCTTAAGAAAACCTCAACACAAAGCTATAGCAGCCATGTGCATGCCAAAGGGTTTTTTTATTTTTTTGCATTTAGCTATTATAAATGTGATTTAAGTGCAGGTTTAAATATGTGCAAGTACAGCTCTGCATTGGTTAAAAATGATGTTACCCTGTGGCATTCATAGAGCTGCATCCTCCACTGAATAGAAATGTTAAAACTTCTAAGCTTTGATATAATCCTTCCTGCATATTAGTTCCCTGGAGGGTATTATTCTTAGAAGAAGAAAAAAAGCAGGGACTTTCTTATTATTTTCCATTACACTACAAACTTAAGTTAGTTCTCAGTACTTCAGGAGGCAGAATTTGCATAAAGGGAAGAAAGATAAATTGTTATCATGATCATTAAGTGCTTATCAATTAAAAAGAAAATAATCAAAAGAAATACGTTCCTTTTGATCTTCACTATTTTCAGCTAATCTCTTCTGAAAGTGTTTTGCTAAGATATTTTAGAAATACATTGCACTTATGGGGGCCCTAACTCAATGTGCAACTTACCTAAATTGACGAAATACTATTTCACATACCACTGTACCTAATCAATATTCCATTATTGTAAATTAAGTGCCTTGCTACAGTAGTTTGTACTGGCTATTAGAAAACATGTTACCTAATTTCCTGAGCAATAATAGGATAAATTGTATACATTTTTATTATAAAAACCCTAACAATTGTCTCCTTAAAGTTAATGGATTTTTGAGTAGAATTGACACTTGAGAACTAGATAATAAATCATAACAAAATTAAAGCTAAGTTATTAACTTTTGGGCAAATGACCATCTGCTACAAAATGAGTGTACTTAATTCTCCCTTGACTGCGACAGTGAAAAATTGTTTTATTGAAATTGTATTTATTTCTTAAATTTGTTATCTGTCTAGCCTTGAATTAAAGGATAGTTCCACAACATTATTTTGAACCACTTTAGAATTCCTTCCAGAACTTTTTGAACTCGGATTATTTTCTGATTTTGAAAGTGAGATGAGCTTATTTTCAACTCCATTCTGAAATATTGGAAACCCCAACAAGCTGGTATTCTCTTTTGAATTGCTGTAGCTCTGCAGACTTGTGGGTAGTCTCATTCTGCATTGGCAGGGAGTCTTGCTTTACCCTGCCTCAAGTGCTCAACCCTTTTATTACTTTCTCTGCTGTATAGAAGTACAGGGTCCTGTTCCTGGGGCTTTGCTCATCCTGTATGTATTGCTTAAAACTCCTCTCCAATAAGGCCACCATAGCAACATGAGACTAGACCTCGGCTACTGGGAAAATAGCAAAATTGCTAGCATGCTATGACTTTGCCTTCGTAATTCACAAGGTCTTTTAAATGCACAGAAGAAATAGTTACCAAGCATAGAAAGATTTCAAGACTTTGGCTTACTTTTTTTTGAAGGATTTTTATTTGTATAACCTCTTATTACTAGGGTAGTGACCACTATGACTTTTTATTGATCTTATTTTTTGAAAACTATCAGACAAATGCAAACTGCTCTTTGTATTGGAAAATGGAGGGATTAACATTAAAACAATTGATTTTATTTCCTTTTGCTGTGAGAAAAAGTTGAGGGATTTTTTGTTATTTCATGAGTGGTAATAGCTCAAAGAGTAGAACTATGATTGGATAATCCAATAGGCACCCTTTGGTCACCTGAAATAAAAATGGGCAATAACTGATTGACTATTCTTTGCATGTTCTCTTTTCTCTGATTTTGGTAGAAATGCAGACAGTTGAATGTTTCAGACATTTTGTTGGGTTTGGGATTGGAAATGTTGCTGCCCTAAATCACTAGAATTTTCACATGGTATCTCAAAAACCCACAACACTTTCAATTACATTTGCAGAAAAAGAAATATCTGTTTCCTTTGGGGGGAAAACTATTAAGCCAAAATCCCACTGTACTTTTAGAAACATATCTGTCAGGATAAAACCTTCAAGTGGTAAGATCCATGGTGACACAGCAGTTAGAATGAAGTATTACAGGCTACCTCACTGTTCACTGCCAGGAGTTCAAACCTGACCATCTCAGGAAGGACTCAGCCTTCCATCTTTCTGAGATTGGTAAAATGAGGAGCAGATTGTTGTGGGCAATATGCTGACTCTGTAAAGGTGCTTGGAGAATATTGTAAAGCACTGTGAAGCAGTATGTCAATCTAAGTGCTATTGCTAAGTCTTCCTCTTCCTCTTCCTCTTCTTCCTCTTCTTCTTCTTCTTCTTCAAAATTTAGGGAGACCTTCTACAAGACCAACATAAAGGCATCCTGAAATAAAGTTATATGATGGACTATAATAGTAAGCCAAAGTCTTGAAATCTTTCAATGCTTGGTAGTTATTTCTCCTGTGCATTTAAAAGACCTTGTGAATTCAGAATGGATTTAGCTGAATTATTCAGTGATGGTCCTCAGTTCAAACTGAATCTGATGTATTCTATCTCATATATTTCTAGTATCTGTGATCAATAAACTAAACCCACACGAATGCTATGCAAATTGCTACAATAATTTTCAGTACTTCTAGTACTGAAATTATTTATCTGATTGTATGGGAGAAAGGTGTTTGCTTTTATAATATGAAATCATTTCATTGAGGGCCGCATCAGGGCTGTGGTTGACTTCAGGGGGCCAGCTGGGCATGGCCAACTGGGTGAGTGTGGCCAGCTTGATGCCATTCCCCAAACTATTGGCGTGTTTCTTCTTTGCATTGGGTAGACCGAGCTGATGCCACACTGGCCTGATCTTTCCTCTTCACACTAGGTAGACCAGTCTGAAGCTACATTGGCCTGATCTTTCCTCTTTGCACTGGGTAGACTGGGCCAAAGCTACACTGACCTGATCTTTCTTTTTTGCACTGGGTAGACCGAGCCAAAGCTACGCTGGCCTGATCTTTCCTCTTTGCACTGGGTAGACAGAGGTGAAGCTGTGCTGGCCTGATCTTTCTTTGCACTGGGTGAACTGGGCCGATCTTTCTCTTTGCATTGGGTAGATCAGGATGGCTCTATGGGCTGGATCTGACCACATCGCAGGCCAGATGTGGCCCGTGGGCCTTGAGTTTGACAACCCTGATCTGGGGAAGATGGGTTGGACAATGAACATAGTAGCCACCAGTCCTGACCATTTGCTGATTTGAATGGGATTTGAAAATATTTGGGGGAGCACAAATGTCTCACTTTCAGTTTAGAGTAAGGAAGGTTAAATTTGGTGTTTTTTAAGTGACTAATGTTATGGCTGAATTGATTTAACCTGACTGAACAGATATTTTGAATGAACCCCTTGACACAAACTTTGGTGAATGTGCTGTTCTCCTCCAAAGTGTTTCCAAAAAAATGTTAGCTGCTTGAGGAAAATGAGTTGCCTGCCAATTTCAAACAGCTTAATGAAGTTTAAGATAACCTATGCCAAAAACAAGCAACATGTTCCTTTACAACACCAACTAGAGAAAACAAGTTATTATTACCTTTATTGTCAGAATACAACATGTGTACAATGAGATTGGCTGAGCCTCCCTTTGTGGCCCCCACAACTCACAGTGAGGAAGTGCCTCCTCCTTTACCGAGTTGCCTCTTCAAATACTGTAAAAAATCATGCTTATTGTCTCCTCTGACATGACTCTTCCCAAGCTTTGGCATGCCATGTCACAGAACACACCATTCTGAGTTCTCTGATTGTCTTTGGAGATTTCATGTTTATGGCTTTGGCAGGTGGCAGAAAGAGGCAGGGAGAAGCTTTAAGGCAACATAAATAATCTTATGTCAAAGTAAATCACTGCTTTGTTGTCAACACTAGTGTGTACATCTCTTCATTTAAAGAAAACAAGGACATTTTATACAGGCCTATTATGAAAAGGCAGAGGGAGAGAGAAAAATAGATAGATAAGTAGCTAGATAGCTAGATAGCTAGATAGCTAGATAGCTAGATAGCTAGATAGATAGATAGATAGATAGATAGAGATAGAGATCTCAATTAGAAGAAAACTCTATATCCCTTGCTTAATTATCTAAATCTTTATCAATATTTCATGCAAATTAATATTCTTCAGGAAGACAGGGGTCCACATTTTGTTATTAATGCAGGTGTATCAGACCTGCTCTGTATTTTGCAAGCATTTGCAGCCTTTTTTGGGACATACTAAAATGTTTCATAGACTAAAACAAGTATGAAAACATGCAAGTATTGTGTCAATTAAGATTCTCAATCATCCAGGTACAGTTGTCTGGAAGCTGAGTCATGGCAACTGGATTTCTTTTCTTTTTTGGTTTCAAACATTTCACTGCTTATTCAATAGTGGATGAACAATTTGGTTAGGAGGACTTTATATATGACATCCATGGTGGTTTCATCTCTTACCTAATCTGAATAGGCTTGACCTATTGTATATATGGTTCCCCAAATCAACTTGCTCAGACTGAAGAAATTACTTGTATAAGCAGTGTAATATTTGAAACCAAAACAGAGAAGAAATACAGTTGCCATGACTCAATTTCCTTGGTGGTGCAGGCTGTTAAACTCCTAGCACTTAGCTCCAGCTACCTGCAATTATTGCAGGCTCGAATCCCACCAGGCTCAAGGTTGACTCAGCCTTCCATCCTCTCGGGGTAGGTAAATTGAGGACCCAAGATTGTTGCGGGGAATAAGCTGACTTTGTAAAAATGCTGCTTAGTAATAAGCAGGCATATACAATGGAATGAAGGCTATTGCTGAGCGCACTGGGTTGCGCTCCAAAAATTGTAAGCCATCCTGAGTCTCCGGAGAAGGGCGGCATATAAATATGAATTTTTTAAAAAATTCCAGACAAAAAGTATTGTGTTACTTATGCTGGTAGAGTATCAGTTGTGATCTTAACCATGATTATTTTAAGACAATGGCCAGATCTATTAGTGATGTAACAGCAGTTGTGGTCATTCACTTACACAATAAGTTAATCATACCTATATTTGCCATAATCATTGCTCAGGCTTATGAACAGAGAAGTAGAGAGTGGCTAAAGTTTAATGAAATAAATGATTTGATTAAATATGATCAAAAAGAACTGAAAGAATATAGTTAGAGCCAAATCTATCTTCTAAAATGTTGGCAATTCTCCCCAATTTGATGTCATCTGAAAATTTGATGAGTTCCCCTTCTATCCCCTGATTAGACTCCAGTATCTAAGGGAACCTACATTTTAATGATCAGATACATTTTAATTTTTGTTGAAAGCTGTCTTCATCAAAGCCTTTGGCTAACTCTTTCAAAAGAAATGTTGCCCAAACAATTTGAAGCCCTAATTTCAACAAAAGGAAGAAGGGCTGGTCACATTTTAACAGAAAACTCTTGGAGGGGCACCATGCTGAAAATCTAATAGTGAATCCACAAGGGCCTGAAGTGACAAGAAGTGTCAGTGAAAGATGTCAAGATGCCATCAAAATAGCATATCTCTATGGGATTCATATCACTGCTTTTCTACCTCAGTATGGAAGCTTCCTACAGTTAGCAACAGGATGGATGGAGAGAACAGAAAAAATATGCACATGTGTGTGCATACACTTTTAAAATATAGCTTTAAAGATGTACAGTCATCTTCAAGTTTTCTTTGAAACATTTTTTCATTCCTTTAAATGTAGCTTTGCCTGAAAAATTGGCATTCAGTTTGAATAAAATTGAATATGTTTCAGGGCTCAAGCAGCGTGCTTTCCATCTGAAGTAAAACAGAAATGAATTTCAATTAAGTGCTTCCATTATAATCTGTCTCTACCTGTAGTGTTCATCAAAATTGCTAAGAAGTGTTATATAATGTATGAACAGAATTTGCCCACCAGCAGCAAGTTTGCACATTATCTTAACTATATAGACAGCAATGTCTTGCAGTGAAAGACTTTAATTGTAGTCTGTACAATTGTAGACTGTATTGTATTCAGATGATTTATATGTATATCCCCCATGTTCTTTCCTCTCCTAGAAAGATACCAATTACCAATTCTGTTGAGGAAGCAGCAACATTTCTGTGACCAGAATCTAGTTCTCAAATAATCCCTGTAAAATGGCAGTTGTACAGTCTGATTTTTGAATGAATTTAATTTAGGAGAGTTCTTTTGAGAAGCCTCAACACCCCCTGCTCTCTTGAGCTGCATTCAAATTAGTTAAATGAATCAAATGCTGGAAAAACATTTCTAATATATTTAATAGACTTATAATTGACAAATAAGTTAAATTCCAGTTAGTTGGTCTGATGCTGATGCATTATTGAGAAGTGGCATAATACTCCCATGGGGAACATCGCAACAGTTCCACTGCCATTACTTCAGGATTGTTTTTGGGAGTTTGAATTCAGTTACTCCCTTTCTGACAATAAAATAAATTAATGTCATGCCTATCTGGCTAGGAAATTCAGCAAACGTCTATAAAAATTAATATTCCATATAAGCTGGTGTGTACACCACATTTAGGGTGCAGTTCACTATATTGTCTCAATATCATCATACTCCGTATTTTAGAATCTAGAATTATTTGATTTTGTGGATATATTTAAGAGTCTTACAAATTGACAATTTGATAATATCCATCAGTGCTGCTATAATTAATTTGGTACTTGCCAGTGCTGCTATAATACTGATATGCTTTAATTAATGGCCCAAATCTTTACTCTTAGTATGTCAGCGGTTTTATTTATTAAAATGATGATTTGATTATTTGCTTTATCCTTTCTTCGTCATTCAGGTGCTATAAAATATAATAGGAATAGGATGAATTACAAGCAGTTTCATCATATTATTTTGACACCTTTGGAATTAGAATTAGTTTATAAATTGAGTACATATGTTCATCATTCACCAATTATTAAATTTAGAACTTTGGAAACATTTCACTGAAATCTTGCAAATTATCAATAAGTGGAAATCTAAAACAAAAAAGCGGAAGGTTTTTATTTCCAGGGTGACTTTGGTTTTGATACATTTCTTGAGGCATGTTCCTTGCCCAGTTTTCTGTTGTAGTTCAGAATTCAGAATTCAGAAAGAAAAAAAGAAAGAAAGAAAGAAAGAAAGAAAGAAAGAAAGAAAGAAAGAAAGAAAGAAAGAAAGATGGAGCATAGTAGGATGGGTCTTGTTTTTTTGTTTCATTTAACTATCTCATCTACCTGACTGGCCTAACGTCAACAAATGTGACACTGGGTGACAATGATTTGTCTACTCATCTTTTTAAAAAAAACATGTATAAAACATGGCATAAACAATAAATATGTTCATATACAAGAAAGCACAACATGAGTGCTTGTGGGGTTTTGCTCCTTGGTGACAAAGAGAAAAGAAATGCATTAGGGTGGGGTGGATGATGGATATGAAGGATACAATAGCATTAGTATCCAATCCTGCAGACCCTGCATGCTCCTTCATGAAATAACTAAACAAAGAGTCCTGAACCAGAATATATATTATATCAACGTCATTCTATACAATATTATATATCATTTCAACATCTCTCTTCAAACCAAAAACTCCATTGACTATGAAGCTAGAGCAATCAGTCCTCAAACTCCTTTCTCCTTAATCCAGTGCTTTTCTTATTCAAAGAATTTAAGGGAAATATGCATTCTTTTGGCAAGCTATGGTGTTCCTTCAACTTTCAAAATGATTAATAACACTCCTTGAAGGTTGTGATTGACTCAATCAATTTGTTGACTCAATCAACTCAGTCAATTTGTTTTAGCTTTGGGTTTCATAGGAACAACCTATTGTGAAACTTTTGAAATCTTACCAATTTGATCCTGGAGTTGGAGTAGGCCAAACCATACTGCTAAAATCAACAATATTTTAAAAATTATGTTGATAATTGCCATTATTCCTGTGGGCAGCATAGGAACAGAGTCTGGCAATGTTTGGGTCACTTCCCAAATATGTTATTGCTATCTTAACAATCAATCTCATCAACTAAATATAAAATTAAAAACAAAAACAAAAAATTGCACTATGGGTTTAGGAAAGCATTTTACAATATTAGGATTTTTATAACCTTAAAAAGAATCTACTAGGAATTCTCCTGAATTTTATGGACAAAATTGTGTTCTGAAATTGAGAGGGAGTTGGATCCGTGTTAAAATCAGCTGCAGCTAGAGCAGATATTTCTAAAAAAATCTATCTAATGAAACAGGCAAGCATATGTAACTTTGACCTTTTTAAAACATTATGATGTAATTTGAAGTCATGGTTTGCAAAATAGTAAGTGGAGAGATGAACTGCCAGTGCAAGTTCAGCAAGTTTGTTAAAATCAAAATTCAAACTTCACCATTACTCTTGTTTTCAGCAGACTGATCTTCTTCCATCAACAAACCTAATATGTGCCAGGAAGAATTTCTAGATGAATCAGAAAACTCATTTTTACAGTGCCAGTGCTCATTTAGTCAATGGACATTTTATGTTACTTTTTCTCAATCTGGTCCCATTCAGATGTGCTGAACTTTAACTCCCATAATTTGCAGCATAATTCAGACTGACATTCTCATGTGGGCACTTGGTCAGTAATGTAGACCCCAATACAATTGTAGGATATTGAATTGGGTAGGCTCTTAAGCAGCATGGGATGTTAGCAGCCATTTTGGATGAACTGGTGTGATAATTACTCATATGGTAATCGATCAATAGATTAAGGTACTAAGCAATAGGTCTTTTGTTGCCTAGAATGAACAGTCATGGATATATGTCAGACAATTGCATGCACCTTCTACCTGATAGCATGTGGATGTAAGAAAAAAATGACGTGGAACAGAATGAAAGCAATTATTTTATAGAAGGTCATAGAAGTGTGTGGAGTTACACTAATGGGAAGTATAAAAATGATGTTTTGTGGACTGATGGAGCAAAAAAGGTAAGGATAAAGAAAAAAATGTAGAATGTTGAAAAAGGATGAAGAAAAATTATTCTGTAAGGTAGACAAAGAGAATAAGAAAGTATTAAGATGAGAAAGGTGAAAAGAAAATGCATAACTTTTTAAAATAGCTGAAGATGGCTCAATAAGGAGAGAAGGATGAATGGAATTTAAAATAAAAGTCAAGGAGTGATTTGGGGAGAAATTCCATCCTCTCGGGGTAGGTAAATTGAGGACCCAAGATTGTTGGGGGCAATAAGCTGACTTTGAAAAATGCCGCTTAGTAATAAGCAGGCATATACAATGGAATGAAGGCTATTGCTGAGCACACTGGGTTGTATCCCCAAAAATTGTAAGCCGCCCTGAGTCTTCGGAGAAGGGCGGCATATAAATGTAATTAAAAAAAAAGTGAAGGAATGCCAGAAGGATTATTACTGTATATTGATTTGTATGGAAAAGTTAGCAGTATGTTGAAGAGCAGAATTGAAGGGGGGAAAAGCCATAAGGTGAGTATCCCAGGGGAAGAAGGACAAAAAGGGAATCAGAAATATTGCAAAAATATTGAAAAATAAAAAGCAGGTGAAAGTGATATAACTGAGAAACATTAAAATGTGGACATTGTTTGTTCATAGAAGCAAGCTATTATCATTTCCTTATAAAAAGGGAAACGCAGTAAAAGAGAATGGGAAAACTAAAAGGAAATTAAGTTGGTAGCTGTGATGGGGAACATTTTTGACAAAGGAAAGGCTGCAAAGAGCAAAATTTCAGAAGTGTGTTGTGGTTTTTATTTTCAAACATGGAGTGCACAAATCAATTTTTTGCTCTTCAGTATTCATAGAGACATTAATAAATATGAGAAAAATATTTGTGTAACTGTTGATTTTGAAAAGTATGTGACAAAACAAATAGGATTAAGTTATGGAATTTTGTTTTCTTCCATTCAGTCATGTCCAATTCTTGGAGGCTGCTTGGATAAGCCCTTGCAGTTTCCTTGGCAAGGATTTTCATAACCTGTTTGCCATTGTGTTTCTTAGGGCAGACTGGCCCAAGGTCATCCAGCTGGCTTCATGCCCAAGGTGGCACTAAGACTCACAAGGATGGGTGATATACCCATTTAATGCATTTATGAATAGATGCATAAGAATTTCTTGCAGTGTTATTGCATAGAGCAAGTTTGGTCTAAGGCACCAGACTAGAAAACAGGAGACTGTGAGTTCAAATCTTGCCTTGGTCATGAAATCCAGCTGGGTGACTCTGGGCCAGTCACAATCTCTTAGCCCTAACCTACCTCACAGGGTTGTTTTTGTAGTGAACATAGGAGGAAGAAGACATGTTCAATATATTTGACAATCTTTAGTGTTTGTAAAAGTAATAAAAGTGGAATACAAATAAAATAAAGTAAAGAGTAGATGTTTGTTGGTTGGAAATGTGAATGTATGTATTCTTTTGAATGCAGACAATGATACATAGTTGACTTAGAACTTCATTTTAAAACCTGCAAATGTTGATAGAAAAGAAATGGCTAAGTACACAACCTGTTCTAAAGAATAAATATTCATAGAAAGAAGCAAAAATGAAAATATAAAGAGGTTATGATAGGACTACTTACCAGATACATGAAATAAGTATTAGAAGATTGTTTGATAAGAACGCACTGTCTAAGCAATTAGAAATGTGTATGTTCTACATTTATTGGTTATGTTTTTCTTTTTGATTTCATTTTTAATGAAATGTGTTGTATTCTGTATATCTTTTAATGTTTAATAAAGTTTATTTTTAAAATTTTAAAAAAGAAAGATGCAAAAATGGTTATATATAAAATAAGCTTTTGTTATAAGGAAATGAGAATTGAATATGTTAGGAGAATAAAAAGAGATTATTTAAGATATATGTCTGTGGTGAAACAAGAAGACCTAGGATCAAGAATGACAGGTACAGAAAATGTTGTCCATGGAATATAAAAATGAGTGTTCAGCACAAAACAAGTTTGTTAAGTTTGTTGTTTCTTTCATACAGGAAGAATGAACAAAAACTGCATTGCAAAACAAGTATATATTGAGCTTTGGCCTGGCGACTGGTGATGACCAGGCAGGGGCTGAAGGAGTTTTTGGTCATCGGAGGAGGAGCCCCTGTGGAGGTTGGAGCCCTGGGCCTTAGGCCTTCATCTACTGCTGCCTGGGAGTCGCTGCCTGGACTGGCTGAGAGCTCTGGGGGGTGGATTTTGATCCTCCCTGGGAGTCTCTCAGCCCCTTCATTGGAGGTTGTGTGGGCAGCAGGACCTAGTTTGGTTCTTGCTGGTGGTCCTCTCGGCTTCTGCTTTGCCTGTTCTCCTCAACCAATAATTCCACCTATTCCATGGACATCTCCTGATTCTGCTATTTGTACATCTCTGAACTCTGACTTTGCACTTTATCTTCTGCACTTTAAAGATGTTAAGTTTGCATGACGAGTCAGACGCGAGGAGTTCCAGCAAGGAGTTTATTAAGTGACTACAGCTCAAATAGACCCGCCCAGGCTTGGCTACGGCTGCCTCTTATAGCCTGCAGCCGTAGCTGCCAGCCAATGGGAGTGCAGGGTTTCTTCCCGCACTATTTAAACCAATACCATTTGACATTTTACAAGAACAGTTCAAATAAACCAATAACATTCAAACCTACATACATAACAAAAGACCTTTGATATTTATTGCTGCTCTAATCCGAATTCCCTTCTCTGTTGTCACCAACCATTGTCCTTGACTATTGTCTGGCCTGCTGTTGTGAGAGAACAGCAGGCTGCTCCATTGTTCCAGCCCGGTGAGAACTGCCATGGTGGGAGAGTGGTGGTTGTACCATATCTTCATCTGCCCCCCCCAAGGGATGGTGAGAGAGCCTTCGGGGGTCACGATATGATAACTGTAGGTGCTGGTTGCAAGGACTGGAGACGATGATAACGACTTCTTAATTCTAATATGTTTTAACATCAATTATTTGTGGCCGTTTTTATCTTCCCTATCTTCTGTGTTTTAATTTTTATCATGATTTTGGGTTATTCATCTATGGAGCTGCGGGCCTACAGGACTGTTCCCTTGTCTCTAGTATGGCCCATGGGGGTGTCAAGAGCTTACCTTTATGATGGATTGTTAGATCTCGAGAGGTGGCATTGCGCGACCAAGGGAGGGTAATTTTAAATTGGGCAAAGGAAACTTTTAAATTTTTGCCGCTATCTTAAAGGGTTAGGGAAGGGGGAGGGTTGTCCATCTGGGCATGTGGATGATCAATTTTTACCCAGAAAGGAAGGAACTCAGTCCAGCCCAACTGGGGATCGTGCTGTGGAGGGAGGGAAGGGGGGGCCCATTGGACTCCAGCTGCTGAGGCAGGAATGCCGATCCCCAGGGCGATCGGACTTGGCAGGGGATGGAGAGGTGGGGAGTCATATCACATGAAGGGAGCGCGCTGTCGCTATCTAAGAGCTGTGGCGTGCTCTGACTCCCATGCCTCTGCCCACTCCCCCGGGGATACAGGACTCGGAGACCCTGGGCTCAGGTTGGTGTATTTTAATGCCAGGTCCGTGGTTAATAAGGCTCCCCTCCTTGGTGAATTGATCAGGGAGGAGGCCGCGGACCTGGCCTGTATCACTGAGACCCGGTTGGGGCCGGAGGGTGGAGTGCCTCTGGTCGATCTCTGCCCCCCAGGTTTTCAGATTTTGCACCAGCCACGAGCTCAGGGGAGGGGTGGGGGGGTGGCTGTTGTTATTCGGGAGACCCTGATTCCAAGGGAGGTCATTGTTCCGCAGATAGGCAGGTGTGAAGCCCTCATCTTGAGGTTGGGGCCTGGTGGTCGGTTGGGCCTGTTGCTTTTATACCTATCCCCCAACTATGTGGCAACAGCCCTGCCTGGGCTGCTCAATGCCCTCTCGGGAGTGGCGGTGGAGTTCCCAAGCCTTTTGGTTTTGGTTGACTTCAACCTGCCCTCCCTGGGGGGGACATCGGGATTGGTCCAGGAGTTCATGGCTTCCATGGCAGCTATGGACCTGACCCAAATAATACAGGCCCCCACACATGAGGGGGGCAACACGCTCGACCTTGTTTTTGTCTCGGAACGTTAGCGTAGTGATCTGGGGGTGGGCATCGTGAATGTCCAACCCATAGCATGGTCAGATCACTATCTCCTGCGGCTGGTCTTCCAACAAGTGGCCCCACCATTGGGATGAGGAGCCACTGAGATGGTTCCGCCCCAGACGTCTGATGGACCCTGAAAGGTTCCAGACAGAACTGGGGTTTTGCCCGCCTCCCTTATCCACAGCTCGGCCGAGGTACTGGCTGCCACTTGGCAACAGGCGCCACTGAGGCCCTCACTAAGTTGTCCCTGCCCCTCACTTGCAGATCCCAGATGGCTCCTTGGTTCACAGAGGAGTTCAGGGAGATGAAGCAGCGTAGGAGGGGGTTAGAGAGCAGGTGGAGATCGACCCACTCTGAATCCGACCGAGCCCAGCTAAGAGCCTATATTAGGACTTACCTGGTAGCTTTGGGGGTGGTGAAGAGGTCATACCTCTCTGCTCTCATAGCATCTGCAGACGACCGCCCAGCTGCCCTGTTTAGGTCACCCGCTCCCTCTTACATCGGGAGGCGGGGTTGGATCCTATGAAGGGTAGAGCTGAGGAATTTGGTCAGTATCTGCTGGATAAGATCGCTCAGATTTGGGAGGGGTTAGACTATAACTTGCAGTGGTCTGAGGAGGAGGACAAGAAGTCCGCCAATATCATCTGGGCTGAGTTTGATCCTGTTTCTGAGGATGAAGTGGACAGGATTATCGGCGGCAGGTTCCGCCACATGTTTATTGGACCCATGCCCTTCCTGGATGGTCTATGCCTGGGGAAGTCCGTCGCGTGGCTCGGGCAGTTGTCAATGCTTCATTAAAGGAGGCTCTTTCCTGTGCGCCTTGAAAGAGGCGGTGGTGAGACCTCTCCTGAAGAACCTGCCCTGGACCCAGCCGTGATTAAACAACTTCCGTCTGGTCTCCAACCTTTGTTTTTAGCGAGAGGTTGTTGAGAGTGGTGGCTCAACAGTTTCCGCTTTTCCTGGATGAAGCGGACTATCTAGATCAATCGGGCTTCCTGCCTGGGTTCAGTACAGAGGCGGCATTGGTAGCGCTGGTGGATGATCTCTGGAGGGGGCGGGACAGAGGCTTTTCCTCTGTCCTGGTCCTATTAGATCTCTCGGCTCTACTCATCGACCATTCATGGTACTCTATTATTGTTCCTTGTGGGATTGGGAGAGTGGGGGCACTGTTCTGCAGTGGTTCTCCTCTTACCTCTCGGAGTGCGTTATGCTTGTCGGTGTGGCAGGGGGCAGAGGTCGGGCCCAAGGGCTCTCGTGTGGGATCCAGGGGAGTCCAGTCTCACCCCTCCTGTTCAACATCTGAAATGCTGGGAGAGATCATCCGAGGTTTTGGGTGAGTATCATCAGTATGCTGATGATACCCAGTTATCCATCTCCATCCCAAACCAAATCAGTGATGCCCTCTCTGTGATGTCCCGTTGTTTGGATGTGGTACAGATCTGGATGGGCAGGAACAGACTAGCTCAATCCAGCCAAGACTGAGTGGTTGTCGTGCAGGCATCTCGCTCCAGTGAGTATATTCCACCTTTGGCTATAGGGGAGAGGTGTTACCCCTGTGGATAGGGCGCAGAACCTGGGGTTCTCCTGACTCACGCTCAGTTTGGAGGAGCAGATGGGAGCCGTAGCCAGGGGGGCCTTTGCCCAGGTTCGGCTGGTTCACCAGCTCCGCCCTTACCTGGATCGAGATGCCCTTCGCACGGTCACTCATGCACTTGTTACGTCCCAACTCGACTACTGCAATGCTCTCTATGTAGGACTGCCCTTGCATACCATCCGGAGGCTCCAGCTGGTGCAGAATGCGGCCGCATGGGTTGTGATGGGAGTCTCCCAATACTTCCATGTTACGCTCTCCCGCCGCGAGCTGCATTATTACCGTTGCCCTCCATGTGCATTCAAGGTTTTGACATTAACATTCAAAGTCCTTCATGGCATGGGTCCGGGGTACTTGCAGGAATGTCTCCTGCCGATATCAAATACGTCGCCCTATGCGCGAGCACATAGGTTGGGACTCGGGTTGCCGTCCGCGACAATGTCGGCTTGCGGTGACCGGGAAGGGCCTATTCTGCATTGGCCCCGCCTTATGGAACCAGCTACCCGTGAGCTCTGGCTGGCTCCGATCTCTCTCTTTCCGGCGCGATCTAAAAACCTGGTTGTTTTTACAGGGTGGGCTGGACTGATCTCCTAGGGGAGAGGGTGGGTTTTAAATTCAATTTTAATTTGGCTTTATACTTGTATTTTGGCTTGTTTAGTTTAATTTCTTTTTAACTAATTTATTGTTCTGTGTTTTTATCTGTGAGCCGCCCCGAGTCCTTTCTGGAGAGTGGCAGCATACAAGTCAAAACAAGTCAAAACAAATATGAAGGAAAAGTAAATGGACTGAGTGGAAGGGGAAGGTTGAGATGATCATGATTGGGTAGATATGATTAAAAGAAGTTTAAAGAACAAAAGACAAAGTGTGAATTACTGTAACCATATGGTAGAAGAAAAGATGGTTTGCAAGGACAGAACAATGTGGAAAGATTCAATGAATGGTGTTGGTGTAAACTAGTGTATTTCTTTTTCTTTCTTTTTCTTATTAGATCATCTTCTTTTAACGATCCCATAATCCATTGCAGGGTGGAGTCTGGGCAATTGAATGGAGCTAGCAGAGTATTTTAATGGTCAGATGCCCTTCCTGTCACTAATGCGGAGTTTTGTTCATCAGATATATTCTCACGGTGCCCAGAGAGAGAAATATCTGCCTCTACCTAGGATCAATTGTGAGATGAGAGCTCCACCTCTAGGCCACTGCACCACTCCCTTTCTTTTTCTTATTGGATGCCTTAAACTATTTTGTTTACTATTGTTTACTTCTTTTAAGGTTGTTGCATAATATGGCTTAAACCCAGAAGGAAGAATACACTGATTATATATGATATATATGCATGTATGCATGCCCTGTCAGCTCCCGCCTCCTTTGTTCCCACACTGAACAAACAAGGGAAGGAAAAGCCTTCCCATCACAATATCCACAACAATACTATAGAGAGAGATATTTTAGGTGGACCACATTGTTACAAATTAAGCCAAATACTATTGTTCATAGTTTGTTCATACATTCTTGGCACATGTGTTCATTGTTCTTCCAGGTTTTGAGATTAACATTCATGTTTCATAACTTCCCTGGCAACCAGTTCTTACATGATTTGAGGCATCACTCAAACTTTTCCTGTTTCTCCTATGGATAATGTTCTGAGTAAACTTGTGTCATGATTCAGTGTTAATTGTGTAAATGTCCTATTTATACAACCTCTGCCTATCTTTGTCTGAAATCATGACATCCTGATACAGTTGAGCATTGTCTGACAAACTGCATGCAATATGTAGTCCTTCTGCATGGAGGGAAGTAAACAGTGGGATACCCCAAGGCTCTATTTTAGAACCAGTACTCTTCAATATCTTCATAAATGATTTAACTGATGGAACAGAAGAGGAATTCATCAAATTTGCAGATGACACCAAGCTGACGGAATAGCCAAGACCTGAGAAGATGGGCTCAAGATCCAGATGGATCTTAGCAGACTTGTACACTGGGCCCTATATAACAAATGAAATTCAATTTAGACAAAAGTAAGGTTTTTCTTATCTCAGGTACACTTAGGCAAGAAAGACCAAATGTACAGGGGGATGTGATGACCCAGAGTATATCAGAAATATAACAAAATCCAAAACATAACTAAAAGTCCTTTAATGCCTTCAACTTGGCTTCACTGTTTAATTGTTCACAGTGGAGGAGTAAACTAGGTTCAAAATAACATTTCAAAGGCAAGAAACACAGTTCACAGTCAAAGAACCAACAATGAAACAAAACCCAAAAACAAACCGCATTGAATAAAGTTCCTCAACAGACCAGGATAGATAATTGCCAGCTTCAGGAAGATAACCAGGGACAGTCCGTTGGAAGAATGCCAACCAAGATAAACCTTCTTTAGAACTAAAACACTACTTTGTCTCCAGAGTCTGTTAGCACGCAGGTCCACACTCTTATGCAAATCTCCGACTTGCAACCCATGAAGAGGATCATGGCCCTCTCCTCCCAAGTAGACCATGTTTTACCCTGATCCTCTCCTCCCTGCATGCCCTAGGATGGATAGGGGATGGGCCTGGATCCTGCTCTGACTGCTCAGCCAGCCTCTGCCCTTCCCCAGTCTCCTCCACCACCTCTGGAGTCACATTTCCGCTCGCTGTTGGCTGTTCCTCCTCTTCCTCAGAGTCAGTCTCCACCAGGAGCATGACAGGGGATCTTGGAGTCCTAGTAGACAATCACTTAAATGTGAGTCAATAAAATGTTGCAGCTGCCAAAAAAGCCAATGTAATCCTAGGCTGCATTAACAGAGGGAT
Source organism: Naja naja (assembly GCA_009733165.1). NCBI lineage: Eukaryota > Metazoa > Chordata > Lepidosauria > Squamata > Elapidae > Naja > Naja naja. Next base: position 118,680,184 of record CM019149.1, on the reverse strand, counting down.
AGAATCAACATCATGAGAAGTGTTAATAACTCTTTATAAGGCATTGGTAAGACAACACTTGGAATACTGCATCCAGTTTGGTCACCACAAAATAAAAAAGATGTTGAGACTCTAGAAAGAAAGGAGAGAAGAGCAACAAAGAAGATTAGAGGGCTGGAGGCTAAAACATATAAAGGAAAGTTGCAGGAATTGGGTATGTCTAGTCTAGTGAAAGGAAGGATGAGGGGCGACATGATAGCAGTGTTTATTTATTTGAATATTGGAGGCATGTTTGAAGGGCTGCCAGAAAGAAGAGGGTGTCAACCTATTTTCCAAAGCACTGGAAAGGAAGACAAGAAGGAATGGATGGAAACTAAGTAAGTAGAGAAGCAACCTAGAACTAAGAAATTTCCTGACAATGAGAACAACAGCTTGCCTTCAAATGCTCCATCACTGGGGACTTTTAAAAAGAGTCTTGACAGCCATTTATCAGAAATGATATAGAGTCTCCTGCTTGAGCAGGGGGTTGGATTAGAAGACCTCCAAGATCACTACCAACTCTGTTATTCTCTTATTCTGTTTAATACAGTGGAAAGTCTTATACTGCTATTCTTCATCAATAATCTCTTGTGCTCACCTATTTCCAATCCCTATTTGGCCACATATGGAACTTTGACTTGTAAAAATAATGAGTAAAGAAAAAACAAGTTTGGCTTGCATACAGATTTGAGTTTTCAAGACATCTTGAATGCTGTTAATATTTTTAACTCTCTCTCCCTCCCTCTCTTTCTCACCACACAGGGTATTACATTATTAGAATATGAGAAAAAAAAGGAAATACATTTTATCACAAACTTGTATTGGATTTCTCAATTACCTTGGACAGTAATGGGTATAAAATGGTGCTGTTCTGATTTTACACAAAGAAAACAGCAGCTGGACATCCACCTTGGGGAGCATACATAATGCCAGTATACACATTGAGTAGTTTGAATTGTAGCACATACAGCATGTGTACAAAGCAAATGCCATTTTCAGCAGGCCAGCTCTGTTACCTGTAGCCTGGGAAAAGGACTGCCGAAACACTTAAGAGTCAGGAACTCTGCATGCTGCTGAATTATGTCAAGAATAAATATGTACTTGATCTGCAGGTGTGCCATTATTTAGCATAAGGGAAATCAGTCTCCAAGAAGGTATAGCCTGTCTTCCCAAAGGGAGGCAGAGTTGCTAACAACCCTTCCTCATAATGGCAACACATCATGGTTCATGCTGGCTTCACTTAGCTAACTTGCAATAAAATCAGCCCTTGTATTGTTGAATGGGGAACTACAGAGAAAAGGGCATAGGCTGTGTAGAGCATTCTCTTCTCAGTCTTCCACAGAGATATCTCTAGTGTGTGAAGCTCAGTTCTCAGCAAATCTTAGTCAGGAGGATATTAATGATATTGTAGAGTGATGGCTAGACTGAGTATCTATATCAATAAACAAAACATAAAAGTCTTTGGTCTGTTAGCTTATATCCAGTATTTTTAAGTGTTTAAATATTCCCTCTGTTACTTAGGTTTCATCAAACAAAGGAGAACTGATTTAAGATCATTTTTCATGTAAAATAGCAGTCATCATTTCCCTCTGCTATCCTCTCTATCCACTGATCCCAGGACAAACATTCACTTATAAAAGCAATCAGAAGAAAGCACAACACACCACATTCCATTCACAATAAATTGGAAGGTAAGTATTTTCTGATGCTAGTCATTTGATTCTGCTTGATCTCCAAGGAGCAGTAGGTGTTATACAGTACAGTAACATTGGACATATTTAATTTTGAACAGAAATGGCTATGCTGAAATTTCATTAAAAGAAAAAAGAAGCATCTTCCTGCACTACAATTTCTTTTCTCCTATTCTTAATTTTACTTTTGAAAGTTAAAGAGGAGAGCTGATGTACATTGTTAATATAATTGAAAGGAGATACACATGGGCCATTTCTTAGAGTTTTATTTTTTAATTTTTTGGGGGTGCCTTCAAGTCAGTATTGACTCTTAACAACTGCCCATATGTCTCTGCAGTTTTCTTGACAAGATTTCAGAAATGATTTGCCATTGCCTCCTTCTGAGGGCTGAATGAGAGTAAGAGGTCCAAAATCATCTAACAAGATTTGTGACCAAGGTGGGACTAGAGTTCACAGTCTGCTAGTTTCTAGCCTGGTCTCTTAACCATTACACTAAACTGTCTTTCCTTAAGTTACTAGTATGGATTTAGAATAATGAAATCATAGGGCTGGAAGCTTGGAAGTCTTTCTAGTCCAACCTTCTACCCAAGACAATAGACCTTATTGCATCCCAGAAAATGATTGTCAATTTTTTCTTGAAGAGAAAAGTGCTTTGGAGAATAAGTTGACCCTTCCTCTCTGTATCAGACTCTCAAATACCAGAAGACAGCTTTCATGTCTCCCCTAATCTTTCTCTTTGTTCAGCTAGATATACATTGTTCCCTTAACCATTCATTGAACTCTTTAGCTTCTAGTCTCCTAATCTTCTTTATTGCTCTTCACTGCACTCGTTTTAGGGTCTTAGCACCTTATTGCCATCATGACAACCAGAACTGGATATAGTATTTTAAATGTAATGTCCCTACTGCAGTATAAAGCAGTACTATCACTTCTTGTGATCTCATGCTATCCCTCTGTTGATGCAGCCTAGAACTGCATTTTTTTTGAACTACAGAACACTTTTGGCTCATATTTAAATGACAGTCCATTAGGACATCAAGATCCCTCTCACATTTACTACTTTGATTCAGGTACTGCCTATTTTATAGTTCTGCATTTGGTTTTTCCTGCCTAAGTTCAAGACCTTGCTTTTCTCACCACTGAACTACATCTTGTTGGAAAGGGCTCAGTGCTCATGTTTGCCAAGATCCTTCTGAATCACAAATCTATCTTCCAAAATGTTGGCAATTTCCCCCAGTTTGATATTGTTTTCAAATTTGATGAGCTCTATCCCTCATCTAGATAGTTTATGAAAATGTTGAAGATGAGTGCACCCAAGATAGATCTTTGAGATACCTTACTGCATGATTCCCTTTATGTAAATATCATTCCATTAAGGATTATAAGTTGAGTGTGAAGCCAACTATAAATCCATCTCATGGTGATACTGTCTATCCCACATTGTTCTAACTTATCAACACATAGGCTATAGTCAAATGCCTTACTGAACTCTAAGTATATCCACAGCATTTCCCTGATTCACTAATTTAGTCACTTTATCAAAGAAGACAATAAGATTTGTCTAGTGTGATCTTTTTTTAACAAACTCATGCTGAGTTCTACTGATCACTTTGTTCATTTCTAGGTGCTCACAAATTTACTGTTAGATTATCTTTTCTAGGATTTTCCCAGGTATTGATGTTGAGCTGATTGGTTTGTAGTTTTTGATCCATCTTTCCCCCTTTTTGAAGATTGGATTCATATCACCTTTTTTCCTTTCTCTGGTTCCAGTAGCTCTGAAAGATTTTGTTCAGTGGTTCTGAGATCATATCTGCCAGTTCTTCCATCTCTCTCTCTCTCTCTCTCTCTCCCTCCCCCTCCCTCCCTCCCTCTCCTTCCCTCCCCCTCTCTCGAAGTGTATGTGTATTACATACCTTTTATGTTGAAACTGGTTTCATTGATTTCCCACCACTAATGCCAACCTTTCCTTGGTAAGCTAAGGTAAAATACCAAGATATTTAGCTGTGGCTTTGTTGTCATCTCCTCCCCAACCTATACTCTAGAAGTTCATTCAGAGAAGTAACAAGAAATTGAGGTGTGTTTTATCTTGGCACTTCCTCTTCCTCTTTCATCTTTTCTTTTTTGTTAAACTTTTTCTACAGCTGTACATGCCCTATTTATGAAAGCTAGAGGACCTTTGCATCAAAGTTATCTGAAAATGGTATTTAAATGTTCTACCTTGCCTTTTGGCATCCCCCTTCTTTTTACAACCATGAGATCTTTTCCTTTTAAGTCATGTTTCCAGTTATCATTGGACTCATCTTCCTTCTGCCTAATACTGTTTTGTTAATATTTCATTCTGAGTATTTCAAAACTCCCAAATGCTTTTGCACTTCAAATTTAACTGCTGGGTAATCAAGAGATAAACCACCTTAGACATCTCAGATTTGCCTCTTCTTTAATGCCTCTGTATTTATAACTATTTTCTTAGTCTTTCCTAAGTGCTTCAGCATCTTCCAAGTTTTATTAATCCTAGCCTCTTAAAGATTCTTGATTATGTTGCCAGTTCAGATCAAGCATTTGTAACCTAACAAACTTCAGCCAGCTTTTTTCATCTGCACATTTAGCTGTCATTTTTTACTGTGATTTCTCTGGTCTGCTTGTAATAATATACCTTATCTATTCTTTTGGATTTTCATACTTGTATAGTTCTTGTTAATTCTTTTTGATAATTTACTGCCTGATATCTTTCAAAGAAATGAGTTGTTCTTTTATGCTGGTGCCTAAGTTCAGTAATGTAATTCCCTTTCAAAAATGCTATTGTGTGAATGGTGGCTAATTACAAGTATGATCCACTATTGCTGTGATCCCTGATTACGAGGGTTTGGTAGCAGAAGATTTAATAGAATGATATAGAAAGCTGCTGCAGACAAGATGAAACAGTCTTCCTTCAATGCAAATGCCTAATACCAATGTATGAACACCAAGAACACACCAAAATAACAGGGATTCAAAAAAAACAGTTGCTGTGATATGTGGAATCTTTAGATTCTTGGGGAGATCAACAATTCTAAATGCATGTGGCAGAATCTATAGGAAATACCATAAGTAAAATTTGGCAGTGACCTATTTTGATGTAGTGATTAAGGCATCAGGCTCTAAAGCAGATAGTCCTGCCTTAGGCACAAAACCACCTGGCTGACCTTGGACAAGTGTCACTTTCTCAAAGAATGGGGATGGAGGCAATGGCAAACCATTCTCAAAAACCTTGCCAAAAATGCAGGCACTTGTCAAGTAGTCTCTAAGAATCAGACACAACTGAACAAAAGAGAGACAGAGAAAACGATTGCTATAGATTTCCATATATTCATAACAACCAGGAAGAGCTTTTTCAAATGAAATGAGTTTGTTATCTCTTTCTGAAATAAGTTTGAGTCTCATATTGCCTATTTTGGGTCATTAAAACCTGAAGAAAAAGAAGGAAAAAAACCTCTATTACTTATTTTGTTTGGACAAACTCTGAAAAGGTTTAAATTTGGATTCAGTATACCTAAATTCAGATAGGAATTACTCTGCTTCAGTTTCAGATTAAAGCAGAAGTAGTATTCAGCAGGTTCTGATCAATTCTGGAGAGCCTGTAGCTGAAATTTTGAGTAGTTTGGAGAACCGGCAAATACCACCTTTGATTGGAGATTTTACAGTATCCTTCCTCTGCCACACCCACCAAGCCATGCCCACAGAACCAGTAGTAAAAAAATTTGAATCCCACCATTGGATTAAAGATCTCCCTTTTCCCATCTCCAGTGAGTTTCATACATGTTTGAATGAGAATATCTCATTCACTAACAGAATGGAGCTACTCATTAATGCAGTTGAGGGGGAAAAAAGGATTTCTGAAGGAGCAACATTTTCCATGAAAAGTTATTTGTAGATATAATTGAGTTAGAAACCTGCCATTCTCTTTTACAGCTTTTATTTATATAGACAATATACAATTAATTTTGCAAGATCCAATTTGGGTCAGTCACTGGGACCAGAGGTTTACTCTTCCAAGTTTTTGGACTCACTCTGGAGCCCATCTTCAGCAAACTTCTCTCTACTGGAATATGTCCTTTGGGCTAGTCATGTTTATGTGGTGCCTTCCTATTGGTTGATTGTTGTATTGATGGCTGGTGATTGGCTGTTGTTTCCTCATGCTGCCAAGTCCTTGGCTCCTAAGCTCCTAAGTACCTGATAAGCTAGTGGTGAAACAACACTCCTGTTACTGATAAGAGGCCTGTTTTCCAGGCTTCAATCATTTCTCTGGCTATCCTGAGGCACATATATTTACCTTCATTTGTGAAAATTAATTTTCCACATCACGTGAATCACATATATAAAGAATATGTCTTCTTTTAAGTGAAGTTAAAAAAACTCTCTCAAAAAGACCTAGACCATGTATCAGAATGGTCAAACAAATGGCAACTTCAAATCTCAACAAATAAATGCTCTGTCTTACATATTGGCAAAAAAAGTCAGAAAATAAAATACAAGCTGAATAGTCAAGACCTTGTTGATGACCCAAACTCTGTCAAGGACTTTGGAGTACTCATCTCTAATGATCTAGGTGCTAGAGCCCACTGTAGCTACATAGCCAAAAAGGCATTAAAAGTTGTTAACCTAATCCTACGTAGCTTTTTCTCTGGTAAGATCACACTACTAACTAGAACATACAAAACATTTGCTAGACCAATACTTGAATACAGCTCATCAGTCTGGAACCCGCATTATGTATCTGATATTAACACAGTTGAGAAAGTCCAGAAATATTTCACAAGAAGAGTTCTACACTCCTCTACTCGTTGCAGAATACCTTATGCCATCAGACTTCAAATTCTAGACCTAGAAAACCTAGAACTGCACCGCCTTCGGTCCTATCTAAGTATAGTATATAAAATCATACATTGCAATGTCCTACCTGCCAATGAACACTTCAGCTTCAACCATAACAATACAAGAGCACACAATAGATACAAACTCAAGGTAAACCTCACCAAATTTGATTGCAGGAAATATGACTTCAGCAACAGAGTGGTCAACGTCTGGAATACTCTACCTGACTCTGTGGTTTCTTCCCCAAACCCCAAAAACTTTAACCTTAGACTGACTACTATTGACCTCACCCCTTTCCTAAGAGGTCTGTAGGGGGCGTGCATAAGCGCACCAACGTGCCTACCGTCCATGTCCTATTGTTTCTTTTTATTTTTCTTATATGTATCCATTTCATGTATTCATAACTATGTTTATGCTTATACCTATTATCTTGTAAGTGATTGACAAATAAAATAAATAAAATAAATAAATAAAAAGTGTGAGTTCAGATGTTTTCATTCAGAATTTGTGAACATTATCCTGACAGCTATCATTCTTAGTCAAATATCAGCAATGCATCTTCATTAACAGATTTATAAGAATTTGTGTGGCACAGAAGAATGGGAAATATTCTTTGTCTACAGGAAACTTTCTGGTATTTGTTCCTTTTAATAGGCTTCACAGGAGGGTCTCCCCCTCATTTGCCCTTTTAAATGTACAATGTGTGGATTATCAGGATTTTTAGTAAATTCATCTGGCCTCTTTTCTATAATTGACCTGCTGGGCCATTTTTCTTTAACTAATAATATAGCAAATATGACCTGCAGTGAGCTGAAGATGAAAAATATATATTTTTCCAGGCCCTAATTCAGGCCTTGGCCACTTGGTGCCACTCTAGCATTACGAACAAGACAGCTTCATCCAAATACATGGAACAGTCTGTCTTTGTTTTTAAGCATTTTTTTTCCTGAACATGCAGCCCTTTGCCAACCATTCGTCAGCTATATGATGTTCTGATCTTGAAGGACATAGAAGGGTGAAGGAAACACTGAAGAGCTCTAAATGGAGAAGAGTGCTAGTCACACATAAATGTTACTTTGTCAAAATTAGGGCATCTACAAATAATGCTGATAGCTCCTCTCTCTCTGTGTTAGTTTCCCCACTATTTCATAAGTGAACCAGCATCTCCCATCACTATTCTGCATTTTTCAAAGGCAGTTTTACAACCATATAGTACAAAATCCGTGTTATGTTACCATCTAAAGTAAGCATGATTCAATAGGAGCCAGAGGCTCTGTATTCAAGAGTGATTTCACAATAAATGGAAAGCAACTGTTAAACATCTCCCCTCTGCACTACTGACAGCTCTCAATATTGTATGCTTGTGGATTTGTCAGGACTCTCTGCTTTTTCTCAATTTCTCAATTTTAATTGTATAGTCAACATAAATTTAACAGTCTGGGGGAGGTGAAGCACCTGTAAACAAATAAAATGTTTATTGATATGAGTTTGCTACAGGGATGAGGAGCTGGCTAAAATCCTTATTAAATCTTTCCTATCTTACTGATTCATCCACCATCAAGCATTTTTCTTATGGCAAAGCTCCAAAAGAGACTATCAAAACATATCAAGATATAAGCCCGCCCCCTGAAAAAATCCCATAGCTGGATTTTAAAATTGTTTTATTAGCACAGATGAAGGTTTTGAAAGTCGCAAAGATTGATGCTCCTCTGAGATTCACATCAATAGAGTGCATGCATTTTTTTCCAGTAATACTAACAATTACACTTGAGTAGGCTTTCCCCAATTATTTCTGTTCTGTACTCACTACACATTAGTCTGTGTACAGCTCGACACGCTGCTAAACCCACCTATCTTCCAATGAAATAGACTGTGTGCATAGATCTGAATGATTTATTGAAAGAGTGAAATGGTGAAACTGGGGAAATAGGGATACATACAATGAGAATCAAATACAAGGTAGACCATGGGTGTCAAACTCAATTTCATTGAGGGCCACATCAGGGTTGTGTTTGATCTTGGGAGGCTGGGGGTGCATGTGGCCACAGGCATGGACAGCTTGACATCATTCAACAAGGCTCCATTTTTGATTGTTACAGCCTCCTACAGCCCTCTGTCAGCTAAAATAGAGGGCACAGCCTCCCTGGGCTCTGTTTTTGCTGGCAGAGGACTGAAGGAGGCCATTGCGGCCACAAACAGAGCCCAGGCAGGTCTTGAGCAGCTTTCCAGGGCTCCATTTTTGGTGGCAGAAGCACCACAGACCAGTCCTTCATGTTTCCAGGGTGGCCCCATGGGCCAGAGCTAAGCAGCCCATGGGCTGGATCCAGCTTATGGGCCTTGACACCCCTGAGATAGACAGTTTTGAGTTACTGCTGAACATAACAATTAATAAATACAAGCAATTTAAATCTCACCAGTGATGCTCTGTGTGTGGGTTATGGGTTTGTCCTTGGATGACCATGTGCCACAGATTAAGATGGATTCTTATTTGTGTTTCTGCCTTCTCCAAATGCTAAAGGAAATGGAGTCTGGCTTCCCAGAGTGCACTTGTTTTGAGAGTGTGGCTGATGGGTAAAGAGGTGGGGTCAGCTTCAAACAATATACTTGGTATTTGTCTCTCCAGCCACTAGATGGGGCTAGAGAACAACAACAGTATATAAAAGGTATATGCTTAGGGCATGACAGCTTCTCTTTTTAGGAAAAAGGAATAATTTAAAAAAAAAAAATCTAATTTTTTGTGTGTGCATGCAAATGGATGTGTTAAATGGATGCATTTGAAATAATCCCCAAGTTACCAATGCAAAATCAGTGTTAGGTAAGAATTATTCAACTCTCTGCTGGCCATCTTGCTTATTAGGTGACAAATTAGGGAATAACACTGGGCCATAGCCTAGTTTCAAAGGGACCTATAAAAAGTCAGAGCTAGGGCAGTAGGCATGAACTTACAGAATACAGAATAACAGAGTTGGAAGGGACCTCAATGGTTTTCTAATCCAGCCCCCTGCTCAAGCAGGAGATCCTATGCCATTTCAGACAAATGGTTGTCGAAACTTTTCTTAAAAACTTCACATTCACAACTTCTGGAGGCAAGTCGTTTCACTGATTATTTGTTCTAACTATCAGGAAATTTCTCCTTATTTCTAGGTTGGATCTCTCCTTGATCAGTTTCCATCCATTACTTCTTGTCCTGCCTCCAGGTGCTTTGGAGAATTGGTTGACACTCTTTTCTTTGTGGGAGGCCCTCAAGTATTGGAACACTGCTATCATGTCTTACATTTTCCACTTTCTCCTTCCCATCTAGATAGATTTTGTTTTCCTCACAACTGATGGACTTGCAAAATATACTTGTTTTTTTTAATGCTAAACTGTTGGTGATGGATTAAATTAATCTTTTCTCTTTTGTGCAACTCCCCCCATCAGTTTTGAAATTATCCTGAGCATTCATAAGATCTTATCATTTCACCTAATGAAAAGAGCCAAACTTTGTTCTAATTCCAAGTGTTCACTCACAAGGCCTTGAGAAATTTAAAGAACTATTTGGTGGCATGGTAGCTGAGTAGAATCTAATTGAAAACAAATTATTTCTACCTGTGTAGAAAGGAAACTGCCCAACCAGCAGAGGAAAACAAGACCAGCTCCATAATTGAGAAGATGATTTTGGAAAATTGCAAGAGAAATAAGACCAACTTGAGGTAATTTGGATTGAAAACAAGAAGAGATTTGATTCCCTGCTACATGATTGGATAATCAAGAGCCTAGAAATAACAAGAACCAGTAGAAGGATTAGAAACTCTATATAAAGATCAATGGCACAATGGAAGACATTGCTGGTCAATGGTGACAGACCAACCAACTCAACTAATAGCTGGGCATTTTCAGTCATTACATACACAGCTGGAACAGTGGACTAGAGGTGAATTAAAAATGCTGAATAGAAAAGCCAGAAAAATAATGACAATGAATCCATGCCCTTCCTCTGCACAGCATTGTTGACAGATTCTGCTTATCAAGGAAAATAGGTGGGCATGCAATATTGCAAGTACATCAGACAAGGTCATTAAAAGAATAGCTGAAGGACAGCACTACAGCTAGTATATCAGAAAGAGTTACTGGGGATACAGCACTACAGTTAGTATATCAGAAAGACTTACTGAGTACTGGAGAGATTAAACTGGCCTACAAAAACAACCAAATTAAGAACAGAAAAGGGACATGGAAAGCTAATTTATTACATGGCTGGTACATTAAAAAGAAAAACCCAGCAGACTAAGCAGATAACATCTGGCTGAAAGTAGGAACATAGAAAATTTGAAGAAAAGAGACAGAGAAGTTAATTATAGCTGCCCAAGACCAAACCTTAAAACAAGCACTTAGAAAAACACAAGTGCATAGAAAGCCAGAATTGAGAAGACAGCAACAGATAGAAATGCCATCTTTTAGAAGAAGCTGATGAAATAGTGAATACTAGTTAGCTGCTGCAAGAAGCTTCCCCAGAAAACAGTGGCATGACAATAATGCATAGAAATACCATTTGATTGCAGAAAGAACTGATGAGACCACAATATAGACAAAGTAATAGAAAATGAAGAAGCTAAAGGGTTTAGAATTCAGAAAAGCACCCGCCACATAACACCCAGACCTAGAAATTATTAATAGAAAAGAAAAACAGTATGGATAGTAAATGTGGAAATACCCAAAGACAGAAGAAGGGAAGAAAAAGAAGTGGAGAAGCTTGTCAAATACAAAGACCTGCAAATAGAAGTAGAATGACTGCAGCAAAAGAAAGCATGTATTATACCAATAATAAAAGATGCCTTGGATGCAATCTTAAATCAACTAAAGCATCATTTGAATTCTCTTTAGAAATGAGAAAATCACCATCAGTCAATTGCAAGAGGTAGCTTCATTTGAAACAGCTACATCATGTGGCAATACTCTTAATGTTATTGTACAACAACTGCCATTGGGAAGCACTCACCATGTGTACAAAATGTCAAATCCAGGCTATGTGTGATCAACAATAATAATTTAATGTTATATTCTACCTTACCTCAATAACTGGGGGTGGCTTGATATGGGAGATTACATTTCACTAAAACTATGTTGTCTTTCTGGGTATCCTTGTTCTCAAATAGAACAAAGCAGTCTTGAAGCTTTTTTTCTCATTTAAATTTATAACTAAAAACCTATCTAAATGGGCTGGGATGGTTTATGAACTAGTAGGTTGTGGTGTACCTCATCTTCTGGACTATTAATAGTTTTCCTATATCTTTATACCATTGAGTTGTAAACATGTCCAAATAGCTAAACATTTTCATTATTATTATTTCATAGTTTGTTAGATATGATATTCTTAAGTCTACATGGATTTGAAACAATTCACACTCTTCCTGTTAGTCATGGGCTCCTGGGATTACTGTTCCATTTTTAGTGCTAAGCAAACATTTATGCTCTATTACAATACAACTGTTAACTGTAACCATTTATTTTAAAAGATATACATTCGTGTTAGAACTAACAAAAAACTTCCAGAAAGCTCATCACTGAGAATGAAGTGGAGTGCAATTCCTGGTCATGCTTCACTCCTCCCTAGTTAAGGCCATTAATTATCCTGCATTTAAAAAGAAGTTGAAAACTGAAACCTGAAAAAAATTTAAAAAATGACTAAGATCAAAATAACAAACCTCATAAGGTGAAAACATAAATTAGATGGAAGGATTAAAAAAAATTAATGATAGAGCTTCAGCATTAGATGAAGACTTATATAATATAGAAGCTTCCATTCACTTTGGGGAAATATGTTAAACAGGACCATTCAGCTAAATTTTCATTCATTTCAAAATGAATGTGTAGTGACTCTTCCTGCTGGCTATTTTCTGTCATATTGCCTTTGCATAAATAAGTTGAGTTGTTGAATCAATCGCCACCATTTTTATCCATAGTAATATGCAGTGTTTTGGGCCTTATGGGTTAAAATAATGATGTGTACTGATGAAAATAGCTTTGCAGCTGCCACAAATAGCAACAAAAAATAGAATAACAAATGTGACTAATCAACTATTATTTTTATAAATTAATGTGTGAGTGAAGAACCAAATTAAATTGTATTAATGAATTTGAAAGGTATTAGACCCCCCCTCCATATTTCCCTAGGAACTGCAAATGAGAAATAAAGCACATTTACGGTGCAATTTCTTTTTTTAAACTGATCTCATCTTAATTACAATTATGTGAATTATATTTAGACTTGCAGTCTTTTGAGTTTCTTTATAGATACAAAAAATATAATTCTTCATTATAATAATTCATACAAAGGTACAATCTATTGCTTTTGAGGGAATAGCATCCATAGAATAATTATCAGTAGAAAATTCAATACTTGAGGTCTGTTCAGGGTATGTAATTGGAATGAGAAATACTGTATACTTCCACTTTCTCTCATCAGCTTTATATTTAAGTTGTCATTAAAATAGAGGGACTCATTGGCCCTTTTTACATGAGCAATTTATTTCACCTTTTTATATCACCCAGCCATCAGCCAATACCAAGCCTATGTTCATTAGGGATATATCACTACAATGGGGACTAGGTGATGTTATAAGGTGCTATAAATCTTTAATATGGATCTGACAATCACAGTTTTACTTGGGTCAGTAAACTGGAGCCAAGTAAATATGTATCAACCATATGCACATCCTCCCCCCTTTTCTTGATACAGCACAATCCCTTAAGGCTTTGATTAGATTTCAATTAAACTGGCAACAGGAAACTGTGGTTCCTAATTCAGAACAATTCATGATTTTATAGTAGAATTAAACCATGATCTGTGGTTGATCCTTATTCTGAATTATGCAACAATCATTTCCTAGTTTAGATAAAGCAGATGGAATGACAAACATTTTGGCATAAGCTTCTTGGATAAGAAGCAAAATGTCTTCAAAGAAAAACCAAAAAGTCCAGTTGCCTCTTGAAAAAGTACCTTTGGGACAACCATGACCTGGATGACTGAGAATCTCCATAGACTTTGGCATAAGATCCCTTTTATATTATTATTATACCCAAAAAACTACAGTGTACACAGCAAATGAGATAACTATGCTGGGTTTCGTATCACAAATCACTAGTCGAACACTTCCCAAGCGTTTAGGACTGCGTGATGCAGATTATGCGAGCAGATCCCAGTAAGGTGACCTTCTGCAGCTGACCAATGGTGATTTTGTCAGTGCCAATTGTTTTTAAGTGCTTGCCTAGGTCTTTAGGCACAGCACCCAGTGTGCCGAGTACCACTAGAACCACCTGCACTGGTTTATACCAGAGTCTCTGCAGTTCAATTTTCAAGTCCTGATATCTGGTGATTTTTTTCAAGTTGTTTTTTGTCGATTCTGCTATCACCATGTATGGCACTGTTGACGATCCACTCTTTTTTTTTTCTCCACAATCATAATATTGTGTTCCAAAACTGTGTCCGTCTGTATTTGGAAGTCCCACAGTAGTTTTGCATGCTCATTTTTGACCACTTTCTCAGGCTTATGATCCCACCAGTTCTTTGCTACAGGCAGATGGTAGTTGTGACACAAGTTGCAGCAACTGTGTTGTGACATTTTTTATAGTCAGTCTGAGCGATTGTCTTGCAACAGCTCAGTATGTGATTTATTTATATGATGATGATGATGATGATGATGATGATGATGATGATGTAAGTTAGAGGCATCTTTAATTCTTTAATTCTCTCTGTTTCCAGAATCATTGCTTTCTAAACATATCACAATGCAGACATTTTACTCCGGATTTTTGTTTAATTATGTACTATCGAGTCATTCTTAGCAACTGTATAGATTGCCTCCTTTATGAACTAAACATAACCTGGTTTTTCAGGTCTTTCAACAGTCATTGCCACTTTGCTGCTGGTTGTCCTTATCTTTTTTGTCCTTCTTCCTTTCTCTGCATTAGAGCCTTCTTCAGAGAGATAGATCTTCAAATTATGTTTTACTTGGAAAGCTCCCCAAATATCAATGAGACGCATACATTCTCCTAAACCTAAACATCTCAAAATTGAAAGTTTTGATACCCTTTCAAAGATTTAACTTTGTTTGAAACTGTCATCTAGTTCCACACCAATCACAGCCAATTTCCTTAAAAGAAAAGGAGAAAAAAACCCCAACATTTAAAGGCATAGAACAGAAACAAAACTATTTCTTGTGTTTTTCAGGTTTAATCCCTAGCAAAATCATTCTTGAAATTTTCATTCAATTAACTCAAACACTCAAACAAAATATTGGTAATCTTCTGTTGATTTCCAGACACAATCATTGGGGCATGGTTGACTCAAGGCACATAAATACAGTCTTTTGGGGGGGGGCAGTACAAGGGGGTTAGTCAATGAACACATTTAATTTTAACAGATGTAGTTATCTCATTGCTACCTCAAATATCTTTGTATGTGTGATATAAGCATTATAAAAATAATTTATTCCCTAAACTTTCAGTATATTTTATATATGTATGTATGTATGCGTGTATGTATGTATGTATGTATGTATGTTGCTACAACTTTAAAAGCACAACTATAAAGACGTGGGAAAATACCCGAACATGGTATTCAGCTTTGTTCGGGTATTTTCCCACGTCATTATAGTTGTGCTTTTAAAGTTGTAGCAACGTTTCGGCAGAATCTCATCTGCCATCATCAGGCTTGTGTATTGGGTTCGTCTGTGTGTCAGGCTTTCACAGCCATTTCAGTTTTAAATTTGGTGCTAGCCTCTTGCTGTGTTAGAATGGTTTTTTCTTCATCCTGATTGGTTGGGAGTCTTGGTCTGTGTTTATTGGTCTTGGAGTTTGCTGTGTTCTGCTTGATTGGTGTTTCTACTATCTTTTGTCTGTTTTGTAGCATTTTTTGTCTTGATTGGCTACAACCAATTGCTACAACTTTAAAAGTTGAAAACATATATATATGTTTTCTTAAGTTTTTGCAGGTATTTATATGTATGATATTCAGCTTTGTTCGGGTATTTTCCCACATCATTATAATTGTGCTTTTTTTTTTAAATTACATTTATATGCCGCCCTTCTCCAAAGACTCAGGGCAGCTTACAATTTTTGGGATACAACCCAGTGTGCTCAGCAACAGCCTTCATTCCATTGTATATGCCTGCTTATTATTACTAAGCGGCATTTTTACAAGGTCAGCTAATTGCCCCCAACAATCTTGGGTCCTCAATTTACCTACCCCGAGAGGATGGAAGGCTGAGTCAACCTTGAGCCTGGTGGGATTCGAGCCTACAGCAGTTGTAGGCAGCTGGAACTTAAGTGCAGGCAATTAACAGCCTGAGCCACCCAAGGCCCTTTAAAGTTGTAGTGATGTTTTGGCAGAATCTCATCTGCCATCATCATCAGGCTCCCAACCAATCAGGATGAAGAAAAAAAAACATTCTAACACAGCAGGAGGCTAGCACCAAATTTAAAACTGAAACGTCTGTGAAAGCCTGACACACAGATGAACCCAATACACAAACCTGATGATGGCAGATGAGATTCTGCCGAAACATCGCTACAACTTTAAAAGCACAACTATAATGACATGGGAAAATACCCAAACAAAGCTGAATACCATATATATATAATGATCACGTTCCATTGCCAATTATAAAATCTCAAGAGTATGTCATGAACCAATGTGTCTTATCTCTTGTTGGCTACTAAATCCACTCAAACATCAGCACCTAATCCACACCTACATCTGTATATCTATAGCTCTTGCATGTTTTTTTTTTTAAATTTGGAAAATATCTTAGCAGACATTGTAATAGGGCTGTGCCAAACCATTTCTCTGCTCAGTTATACATTTCTGTGAAAATACAATGGCAATGGAAGGCTGGAAGTAAATAATTTTAGCTATCTAATGGAGAGGGTGGAATAGGATTACAAGGACATAGACCCAATCTAGTAATAACCTACAGGTGGATGCTATAATCGTAGCAAAACAGAATATCATTTTGCTTTGATTATAAATTAATAAAAGGCTAGTTCTGAAAGCTTGAATCCAATCCAACTAGTTTTTCATAAGGAATCAAGCATAGGGAAAAATCCTTTTAGCTGGCTAATTTAAAGCAATAGAAATATAATTTTTTAAAACATGCTATTCAAAAACTAAGACTTATTAAATCACTATCTTGGATCTATAAATTTAGATATATGATTTGGTAAAGGATTTATCAAATCTTTGAGGCATAGCAATAATTTAAAATTCATGTTATTTATTAATTAATAGGCTCTTTTTGGGGTAGATTTTTCCTCTAAAAGTTTTAGAAATGTTGAAAACTGAATTCAACCACCAGAAATTATACAGTACTGCATACTGTATATTCAATGTATTATATCATGATGCATATAACAAAATATAAAATATATAAAATATTATCTATCATTGTTCTGTAAAAAGAAACTTCTTATAGAGACTATCCCTATAACAATTTCTGGTATCAGATTTCCCCCACCCATTCTTTTTTTCCCTATTACTTTTTAAAAAGCCATTAGTCCACTAGTTCAAAATGTTCGCATCACATATAAGGAGGCTATAAATAAAAACACAGCATTGTTTTTGAAACCTATAGCAAGAGATTAAATTTGCCAAGTATAACTTCTAGATTAATTGGGTCGTCATAGTCATATTTCTTTTTGGACTTCTTTTGAATATTTCCTGGTTTATCAAACAGAGTCCATAGGTTCCATGATAATATAAAGTTAACCAATTTATGTAAGAATGATTATGGAATCAGCCTGACTCTTGTAATTGAATAATAGGTTAACATTTTGTAAATACTTATTCGTTTTGTCTTACTTGAATTCTATAACCAACTATCTGATGAACAAACTTCACTGCATTTAAGAAATAATTTAATTACTCTTAAAAACTTTGAAATGCATTACTCCAGAAAGATAAATACCAGGAAATCAATCTTGCTATTCAACAGATGATTGATTGCTCTGCTGTATTTGGCAAACTGATTTTGAAATATTTTTAGTCTTAGCTATAAGGAGTTATTTTTATTTCAAGGCTTTGCTGTCACCATAGTTACAAGACCTAGACACCAGCCGTTCATATGCAAATATCAAACATCAGAAAAGCTAATAAAACTACTCTCTGGTACTATTCCAAGATCATAGAGTTTTCTCACTGGTTGCAGTTTGGAAAGACAAATGACAAAACATATTTATCTGATATCTCCTCTGGATAATTTTGAGACTCTGCTCAGAACAGATTCTGCAAGTTAGACCTCAACTTTTTAAAGTTTTTTTTCCTGACCAAACTGGATCTCAAAGTTTAAATATGAATATTCAAATATGAATATTCAAATTCATTTAAGATTCATAAATAGCTTCACTGGTTGGGGAAGGAGTATTGCATTAAGTGAAAACAAATATGGCCTTGCTTCTGATAATAATGAGCAATAGTTATTTCATATTTAAATTATCTGACAATACAATTCTAAATTTAGGACAATAATATTCAAGTTAGTCAAAATTAATTTATTAAACAACAAACTCAAGTAGATTTTAATCATATGCTAGACGTCTTCCTTTTAGAAGTATCTATACTTCTGCCTATTTCCCACCCATTGCCCTGATATATTTAACCATATTGCCCTTCTATTCTTGCAATTTGCCACCTGGAAGCATGTTGAAGTCTGCAATACCTTTTAAATTTACAATAACGTCCTTTCTGACCTTGATTTCCATAAAGTCTGCTTGTTTGCCTTCCATCACTTAGTGAATATCATACACTTTATTACTAGGATAGTATATGTGTCATGAATTACTGATCTTGTAAATGTGTAAATGACTTTGGGGATTTCTGGGAAGAAAGCTTAGGGAATTTAGTAGAGATTGTGCAGGAAATTCAGTCTGTGGGCATGTATGTGTAAAGGAAGGCTTTGAAGATGGGATGGGAGGGGTTGCAGAACATCTGTTTTCTCCTGTGGGCTGTTGGTATGTGATGATTTTGGTGTGCTTTACAGTGTGAAATATCATTTGGGAGCTAGTCCAGCATTTGCTCCAATGCCATATGCTGTGTACATTCCAATTTCTTGGATTCTCTGTCTGAGCATTACACACATTGAAGGACTAGTTATAGTGTTTTCCTAACAAAGTTCTCTCGAGAAATAAAAGTGTGAGCTCTTTCTATCCTGGTTTAAAGTCTGGAAGTTAATACACCTGATCCCATATTTAAAATATGACCTGTATGCTTCTCTTTGTAAGTTCAGTTAGAAGGACTTATCAGGACAGATGTGCTGCATTGTGTGTCTAGAACCCTACATGCTGGGAACAAAACTCAGAAGGCAAAGATCAAGGTGAATAGAACATTACTTTACTAATATCAAATGAACATATATATGTACTACACATGTATGTAATACCAGTGAAGACTTTGATTATGTATGGGAAGGCAGGAGAAGAACCCAGATTGTGTGATTACTTTACAAGAAAGAGTGATTAATTTACAGGTGCTTTTGGCTTTCAATATGATCGAGAGTGCCTGTGTTACTTGAGCTTTGCAAATTTCTACTTGGCTATGTATTGATTAGTCTGATTTGGTTGGATTGAGGGAAGCTTCAGATTTTTCAAACTTATCTATTTTCTTTGAATTCTATTTTATCTCTGTATAAGGGTCACATGGCTGCATTGCACCACAGTAAGAATGTTCAGAAGTGACAATTCTATCAATAAATGCTATTAAAAAGTGTGGGCTTTAAAAGTTCTGCTGGTTATTTGGACCAAGCAAAAGGAGATGAAAAGCACCTAGTAAAAAAAATCTGTTTTAAAGGATCCCTCTTCCTCCTCCTCCTCCTCCTCCTCCTCCTCCTCCTCCTCCTCCTCCTCCTCCTCCTCCTCCTCCTCCTCCTCTAATTACAGCCAAGGACATCAGGTTGACATTTCCATTTTACATAAAACAGCCTTGTCTTATCTGCATTCTTGAACAGAGCCTTGTTTCATACTTTATACATTCATAAGTGTTCTGACTCAGGCTTCATAAATTGTAATTAATCACAAACTTGTTTTAAAAGCAAAACCTATTTTATTGCAATGCTGGGAATTGTTTTCATTCCCAGGCAAAACTAATCCTAAACAGTCCCCCAAGATAAGCACACACCTTTCAGTTCTGTGGAATGCTGCCAAAAACAGAAGTATCCAATTAACTATAAAAGAAACCAACTGAAGTACAAGAAAAAAACCAACCAAAGTACACAGAGTTTCAAGGATGACTCGGAACCAATCAAACTACTTCTGCAAAGGTTTTGCCATTTAGGTCTGACTTTTATCCCTTATGGAAGGGGCAATTACCTCCCAGCTTTACTCCCAAGTCACTCCTTTTGTTTCAGCTGCTCTCGCCTTCTAGCAGCTCTGCGCACATGCACACTAGGAATAGGCTCCCCTGGGTCCTCTGCTTCACTGCTGCCAGACTCCGAAGGCTCCAAAAGCAACACCCCACTCCCAGATGGTCCTGGCCCCATCTCTGCATCAGATGCAGGACCCTCATCTGAGTCCTTTCCAAACTCCCTGACTGGTCCCCTTTCTTCCTCACTGTCCGATTCCACTGCCGTCTGCACCAACTGCCGGTGAACCACAATAGTAACTACATTTGTATCTGAAAGCTTCTGGAGTGCCTGTTATATGTTATACGTTTCTGGCCCCAGAATTGTCTTCCTTTTTATAATTAAAGGTAGCCAAAAAAGAAAAGTAAATATGTCTAGGAGTAAAAAGAAAAAGCTTGTGCACTGAATGAGCTGTGACTAGTGGTCATTTGAAATCTCATCTGAAGGTGAGAAAGGTCTTAGAATATGTTTCCACCATTCATATTGAACTTCCTGATGCACCCTCTTCTATCCAGCTACGAAATCCTTAGCCTTTCCATTAAGGAGGTTTTGGTTTTAACATTCAAAGTCCTACATGGCATGGGTCCAGGATATTTACGAGAACGACTTCTCCCAGCCTCAAATACCAGCCGCCCGGTACGGTCGCACAGGCGGGGTCTCCTCGGGCTGCCCTCCGCGACTCAATGTCGTTTGGCGGGGACCCGGGGGAGGGCCTATTCTGTGGCAGCCCCCACTCTATGGAATCTTCTTCCGCTGGAGCTCCGGCTGGCTCCCGATCTCCGCACCTTCCGCCGTGAGCTAAAAACCTGGCTGTTTTTACAATCTGGGCAGTGTTGACCCTTGGGGTTGTTTACATAATTTTGGGGTTTTAATAATAATACTAATATTAATTCGGCTTTAATTTAATATATTTTTAAGTAACTTATTGTTGTATTCTATTTTAGTTGTGAGCCGCCCCGAGTCCCTCGGGAGAGGGGGCGGCATATAAGTCGAATTAATAAATAAATAAATAAATAATAATTAAGTTGTAGAAAAAAAAAGAAAAGAAGTTGATTTAGTTCTTCCTATCCAAAACCCTACCATAAAAATATCAATATTATAGGGTGATGAGGGTAGGGTTAACTGTGTAGCCATATCCATTCTGGGAAAGTTTTAGTGAACAATTATACTTTTTAAACCAAGGAAACTAAATCTGTGAATACAACACATGTATTGGGGAAAAGAGAATATTGGAAAAACAAGGAAAGATCATTGCACAATCACAAAATTTAAAACAAGATCAACAGGGTCAACTAACTGTTTGCATAAAAACTTTGGTTTCAGTATACATTGTTCACTGAAGAACAGATGATGAAAGAAAAAGAATCTGGAAACATTGTAGAAGCTGCTCCTGTTGCTGAATCAAGGTTTTAATCTAATGTTTCAGAGAAACTGGGAATAGCTTAAAGTCAATCTCCCTACAAATACTGAATGTTGCTTTTACCACTCACGGAAACATGAAAATCAGAATATGGTCTGCTTCATGAATGCATCTTCTTAAAATACTATTGTTTGTGAATTAGGATGCTGACTAGTTTTTGCAGGTTATGCCATTATAATTAAAAGTTGACATGAAAAAGGCTTTTTTCGATCAATAAAGGATGAATTTGGGCCTTTCAGCATGGGGTCAAACTACTAGAGGTTCTATGCCATAAAAGCAAAAAAATAGAGATTTGTCACATATACCCATTTTTAAGATTTAAAAGACAAGAAAAAACATGATGGTATGGAGGCAGGCTGTCGTTCTGGGGAACACAAGGATTTGCTTTATAGTCAATCTAGTCTGTCTGTTTTTCTGATTGCTGTTGAACCTGGGGTTGCCAGAAGAATAAAAGGCCAGTGCAGTCTATGGGTTATTATTTTCATGCCAATTTCTCTTTTGATAGTTCACATTGCAATTCAAAAATACAGATTTTTGCCCAAATATATTTCTTTGATTCCCCCTCTTTTTATAGTCAACAGAACTCTGCCCACTCATGCCTAGACTATTACTTGACATTTTGAAATTTATTGTCTGTGACTCTCAGCATTTATCACATCACAGACAGACAGGCAGACAGTCAAACCGATAAATGCCACTGGATTGAATATATAGCTTTGCTTCACTTGGCCTGTTATTTTATTGTGTGCATTATACTGTTTATTGAATCTTCTCCATCTACTCTTCACAGAGATTCTCCCTCCTGCTTTTCACATTAAATGTTATCCCCATATTTAGTCATGAGGACATATGTGTCTTTTTATCATTCACAGCCTTTCATGATGACTTTTAGGAAAGCATCTCATGATTTCTTCTGGAATGAAGCTTGGCTGTAACTATTTGAATTATGACACTGTGTATTGCTCCATTTGCAAGTGATGCTGAGTGCTAATTTTCAGTTTGCATCTCTAAATCTATGATGACTCATCTAAAAAATAAAAACAGTATGTCCAGGTACAACAACAACAACAACAACAACAAACAAACAAAATAAAAATTCCAGGCTTAATAACTCTCCTAATCTGCATTCCTGCACAACTTCCAGGGCTCTTCCATTATTTGAAGCACTGCCTATCTGCAAGCAATAGTGCATTTACTTTTCATGCCAGGCTTCAGCTCATGTTCAAAAGCATTGCTTTCTGGTTTGTAGCTAGTCGCTTTCAACAAACCTTTGAAGTCCAGAGCTGATCTAGGATGATGCTGGGCAAGTCATCCTGCCTTTGATTATTAAAGCTTTTCCAACATTCTAATCTTCCCTTGCCTCAAGCTCTCAAGCTCTGACTTTTTATTGTGAGTGAATATCTCATCCCAAAATGATTTTTATGATTTTTTTTGTTTTCTTATGATCATAATCTTCCTTATTCTTTCCCCCTTTATTATCATGATATATTTATATCAATATCAATATCTATATATCTGTATCTTTAAAAATAGTATTCAGAGTGCAATGGTTCTTATGCTTTCATTGTTATCCAGTTTATCAGTTTTCACTAAATCCAGAAAAATGCCTCCCCC
Organism: Naja naja; assembly: GCA_009733165.1. Lineage (NCBI taxonomy): Eukaryota > Metazoa > Chordata > Lepidosauria > Squamata > Elapidae > Naja > Naja naja. The sequence goes on along the minus strand of CM019149.1, from coordinate 118,657,220 downwards.
CCTTGTGACCTTATGGATGAAGGCTTGCCATTTCAGTTGGTGTTTCGCTTAAAACAGCATCCCAAAAGAACACCACAGAGGCAGGAAACTTATAATATTACTGATAATATTAAATAACTCTCAGAAGACTTATGTTGAAAGCAAGGTCCCTGTCCTGCTGCTTCCTTTATCTTCCATTCAAATATTTCCTACCCCTTCACCATGCCAAAGTAAGCACTGAATAATTTCACAATAAAACATTAAAAATCATTCTACTGGGTTAGAGTATTCCAGCATCTGACTGTTCTCTTCTTGGGTTTGAAGAATACAGACAAATAAATTAGATCATGACTGTTCATCATAGCTATACTACATTCATTTGTGTGAAAGGAAATGGAATCACCCCATAAAGTAAAGATTTAATAACAATTTGGTTTCCACTAGCATTTTTTTTGGTGAATATAATATGGCTCACTTTAAAGATATGAAAGATAACGATACTGCTGAAATTATTAGGAAGGAGGGCAGCAGACTGTCCATTCAGAAGAATAGATTAATGTGTCCCAAAGGTGCTTTTTCCAAAAGGTAAGTGGAGTTTCTTGGATTTATTTCTTTGAAAACATTTCTCTTTTCATCTAAGAAGTTTGTTCAGTTCATAGATTTATGTGCTTTATCTTTCCCTCTTCCTATCTTTTAATGATATTTATTGCTGTTGTTATTTATTGTTATTTTAATGTGTACTAATTGTAATCTTTGTAAGCTGCCCAGACTCATTTCTGATGAGATGAGTGGTACATAAATTTAGAGAGAGAGAGAGAGAGAGAGAGAGAGAGAGAGAGAGAGAGAGAGAGAGAGAGAGGGAGGGAGAGAGAGAAGACTGATAGACAGACAGACAATAGATATAAATAAATTGTTTGAAGTTATATTTTCCCAAACTAAATAATTTGAGATAACATTGAGTCAACAACTAGGAAAGAGCTATCCAGTTGCGCTGTCACCAATGGTAAACATTGCATATCCCCATCTTCAGATGTTGGTTCTTCTCTCCCTGCCCTTCTCAGTGTTTCACCCTAGGAAGTTTCAATATTGTCTTCCATTTTAGATTCCTCTGAGATGAATTAAATCAACTCCAGTGCTTGAATGATTGGACACTCAATTTCTTTTTCCTTAATTTTCTCTTTGGCAAAGAAGATATTATGAGCTCAGCCTTTTGGGATTCATGAGAAAGAGTCTGAATTTTGAGAAACTGAACATTAAAACTCCTGATTTGTTATGTGTTGAATTACCTAACTCTCTTTGGAATAGCTACACCACAAACTTAATTGGGAAGAGACTAGTGAACAACACCTCAAACAGCTATAATGTTAGGAATACTTTGGGGAAATCATGGGTGTTTAAATGATCAAAAATGAACATGTTTACAGGGTATACTATTAAGTAGGTCTAACAGAAATAGGCTATGGAAATCCTAGATGGCCATAAAGAGTTACAAAACTCTGATGCCATCTAGTAATTGAGCAGATTTTTACTGCCCAAATCTGAACTGCAAAAAATTCAGTCATTCAATGCAACAAAGATATACAAACTGTAGAAACTGTAGCTCTGTATTCTAGAATGCTTTTTGACTGCCTCTAAGTATCCTTTGAGATTTTTTTTTGCAGGTCCAAAATCACCCATATGGCTTTATATCTAAAACATTGCAATTGCAATTCTTCCTTATAATATTTTGCAATGTAAACTAGCTATGCTGAAATAAATCATTCTGGAGTGCTGTGAAGACTTGTCTCTTCTCCCAAGCATTGGGCTAGATGGGGGTTGAGCTTAAAAATGTGTTTGGCTTGTTTCTGGGGAGAAGAGTCTCTTTATTTTTTACTATGTTTTATGTGAGCTGCCTAGAGCATTTTATGAGAGATATGGCCAGATAAGACCTTAAATAAATAAATAAAGCACCATTTTCAGAATACAGGATGAGAAATCTAATCCAACTTCAGTGTGCATTTCTTTCAGCAATTATAATCACAATGCTGAAAAAGATGGAGTACAGAGGAAATCAGAATACATGAGTATTTTTAGCCTTTTAAATAGAGTGGTGAGCAGAAATCCTTTGACTTCTTTGGAGATTAGCAATCAGTTTTTGGTCATGATAACATACTCCTTTGACAAAAACAAAAACAAACCATGAGTTTACTGGAATCAAATTGGTTGACTTGATGGAAGTTGTTCTCTTTAATATTTCATATGTTCTCAGGACAGCTGCACAGGGATTCTTCAGGAGATTGTTTAATGGGGGCATCTTTCAAAAGTGATGGGGAAATGGCTTTTTACACTGAAGGATGTAAACTATAAACAGTCTGCATCTAATAGCCTCATACTGTGACATTTGAAAAAAAATGTTTGCAGAAAATCAAGTGACCTCTAAATGCATTCTTGAAACTCTTGATGAAAATAAATTTCTGCCATATTTGTTTAGCCCCAAAGGCATGAAATCTTGGGAATCATCCTGACTTCCTGTTAAGTACTGCAAGTAATTCAGCTGGCTATATATATAAGCTTTTCAATGTTTAAGGGCACTAGATCTGAGCTGAAGAAATCTGTTTGCTAGAAAGTACCTACAAGGCATCTAGTAGCTGCCTAAATTTTTGCTAATCATAACTATTGTTCTATAGAAATGATAAGAACCATAAGCTCTTTTTATGGTAATTATTTTCCATGGTTAATTAACATAGAAGCTTGGTGATCTCAATCATTTAGACATGTGTCAGTTCTGCATGCAAAAACATCAAATAAAGATAAGGTTACTGCACTCAGTATTTTTTCTTACCTGTTTCATCATCACTGCTGATGACAAAAAAGGAAGAAAGAAAGAAAAAGGCAAGTGGTTTTCTAAATTGATTTCTGGTGGTGGATAAATTAACCCTTTACAATGAAACCAGCTAGAGTTTTCCCAGAGCTAAACTCAAGGGAAAAAGTCATTTCCACAGTATTTCCACTTTTAAGTTAATCATTTAATAACCTGTTTTCTTATCATATATATATTTTAGCTTACTGTGAATGTAATATCTATTTCAAATTTAAATAAATTGCTGATCATTGAATTCCATAGTCAGTTATGCAAATGAATAATATTTCTGCCTAGGAGAGGAACAAAGAGGAAGGTTAATCTTTGCCAGTGTATGTTTGTGTGTGTATGTGTGTGTGGGGAATTCACTTGTGGAATATTATCCCCCTAGAAATGAGGTTGCTGCATTGAACAAAGAACATTGGATTAAAAAATTGTAGCTTGAACAAAAGTTATTCAGCTACCCAACAATGCCAGCTTGTAATGCCTTCCCAATCAGGAAGAACACTACAACTGACCCTTTCAAAGTTCCTCTCCTTGTCTTGGCTCCAAATCCATTTTTAAGAGTTTATTTAGGAATTAAACATTCTGTATCTTTTCATTATTTTCTTCAAGGAGGCAGGGTCAACATAATAAGTCTGATGTTCCATACATAGTTTCCTCACTCCAGTTGTGGGGAATATATGTTGTGATAGGAGCTGTCATATCAGCACTTCTGGATAATACTAGCTGGGCAGCTAATGGAAATGCTTGTCTTCTTTTGTTGCAGATTTTCAGCAGGAGATTGTCTATTAGAATCCATGCAGACTCTGCCCTATGTCTCCTTGATATCTCCTTGAAACCACTTTAGGCATTGGATAGTTGAACACACACTCAACAGTATCTGTGACTTTTATTCCTTGCTGGTGTTTCTTGATGATGCTAGGGGAGTTCTAGTTGTCTTCTTCTGCTTCAGTTGTTCCAGCTTTCTCTTTCTTGTGGCTAAAACTAATAATGGGAACTTTTAATAGAGAAACTGGGACACTGTCTCCTACTTCTAATTTCTTCTTGAACTTTGACTTGCATTTGTCGTCTTCTGTTATGCACTAAATATGAAAAAGGGAGAGTTGTATTAAGCACCCTATAAAAATTGGAATGTGCTGACACTGTTGATAACTAAGATGCCAGTAAGCCCTTGTGTATCTGCCTTGAATTATTCTTGTGGTTGCATTTTCTTATATCTATTAATAGTTTGACCTTTATGTGCATGTATGTTTCCTTGTTTCATTTTCTCTGCTCCAGGCCAAGCTGACATGCTCTAAATCATTAACCTTATGCTCCAGGGAAGTGGTCCTTCTGGCAATATCTTTGATATTAGATTGGTATCCTTCCAGGCTGAATTTAATTGACTAGATTTCTAGGGGAATAGCTGACTCCCCTAGGTTTTGGCTACTACTACTTTGTCATAATTGCTTTAGTAGTTCATGTAGGTTGCATTCTTTGCTTTACACTTTAAGAGGACTGTCCCAAAGAAAGTGGTTTGAGGATATCAGCCAAACTGTCTAAACTAGACCCTTGTAAATGGGATGCGGGTGGCAGATTGCATATCTGAGTGTACAGGCTGTTCGTTGCATGTCTGGCTGATATATCTATTCATTGATGGATATATTTTCATGTTATGGCACCTGGTAAACCCTTGTGCCAGCAAAAACAGTTTGGTAGAGACAAATCCAATTTTTATAGCGCTTGATGGCATATTGCTTTGAAGTGTGCCCACAGGAATAAATCATGGATGATGCACATTTTATATTAAAGTGGAGAAGAGGTCCAAGCACATTTTTGCGTTTGGGATGGTCTTTTTTTTACCAGTTATGGTAATGTTTTGTAAGCAATCTGAACATTGGAAAGAGACTTCACCTTGCTTGAGTAGCATAATATTTTGTTTTATTTTGGTTTTGCATGTGTGATTTTGTGTCAAGAGTTGAATGGTCAGCCCTGGGAACCACCAACTATGTATGCAGCTGTCCCAGTTGTAAAACATCAACTGCTTTTTAGAACTACTCCCAGAATAACATTTCCTAAAAGGAACATTATGTCTCTGATAGGCTTGGTCTTTTACTACGAGCCTATGGTATTATATATTGATTTCCTATGACTTAGTCCTATACCTTTAAGTTTTTATATTTTTTTTAAACTAAGATTTTGTTTAAAAATATTTTTTAAGTTTTTAAATCTTTTTGCTAGCACGGGGTCTCTTCATTTGTTCATTCAATGTGGATTCACTGTGATTTGAAAAGCATAATTTATTACATATCACACAATGCAATGGTTATCTGTCTAACCTTTATATTTAAACTTGGCTTGTCCTGCATCATTTTTATACAGGACAAAGCTTTGCTGTGAGAAATTACAGTAGGATCATATTGGGGTAGAACTGAAAAAAAAGCACTAAGGAAGATAATATAACCAGATAATATAACAAGAAGGGCTTAACTTACAAATAAGAAAGGATGTGCTTAAAGTCAGGAGCATACTAGGAGAATTGAAAACACCAGGTAGAAACTAATCAAAGAATTTATGTAGTCAGAATGCAAGCCTGGACAGAAGAAATATTCCACAATGGCCTAAGATTGATAAAGGCAGGGAGTGAGTGACTATGAAAGAATCATGTATTTATGACGCCATGAAAAAAAAAGTTCATTGCATGTTTCCTGAAGTTTGATTTGCTGATCAAGAATTTGCTCCCAACATTTCTTTCAAAGAAAATTCCACAGAAATTCTCATGGGTGACATGAAGAGACCAATATGAATGTTCTGTCTTTCATTGTACCATGACTTTAACTCTTTTGTCAAGAATATCTATGAGGAAAAGCTGTCACCTCATTCACAGTGGCAGAATTTGGTTCTTTGCTCAAACGGGTTCCTTGTTATTGGTGGGTAATCTTAGCTTGTGTTTTGTTCAGAAAATTACTTGGGCAAAATGAGACACATTTGACATTCTGTATCTGATTATACAATTTCTCTATAACTCAGCATCTACCCAATATTGGCTGAGCTCAAAAAGCTAAGCAGGGTTAGACCAGGTTAAGTATGTGTATGGGAGATTATCGAATGAAATCCAATGGTTATAAGCTACAGTCAGGGAAATACACATACACACACATAAACATACACACAAACACACACACACACACACACAGAAGAAAACAATAACACATTATTTCTATATTGCTGCCCTGAAAAATACGTATGTGTCAATGTAGCCAGGAGTTCAGCTTAAATGCTGAGGAAGCTACCATCGTATTAATTTTAAATATTTAATAAGAAAAACTATAGACTAGAAATCAAAGTAAACAAAACATTCCCTGTACTATATATATTTTGCTAGACTCTCTAAGATAATGAACACTGATATCTATTTAAAAACAAGTTCACCAAATGAATCCAAGTGCCATTTTTAGAGCCAAGAAGCGACATTTCTCATGCTTCTTGAAATATGGGCCATTTTATAGCACAGACTAAATGTAATCCTTGTTTGAGAAAGAATGCCTTTATATTACCGCTCTCAGTAATGCAGGCATTCAAGTAAATGTGAATTTGAAAGTCAACACTGAAATATTGCCGGCTGCAACTTGATATTCCTTGCATGATTATCAGAGTTCAGTGGCTCAGCAGGAAAGTTAGGAGGTAGGGAGAGATTATATTTTCAAAAAATACAATGAGAAGGGGGACAAAATTTTCTTAGCATTTGCAACGTATCATTGTGCCTGTATACTGCTGAATACTGCAAATGTGTTGCTGTGGGAAGGAGGTGGGAACTCCTAGCGGGAGGGTAATTCAGAATGTGAAAAAGATAGCCTTTTCTGCAAAAATGCATTGTAGAAAATAAAAAAAGACAGATCAAAGCAGAGAATCAGATTAATCAGTGACAGGAATGTGGAGTTCTGGAAAAGAGAGCAAGAAATTTTATTGTACCAAAATATCCTTTTGAGAAAAGGCAAAAGCAGGAGAGGTAGTGGTATTCATTTCAGCAGTTCTGTCCTATTTTACATTTGAATTGACCCCACATTCATTAGTACTGCATGGGTAAAGAATGGAATGCAGTGAAGCTGCAAGGAAACTCTAGATACAAATGTAATAGAGCCACAACTGGAAACAAAGAAGATCAGCAGGGTAGCAAAATAAATAGGGGAAAAGTGAATCTCTTTCAGCCAGTCTGTGTGTGTCTGTATGTGTCTGTCTCTGTGTGTGTCTCTATGTCTGTGTCTGTTTGTCTGCGCACTGGGGGGAGGGAGAAAAGTGGGTGGGAGTTATTGGGGAGGAGATAACTCTCCATTAGCCCAGATAACTGTGCTTTGTGTGCAATCGATATTACAAACACACTCTTCACTTTTTGGTCTCCCCTTCTTTAGTTCTTTCACCTACCACAAAACTTCCTTTCATGGTCGGCAGTTTTTTCCAGCAGTCTGTTGACAGCAGCTGTGGAGATGCTTTAGGTCATTTTCTTACTAATCATTTTTGTCATTTATCTGTCAACCTTCTCTGTAAGATTCTCAGAGTATATTCCAGCTCTGTCTTATCCCAGGAGAGAAGAGCAAGCATGAGATCTTTGAGATTTAAGATGAAGGATGGATGAACTCTGATTTTAACATGTCCTTTAGAACTTACTTCAAAGCCTTCCTGCCAGCACTTCAAGAGCTTCCTTTTTCCCCCCTTTCTTCTTTCTCTCTCTCACACAAATTCAGCAGGGATAAAATTACAGCCCATTCATAGTGCCCATTTTGTAGCAACTTAGTCTAAAAAGTGGGTATGTAGGTTTCTCCAATGCCACCTTCAGCCTCTGGGGAGCTAAGACAAAATGTCTGTCTTGATATCACATCAAAGGTGGAGGAACATTCTCCCTAGAAGCCTGTTGGAAGCAAACAATCAACTATTAAAAAATGGAAGTAATTCACTTTTCTGCAGTCATAGGGTAGGAGGAGTGGGCAAAAGTAAGGCTCAGCTGGGAGGGTGACAAAAAGCTATAGCAATCTCCCAGTGAGAGAGAGTGTGTATCAGTAGGTATGCAGCCATTACTGTTCTTTGTCTCCTTGCTCCTAATGGAAAATGTACTCTGCATTTGGTATGTTATCAAGGAAGGCATTTTTCCTTGGCTTTCTAGATTTTGAAGGTGTCATTTGGGAAACACAAAGAGCACATATATGAAGAGACTTTCAAATTAACCCCTGTTGACTTGATGTTAGAAAATGGGGGATAGATAAATGAAATGCTAATGTGTCTGGCAAGAAGACCTTAAAGCATTTGGAATCAGAATGAATCCCATTCTTCTAGTATGATCTCAAGGATACCATGGTAAGCAACCAGATCAATACACATAACAAGTGATGGGAAGGCACAAAGAATAAGGATTTATTTAATTTCCATCTTCATGTAAAAGAGATGAGGGGATTTTTTAATTGCAACACCAATTCAAAACCAAGCAACCTACTTCTTATTTGAAAACAGCCAAATCTGCTTCTTATTTTCAGCATTGGGGAATATAAGTGTTATGTATGCAGAGTTTAAAATGACTGGTTATTGCTATAAAGTGTTTGAATTCATTGGTTGGAAAAGTGCGGGAAAATCCTGCACTCTGATTGGCTGGCAGCCGCGGCAGCCTGCTATAAATAGCTGCCATGGCTGAGCCATTCGGGTCCGTTCTGAGCTGAAGTCACAATAAACTTTGAGTTGAAGCACTCCGCGTCCTGCCTCTCTATGCGAACTTAATACTGGTGACGAAGGTGGGATTTCCCTGAAGAGAAGGCAACGTGGAACAGAGAAGAGCGAGATGGCTGCGCTGAACACCCCCCCAGCCCCATTCGACCCGAAGAAGGAAGACTGGGAGTCGTATGCAGATCAGTTTCAGATGTATTTGGAAGGAAGCGATCTGGCCACCATTTCTGAGCAGCGGAAGAGGGCGGTTTTTCTCACATATTGCGGTCCGGCAGTTTTCAAGATGGCGAAGGCATTAGCTGGCACAGCAGACGTGAAGGTAATGGCATGGCCTGATCTGGAGAGGCTTTTAAGAGCACACTACGTGCCCCAAGTATCATGCCTCATTAAGAGACACGAGTTTTATCGCCCGATCAGAGGGAAGACGAAAGCATAAATGACTTTGTGGCAAGTTTAAGAGACATGGGGGGGGGTGCGAATTCAGCAGCTTAGAGGAGGCCATGTGCGATCGTTTTGTATTGGGCCTTAAAGACAAGGTTTTGCAGAGCAAATTACTGATGAAACCCAAGATCACGCTGAAAGAAGCCATAGAGGAAGCATCTTCAGCAGAAGCCACCAAATCCTCAGCAGCAGCCATGAGAAAGATGAACAAGACTACGGGCCATTCTGATGGGGAAAAGACCACTACAACTCATTTTGATGAACTTGAATCTGAGTCAGAATACAGTGGAGAAGAAGAAGGAATTAACAGATTCAGAATGGAGTGGAAACGAAACGACCTGAGAAGGAAGAGGCGTGATTTCCACTGCATAGGTTGTGGGGGAAAGCACCCCCATACTGAATGCAAGTTCCTGGACACCATTTGCCTCTGATGTGAAAAAAGAGGGCATGTTGCAAGAGTCTGCAAATCATCCAGAACTCCACCAAACAGAAGAAAGTTTGCTACAAACAACAAAGACAGAGAAGTCAAGCCAAACAACACCAGCAAGAAAATGGGGCGCAACACAGAAGCAAATGGAAGGAATGAAACTCATCAAACAGTAACTATTGGTCATTCATCCTCTTTAAATAACAGGAAAGTGCATGTCAAGGTATTAATTGAAGGAAGGTCTTGCCAAATGGAAGTGGACTCAGGTTCATACTTATCTATGGTGTCATGGGACACTATTCAAAGACTGATACCAGACATTCAGAAGACTCACTTCAAGAAGCAGGCATTAACTCTTAAAGACTACCAAGGGAACAAGATTCCAGTAGTTGGAACAAGAGAATTCAATGTGAACTTCAAAGGTCACATCAAACGCCTACCCCTGACCATCGTTGATAAAGATCGCCCAAGTTTGCGGGGACTGGAATGGTTCAACCCGCTGGGCATCGAAGTGACTGGCATCAATCACGTGAGCAACACTGAGTGGGAAGAGTCTTTAAAGTCTGAGTTTCCAGAGGTCTTCAGTGACGGATTAGGCAAGTACTTGGGGACCCCTATCACATTTAACCTAGATCCCAAGGTACAACCAATTCGCTTAAAACCCAGAAGGGTACCCTTTGCATTGAAGGAAAAAATTGATGAACAATTAGATAAACTGATAGTCCAAGGGGTATTAGAGCCCACAGACCACTCCAGGTGGGAGACACGCATAGTCACACCAGTCAAGGCAGACGGTTCCGTGAGAATCTTTGGGGATTACAAGGGGACATTGAACCATGCGCTACAACAGAGCGCATATCCGGTTCCAGTGGTTCATCATTTATTACACTCTCTGTGCAGGGGCACAGTCTTCGCCAAGCTGGACCTGGCCCAAGCATACCAGCAGCTAACAGTAGACGATTTAACCGCAGAAGCCCAAAACCATTGTAACCCATCGTGGTGCTTTCAAATGCAAAAGGTTAAAATTTGGAGTAAGTGTGGCACCAGGCATTTTCCAAAGCCTTATGGAAAGGATGTTACAAGGGTTACCAGGGGTGGTGCCATATTTTGATGACGTTTTAATCTCTGCTGAAAATGACACTCAGTTACACAAGAAACTCAGAGAGGTTCTTACCAGATTCAAAAAAGCGAGGTTAAAAGTCAAAAAAGAGAAATGCACACTAAGATCTGACAAAGTAGAATTCTTGGGTTATATGATTGATAAACATGGCATCCACCCCACAGAAGCCAAAGTTCAGGCAATCAAAGAAGCCCCCAGGCCAAGATGCAAAACTGACTTGCAAGCATTCCTGGGACTTATTAATTTCTATCATAAGTTTCTACCTCAGAAAGCAACCACTGCAGAACCCTTACACAGATTACTGGATAAAAAATCTGCATGGGTCTGGGGCACAAAAGAAGAAGCTGCATTTAACAACATCAAGAGACAAATCACTTCTGATTGTGTCCTGATACAGTTTTCTGAGAATTTACCTGTAGTATTGACTTGTGATGCATCCTCTTTTGGAGTGTGTGGGGGTGTTGAGCCACATGCTTCCCAGTGGAAGGGAAGCCCCTATTGCATTTTACTTTCGCACTTTGACCAAAGCAGAGAGAAACTACAGTCAACTGGATAAGGAAGCATTGGCTATCGTGGCAGCAGTCAAGAAGTTCCATGAGTACGTATATGGGAGAAGATTCACCATTGTTACAGATCACAAACCTCTTTTAGGCATTGTGGCAGGGGACAGACCAACGCCCACCATCCTGTCACCAAAAATGCTGAGATGGACTGAATTTCTTGCTGCTTATTCATATAAACTCATCCACAGACCGGGAAAAGACATTGGGCACGCTGATGCTTTGAGTCGCTGCCCACTTCCTTTGCACACTGAGGACCCTGCTCCTGGAACTTACACCTTCTTTCTAGAAACTGTTGCCAAACTTCCAGTTCATGCTGCTGAAATTGCTAGAGAAACTGCCAAAGACACTTTATTGGCTCCTATTGTAGGCTGGATTAAAAAGGGTTGGCCACTACAAGATCTACCTCAAGTTTCCCAACCTTTTAAATCCAGACAAACTGAATTATCTGTCTTGAGGGGATGTATTTTGTGGGGTAACAGGGTGGTTATTCCTTCAAAATTGCAGAAAGAGGTTTTGGAAATGTTACATGAGGGTCATCCGGGTATCAGAATGAAGGGATTGGCCAGGAGTTATGTATGGTGGCCTGGTATAGACAAAATGGTTGAAAACTGGGTTGTATCCTGCCCAAACTGTCAGCAAGTAAGGCCTGCTGCACCTCTCGCCTCCAAATAAGAATGGGAATGTCCTAGGGGTTCATGATCCAGGATTCACATTGATTTTGCTGGCCCTACCAGAGGGCACACTTTCCTTATTGTAGTTGATGCATACTCCAGATGGTTAGAGGTTATCCCCATGGCTTCCACCACAGTAGACGCTGTTATCAAACAACTTAAGAAACTTTTTGTAACTCATGGGTTACCTGATGTGCTTGTTTCTGACAATGGTCCTCAATTTACTGCTAACCTTTTTGAATCATATTTAGCGCAGCAGGTTATCAGACACGCCCTTACTGCCCCTGGGCATCCTTCGACTAACGGCTGGGCTGAACGCATGGTACGTTTTACCAAGGAGAAACTCCAACAATTGGGTCCAGGGGACATCACTGAGAAAGTTGAAAAACTACTCAGTATCCAACACATCACTTCTAGTCCATCCACTAACTTAACTCCTACCGAGCTTTTGATGGGTAGAAAACTCAGGTCTTCCCTTGACCGCCTTCACCCCACTTACACACCCAGCGCACCTCTAGATTCCACCAGCAAAACTCGCACATTCACTGTGGGTGATTCTGTTTATGCTAAAAACCTTGTGGGTGAACCATTATGGATTCCTGCTGAGATAACCCAGGTTACAGGCCCCAGGTCTTACGGGGTTCAAACTGAGGATGGTGTCTTGTGGAGTAGGCACATAAACCAGTTATGGTCCAGGCTGCCTCTGGAGCATCGCCCTTGCTCCTCTCTGGATCCCATGCCCTCAGCCTCTTCTAAGGGGGAAGGGGGAGATAATGAAGGTAATCAGCAAGTGAGAATCAACCCCATGTGTAACGAGCTAACATGACAGGAACCATCCCAAAACCTGTCAGGGGCCAACAACCATTTTACAAATAGAGGATTGCACATCACTACCAGATTTAGGGGGTGACATTGGGTTGGAGATGGATTGGGAGGAGAGACCAGGTTGTAGTAACCAAACAGGTTCTACTAATACAAGGAGTCCTAATAAGGGAATTTTGGCAGATACATTTCCTTCCTCACAAAGTGAGATTCCCAAAACACCTGAACCACGCAGGTCTCAACGTACCCGTAAGAGCCCCACCTATCTACAAGAAGATATCAGATAGATGGGGTTTGAGTATGGACCAAACCTAGTGGGGAGGGGTGTTATGTATGCAGAGTTTAAAATGACTGGTTATTGTTGTAAAGTGTTTGAATTCATTGGTTGGAAAAGTGCGGGAAAACCCTGCACTCTGATTGGCTGGCAGCCGCGGCAGCTGGCTATAAATAGCTGCCACGGCTGAGCCATTCGGGTCCGTTCTGAGCTGAAGTCACAATAAACTTTGAGTTGAAGCACTCCGCGTCCTGCCTCTCTATGCGAACTTAACAATAAGGCTTGAGGGTAATCTTAGACAGCCTTTAAACTGGTTTTGAGTTTTTGGGAAATAGAAGTAGTGGTAATATGGATGTGATAACTGTTTATAAATTTATCTCAGGCTTTTTATTATTTTTTTCAACCTTCTTCTGGTTCTGGTCTTTTAGGAAAAGCTCTTCATGCCCAATTTTAAAAGTTACTGATAAGCTAGCAAAATTAAGTATAAATATTGAACATTGATTATAGTGGAAGCATTTGGCATATGGTTGTAGTATTCATTCAGAAAAAAATATATAGTCAAATTGTGCAATTATACCTGCTGATGTTTGGCTGACTTTGACTTAGAACAAAGGAATATTTTAGTGTATATTTTCTATTAAAATTATTTGAACAATTAATTGGGTATTTATTACAATTCAATGTCACATTAATTTTTTTTAAAAAGGAAGTATTTAAGATTTGATTAAATCAGCTTTTTTCTAATTTGCTATTTGTGGCCAGAAAGAACCATATACAGTGATGGTCTTCTTAAATTTAATAATGTATGCAAGGTAGGTACATATTAAAGAAACCATAGGTTAATAATCCTACTAAATTGTTGTTACCTGTATACCTGTCTTAAATCCACTTTTATTCCAGTCCAGGGAGGTTAACAGCAACAACAACTCTATCAGGCCTTGTGTGCCTGATAGGATATGCTGTTTTGTGTTATATGCTGTCAGGTTTAATTAATAAGCTGTATTAATTTCTTCCTCACTATGGACATTTTTGGGTAGATACGGCAAATATGTTTCCCTCTATTCCATGTTTGAGATTTGAGATTTGACCTTGCCCCAGGCTTCCATTTTCCTGTCATGTGATGTCAAATTGATTAATTTCTGACATTATTTGTATTCCCATAAATCAGGAATTTCAGGTAACTCCAATAAATGGAAAACCTTCCTAACGGGATCTGGTTCTTCCCATAATAATTGCTCGGATCCGGGAAGGGTTGTGCTCAGACTTGCAGTGGTCTGACGAAGGGGAGACGAGTGGTCTGGCTAATGTAATCTGGACTGAGTTCGATCCTGTTTCTGAGGATGAAGTGGACAGGATTATGCGGTGGCTGAGTTCCACCACATGTTTATTGGACCCGTGCCCTTCCTGGTTGGTTTATGCCTCCAGGGAGGTCACGTGTGGCTGGCTCCGGCCAGTGGTCAATGCTTCGTTAAGGGAGGGGCTGTTCCCTGCCGCCCTGAAAGAGGTGGTGGTGAGGCGCCTGCTGAAGAAGCCTACCCTGGACCCAGCCGCGTTGAGCAACTTTCGTCCGGTCTCCAACCTTCGCTTCCTAGCGAAGGTTGTTGAGAGTGTGGTGGCACAGCAATTGCCACTTTTCCTGGAGGAAGCAGACTACCTGGATCCATTCCAATCGGGCTTTCAACCTGGATACAGCACGGAGACAGCATTGGTCGCGCTGATTGATGATCTCTCTAGGGCTTGGGACAGGGGTTTTTCCTTGGTCCTGGTCCTGTTAGACCTCTCAGCGGCTTTTGATACCATCGACCATGGTATCTTGTTGCGACATCTCGGCGGGTTGGGAGTGGGGGGCACTGTTTTACAGTAGTTCTCCTCCTACCTCTCGGGACATTCTCAAACAGTGTTGGCAGGGGGGCAGAGGTCGACTCCAAGGTCTCTCACTTGTGGGGTACCGCAGGGGTCTGTCCTCTCGCCTCTCTTGTTCAACATTTATGTGAAGCCGCTGGGTGAGATCATCCGTGGTTTCGGGGTGAGTTACCATCAGTATGCTGATGATACGCAGCTATACATCTCCACCCCAGACCACATCAGTGACGCTCTCTCCGTGATGTCTCGTTGTTTGGAAGCGGTGCAGATCTGGATGGACAGGAACATGCTTCGACTCAATCCAGCCAAGACAGAGTGGTTGTGCATACCAGCATCCCGGTCCAGTTTTAAGGTTCCATCTTTGGTCATGGGGGAGGAGGTGTTACCCCCCGTGGACAGGGCACGGAACCTGGGGGTTCTCCTGGATTCACGGCTCAAGTTGGAGGAGCAGGTGGGAGCTGTGGCCAGGGGGGCCTTTGCCCAGGTCCATCTGGTTCACCAGTTGTGCCCATATCTGGACCGGGATGCCCTGCGCACGATCACTCAGGCACTCGTGGTCTCCCGACTGGACTACTGTAATGTTCTCTATTTAGGGCTGCCCTTGCATATCACTCGGAGGCTTCAGCTGGTGCAGAATGCGGCCGCGCGGGTAGTGATGGGAGCCTCCCGATACTCCCATGTCACACCCCTCCTGTGTGGCCTGCATTGGCTTCTGGTTGCCCTCCGGGTGAGGTTCAAGTTGCTGGTTTTAACATTCAAAGTCCTGCATGGCATGGGGCCAGGATATTTACGAGAACGACTCCTCCCAGCAGCAAGTACCAACCGCCCTGCATGGGCACACAGACGGGGTCTCCTCAGGGTGCCGTCTGCGACTCAATGTCACTTGGCGGGAACCCGGGGGAGGGCCTATTCTGTGGTGTCCGCCGCTCTATGGAATCTTCTTCCGCTGGAGCTCCGGTTGGCTCCCGATCTCCGCACCTTCCGCCACGAGTTAAAAACCTGGCTGTTTCTACAATCTGGGCTTTGTTGACTCTTGGGGTTTTCTTTTTAACCTGGGGGTTTTAATTGCTTATTCGGCTTATAACTTGTTTAATATAATTTTTAAGTAATTTATTGTTGTACTGTATTTTAGTTGTGAGCTGCCCCGAGTCCTTTGGGAGAGGGGGCGGCATATAAGTCGAATAAATAAATAAATAAATAAATAAATAAATAAATAAATAAATAATATGACTGTAAATGCTCTGTCCTTATGTATTATGTAGGATACAGACAACATAAACAATACTTTTAGGGACAGTTGAGAATTATTGATAAGTAGCTTCCATTTTTCACTTTCTAATTAATATTTTCACTACAATTTATATTCCCCTTAATTATTTAGATTAAAAATTATATTTTTATCGTTTGGCTTTAATTGTGTTTAATTGTGATATGTCCCATCAGACATATGAAATAAATTATAATTCAAACTTTTGTATTATATCACTGATACGTTTTCTGAAGTTTAAGCTAGGATTCAATTTAATGGGTTTTACTAATTTCAATTAAAGTCAACCATATATCAATTAATCTATCTTAATCTATTTTTATATAGAATAGTAAAGATATGCCATAATTTCTAGACAAAATGAATCACATATGAGGGAGTTTACTGAATCCAAAAAGTGCCAACTAGTCCTACACAATTTTTATTAAAATATTTAAGAATTATATCATATAAATTTTATACTTCTGACATTAAAGATGCTAGATAATAGCTTTTTCAGAACTGATATGTACAATCAACAACACCTCTATCACAACTCAATCCCATCTATCTAACTAATCAAATTTAGATCTGTTATATGACAATCCCACTGCATTGTTTCAAATAAGATTTCATTGAAATTAACAATTACTCCATTGTTTCTGTCATTTTTATTCCTCTGCGTCTTATCCAATAGCAATCCTAAAACAATTTAAAAGACATACTCCCATGTTACACCCCTCCTGTGTGTCTTGCATTGGTTGCCGGTTGCCTTCCGGGTTTCCTTCAAGGTGTTAGTAATGACTTATAAAGCCCTAAATGGCTTGGGTCCAGGGTACTTGCGGGAACGCCTCCTGCCTGCATCACATTCCGATCGCCCCGTGTGCTCCCACAGGAAGGGCCTCCTGGGAATACCATCGGTCAGGCACTGTCGGCTGGCGGCTCCCAGGGCTAGGGCCTTTTCTGTGGGAGCACCCGCCCTATGGAATCAGCTTCCTGCGGATCTTCGTTTGGCCCCTGATCTCTGCTCCTTTCGTCGAGACCTGAAGACTTGGCTGTTTCAGCAGGCCGTATTGTTTATTATTGCAATTTTAATTGTTTTTAGCTGTTCCTTGTAATTTAGACTTGTCTTTATTTTAATATCTTTTTATTGTATATATCTTTCTTTTTATATGTTCGCCGCCCTGAGTCCTTTGGGAGAAGGGCGGCAGACAAGTCTAATAAAATAAATAAATAAATAAATAAATATTGATGAAGTGTTCCTAAACCAGATGCCAACCAAATTGAAATGTCAGGATGATAGGGCAGAATTTTTCTGATGGTAGTGCAGATGGAAGAAGAAGATAAGAAAAACAACAACATCAGTAATATACCATTTCTGCATTGGGAGCAATGGCTGGTTCAGTCTTGTATTAAATATCATAACCATCATCATGAAGAGTATAAATCTAGATTTTACTGCATTGTGCTTCTAGTGGTAAAACCCAGCCAAAGTTTTTCTCCAGAAATTTGTTTTCCATAATGTTGTGTACCATAATGTTGTGTACCCCATCTATATCACCTTGCCCTCTGCTGGAACTCCACAGTGATCCTGACTGTTCCATGATCTTTTCCACTTCAGTATGAAATTGCTGCTTATGTGCTGCCCTGATGCTACAGCTGCTGCCAAATCCATTGAGCTGGCTCTTAGTCTGATGCAATGTGAAGAGGTGCACTTTTCACTTGTTACATCTCTTAAATTCAATTAGTGCCCCTTATACCATGGGAGGCAATCGCAATATATGAAATGGAAAACAGGCAACATTCCAGGAGTTGTTTCTTGCTCATTGCTCTTAGTGCCTTCTCAGACAAAGAAAGCATCCGGTATGCATTTAAATTCAATTCACAGCGAGTGTCACAAATCAGTGATTGTTAGAATGCATTATGAAGAAATAAACATTTATCAAATTGCCTTTTGAGAAGGTGAATAATTTAGCTGCCAGGGGGTGGTGGGAAGGAAGGGAAGAGAAGAAAAAAAACCCCAACAACAAAAACCACACTGCTGACTGACAATTTATTTCATTCCACTGAGATACAAAGAGCCGTTGTGTGTTGAGTGAATATTGATCAGCAGTATACAGAGAAATGAAATTTCATTTAGAATTCTTGACTGGTTAGCTTGCTACCAATTAAAACTAAACAGCATAGTCATGGGTAAAAAAATATCAACAGTTCTGGAGACGTTTTGCAGGAGGCAGACCCAGAGGATAATGGCCTCAGCAGCAAACTCCAGGACTCAAAAGGATATGTGATATAAAAATATAATAGATTAATATGAAAGCCAGCAAAATAAGTCACTGTAATTTACTTGTGTGTATGTGCCTTTGAGTCACTCTTGACTCCTAGTGACTGCTGGGAGAAATCCCTGGCAGTTTTCCTGGCAGGATTTCTGAAGTGATTTGCCACTGTCTTCTTCCTGGACCAGACAGAAAGTGACTGGTCCAAGGCCACACAGCAGGCTTTGTGCTTCTGTCAGGACTAGAATTTACTCTCATAGTTTCGACTCTAGTGTCTTAACCACTACATCAAATGGACTCCTACTTTTCTTATATTTTTTCTATTGTGCTTATGTCATTGTATTTGATATACAAAAGAAGAAGTAGAGAGCAAACACAGAAATATTTGTTTATGCTAATCTTTTCTGCTACTCTGGTCAAGGGGATTTCTATTTATGTACCTTGTGTCATTTTGATTTCAGCAAGTGGTTGTGTGGAAAAGTTTTTGATGGGAACCTTTACACAATCTCCAGAAGTATATTTACCAGTTGGCCATCAGCTGGATTCTAGAACATAGAGTCCAAACTTGCAGAATGCCAGTTTAGGAAAAAGTTGTCAAATCATGGTTATATGACCACAATATCGGGTCAAAAGATTCTCTTTTAAGCTGATTTTTTAAGCTAAGCTTACTATTTCCAGAAATAATTCTGATTTTTTTTTAAAAAACAAGAGTTTGTATTAACTAGCATCCTAATTTGTTAACAAATCAGAATTTAAATTAGTTGTCCTAAACTTTGGTTGAGCTTCTCATTTTTTAACCATGAATTTATATGCACAACAGACTTAATTTGATTAAAAGTGGTAATTAACATATATAAATGATGGGTGTGGAGAAAAATAGTGCCGGTAATTTTGCCTGGTAATTTTGTGAATAAGCTTACACCATCATATTACATCATATCACCTCCTGCCAGTTCCGATGATCTAAAACTGGCCTACATTAATCTCCTTCTATTCTGAGTGACTTAAAAAAAGGCAGAAGAAAGAGTACTAAAGCAAATGTGGGGATAAGATGGGGATAAGAAAAGAATTATGCTTTCCCTGGTACTAATAATTTGCAAATGAGCATCACCAATATTTTTCATCTCACACATACTGAGCATATCACCCGTACAACAGTTCCAGCTTTGAAAGAATCCTCACTATTCTGTTCTTGCAAACAGAAATAGATCTTCTAAACTTTAACATAGATCTTGCTGTATTGTAATTTAAAGCTATACTGTCTGAAACACTAAAAATAAAACTCTAGATTCCAATAGAAGAGAATATTTGTAGCTCAGGGTTGAAGTGGAAGGTTTCTGGTGGTCTCTGAACTTGGTTGTTTTCTTGCAGACATTTCATTAGCTTGGTAATGAAATGTCTGCATGAAAACAACCAAGCTCAGAGAGCACCAAGGACCACAAAACACTAGATCCATGTTGGCAAACCTATGTCATGCATGCCGGAAGTGGCATGCAGAGCCATTTTCCCCAGCACACAAGAGGTTGCCCGGAAGAGCCCTATTACACATGCGCACATGCGCAGCCACCCAACAGCTGATTGCTGGGTATCTGGTGTGCATGTGCAGGGGGTGGAAGGGGTGCACAGGAGACGTGGGCACATGCACAGGGATGCACTGCATGTGAGGGGGTCATGCGCACATGCACAGATGTGCTGCACATGAGGAGGAATCATGTGTACATGTGCAGATGCAGTGTGCGAGGGGGAATCGCACATGCATGTGCAAAGATGTGTGGCATGTGAGGGTGAATTGCACATGCATGCGCAAAGATATGCTGCGTGTGATGGGGAATCACGCGCGCATGTGCAGGGGGCATGGGGGCAGCATGCATTGCCTTTTGGGTGCTGGCACATGAGCACGTGCAAGTGAGCGCACGTGAACGCAATTATCAGCACTGGAGCAGAAAAATGTTAGCCACCACTGCACTAGATTGTTTTCATATATCTGCCCATATATATTTTCATATATCTGTCTATCTTTGCTTTTTGGGGCGGGGTATTTGTGGTCATGTTGCTGGCATATGGTCAGCTTGTAAAAAATTCAATTTTACAATATTTTGGCTTTTATTAATTGAGATCAGTTACCTCTCCTCATCCATTTTTACTTGTTTGGTTGGTTTCTTTAAAAAAAAATGGTTCCACGATCAAAATTTTGCATTTCTTACTTAGTTCCCTTTGTTAAATGGGTTGTTTTGAATTTTAGAAAAGTATTTTTTTAAAAATAGTTGGTTCAGAATTGCAGGATCAAAACAAATAAAAGGAGTTATAGTTTCTTCTGACAGCACCAAGATGATGATGATGATGATGATGATGATGATGATGATGATGATGATGATATTGATATTCTTTGGATCCTTTCTCTCACCCATTTTTTTTGTATCATTACAGAATTCAGTTCAAAGTACTGCATCAAATCTGGACATCAGAGAATTTAGAAGTTTCATCAGTTGTCTAAATAAATGCTACATATGGTAGCAAATCAATAAATTAATCACTCAATCAATAAATCAAACCTAATCTTAAAGTTTGGGGTATTGACCTCTGAAGCATGGTTGAATTCGAAGTGACTATACCAAAACAAAGTTTGAGTTTTTAAGAAATCTATTTTCCTTACCACAATTCTACTCCCCTTTTTCTGGCCAAGCAGAATCAAACTTGGAGCTTGATTTGGAAATGGCACTACATTGTACAGGCAATATTTTAAAAAAACTCCATCATTTCCAATAGCTTGAGGCCATGAAAATATTGATTCAGCAACAACATTGTTTTCTCCATAAAACTATGTTAGTTGGCTTATTTCTGAACTGTAGTCTGTTGCTGCAGGCTCAGCAGCAGATCACTAACAAGGCAGGAGAAAATCTACTGCCAAAGTGTAGACTACATACTTGAGAATTTAAAAACAAAAACAAAAAATAGGTTCCTTGCTGAATGGAAAGGGTGAGTTCCCATGTAACTTAGAAAATGCCCACTTGGACTCCCATAGGAATGTGGTATTTTTGATTGCAGTAATTCTTAGAGAGAGAATACCTTATAATTACTTGGTTGAATTTGGTGGCTATAAAAATTGAACGAATGAATGAATGAACCCAACTTGATGGATTTAAATCAGATCTAAAAGAAGATCTGTTAACTATAACAATTTTAAGCATAAAATACTTTCTATCAATTTCTCATATACATTTTTATAAAACTCCTTTTGGTTTTTGTTTGGGGCATAAATCCCCACTAATAGTATTTTTTTATTATGTAGTTCCACCTCCACCATTAGTATTCTTCCCGTTGCATCGTTATAAATTAATTTTGCTGTAATGTCTTCCTTTATATATAATACCACTCCTCTCTTTTTCTCCTCCGCTAATGCCATGAATATCTTCCCCAATTTCCTATTTTGTAAGTATCTCTGATCCTGTTCCCTTATATGAACTTCTTGAAGACATATTATATCCAATATATTTTTGTTTTTCTAATTTGGCAAATATTTTATTCCTTTTAATTGGACTATTCAACCCATTAATATTAATGGATATCAATTTTATTCCTTTTTCCATTTACTCCCTTTCTATCTGTCCCTTACTACGTTTTATTCGCTGCCTGGCTTCTAGTTTTAACTCCCCTTTCTTCCTTTCTCCCCTCTTCTCTAGTAGGTATTTCTCTGTCCTCCTCCCTCCCCCCCCTCCCTTGGACTGATTTGTAACTCCTCCTGACTCGCATTTCGTGACTCTCCCCTACTGCTTAGCTCAACCTCTGTTCCTCCTATTTGCTCGAAGAATCTTTGAGCCTTAGCTAAATTATATATTCTTACTCTCTTCCCTTCCCACATTACTAGCACCCCTTCTGGGTCGTTCCATCTGAAAACTATATTTTTTATTTAAATAATTCATGAGAAATCAGTATTCTTTTCTTTGTTCACGAACCCTCCTTGGTATCTGCTTTAGAACCGTAATCTGCCTTCCCTTATAGCTTATAGTTTCTTCCCTTGTGAGTCTATAAATTATGTCTTTTATTCATTTTTTTGCAAACCTGACATGGACTTCTCGAGGTAGGCCATGTCGTCTTGCATAGTTCGTGAAAACCCTATAAGCTTCATCTAATTCTTGAATCATTTCATTGCTGTCTCTTTTTAGAAGGGTCACTAGCATTCCTGCTATAACTAGGATTAAATTTTCATCTCTTTCTTCCTGTATGTTCTGGAGTCTAAGATAATATGAGGTTCTATCCATCTCCAAATAGGTTAGGGTATCGTTTGTCTCTCTGTGTTGGTCCCTTATTTTTTGTTCCATATCCTCCATTTTTTCCCGGTTTGGTCTACTTGTTTACTAATTACTACAATTTTTTCTTCATTAATCTTTGTCATTTCCTGTAATTGTCCTATTTTCCCATCTAGATTTTGTATATGAGAAATTGATAGAAAATGATAATACAAGAATTTGTCTAATGGGGGACTATAATGCAATAATTAATAATAAACAAGATTATAAATGTGGACAAAAACAATATCAAAAACGAAATACCCTCCCAAAAGTATTCTTTGAAATGACGGAAGAATTAGGAATTAGGAAGAATTAGGATTGGAAGACATATGGAGAAAAAGAAACCCAGGAAAGGCACATTATACTTTCTACTCCAGTCCACATAAATCTTGGTCAAGGATAGACATGATATGGGTAAATAGCGAATTAAATAGGGAGATACAAGACATAAAAATTTTAACAAATACATGGGCAGACCACAATCCAGTTTTAATGATTTGGAAAGAACGGCTAGTGAAAGGACAGAGATGGATGCTGAAAACACCAGTATTAAAGGAAGAAAAATATATTCAGAAAATAAGGGAGGAATTAACCAATTTTTATAATATCAATAAAAAGGAAGATACCTTATTGCAGAACTTGTGGGACACGACCAAGGCCTATGTAAGGGGAATAACAATAGCGTACATAGCAAATAGAAATAAGGAGAGGTGAGAAAAACAGGACAAATTAATAAAAGAAATTGGAAAATTGGAGAATAGACAAATGAGAAACCTGGACAATGAACAAATTAGAGATGAATTAGTACGAGCAAAACATGAGATCAATACATTGGAACAAGAGGAATTATTGAAGAATTTGCAATATACAAAACAAAATTATTTTGAACACACAAATAAACTAGGCAGATGGTTAGCATATAAGCTGAGAAAAGAGGATCAAAAAAGACTGATACATCAATTAGAAGACAAAAATGGGAAAATAGAAACAGACCTGGGGAGAAAAAAAGAAATTGTAAGAGAGTACTTTGAGGACTTATACAAACAAGAAAAAGTGGACTCAATTAAAATAGAAGAGTACTAAAGGGAAGGAACTGTACATAGACTAGCGGATGATAAAAGAGAGATACTGAATAGAGAGATAACTATGAGTGAATTAAAAGAGGTGATTCAAAAACAAAAGAGTAGTAAAACCCCAGGCCCAGACAGATTCCCAAGTGAATTCTATAAAAACGTAGGAGATATATTAAACAAGACGTTCCTAGAAGTGTGCAATGAGGTATTACTGAAAGCCAAAATACCAAATACGTGGAAAGAAGCATATATAACTCTTATTCCTAAAGAAGAAACAAATACTAACCAAATTAAAAACTTTAGACCAATATCACTTTTGAACACAGACTATAAAATTTTTATGACAATCATGACACAAAGATTAAAAGGAATACTTAGTGAAGAAATTAATATGGACCAAAATGGATTCTTACCAAAAAGACAAATTAGAGATAACATAAGAACTGTAATAGACATACTGGAATACTATGAGAGTCACCCAGGGGACCAAATGGCATTGATTTTTTTGGATGCCCAAAAAGCCTTCAACAACTTAAATTGGGATTTTATGAAAATACAGATTAACAAGATGAACTTTGAGAGTAATTTTGAAAAAATGCTTAATGCGATCTATGATAGTCAAAAGGCAAACGTATTAATAAATGGTGAGACTACCAAAGCATTCAAAATAGAGAAAGGGGTGAGACAGGGTTGCCCATTGTCACCTCTGCTGTTTATTACAATCTTGGAAACATTGTTAGATAGAATTAGGGGGAACAGGAATATAAAAGGAACCAAAATTAAGAATCAGGAATATAAATTGCAGGCATTTGCAGATGACATGGTATTTGCGATAGAAGAACCAATGGAGACAGGCCCAATATTAATGCAAGAAATAAATGTATTTGGAAAATTGGCGGGATTGAAGATTAACAAGGGGAAAACGAAAATGTTAGTTAAAAATATGACAAATAACAAACAAAAAAAATTGGAAGAGATAATGGGGTTACAAATAGTAAATAAAATTAAATATTTAGGAATTTGGATAAGGGCAAAAACAATAATGCTGTGGGAAGATAATTACATTAAAATCTTGAAACAAATTAAAAAAGATTTGGACAATTGGAACAAAATGCAAATATCACTGCTAGGAAGAATAGCAACGATCAAAATGAATATATTACCTAAAGTCCTTTATGGAATCAACTGCCTCTGGACCTCCGTCTGGCCCCTGACCTCCGCACCTTCTGCCGCAATTTGAAGACCTGGCTATTTGACCAAGTCGGGCTGTGATTACCTAACTGGGGGTATGGGAGAATTTTAACTCTAATTCAGTTTATTGGACTTTATAGTGGTTTAATTCTTTTTTAATTATTTATTGTATTTGTATGTTTTAACTGTGAGCCGCCCCGAGTCTTCGGAGATGGGGCGGCATATAAGTCCAATAAAATAAATAAATAAATAAATAAATATTCCAGACAATCCCAGTACTGACAAATAATTTTTTTTTACGGAATTGGATAAAACAGTGATGAAATTTATATGGGCTGGGAAAAAGGCGAGAATAAAAAAGAAGTATTTACAAGATGACAGAAACAGAGGTGGCTTTGGGCTCCCCAACTGGGAGATCTATTATAAAGCAGCGGTATTGGTTTGGATAAAAACTGGATTAAATTAGTAAATAAAAGAATTTTAATATTGGAAGGGCATGATCTACAAACAGGGTGGCACTCATTCCTGTGGAACTTGGCTAATAAAAACAGATGTACTTTAACAGACATATAGTACGCAAATCTTTGATTAAAAATTGGGCCAATATTTATTTATTTATTTATTGGACTTACATGCCGCCCCATCTCCAAAGACTCGGGGCGGCTCACAATTAAAACATACAAATACAATAAATAGATTAAAAAAGAATTAAACCATTGTGAAGTCCAATAAAGCCGAATTAAAGTTAAAACTATCCCATACCCCCCACGAGGTAATCACAGCCCGACTTGGTCAAATAGCCAGGTCTTCAAATCGCGGTGGAAGGTGCGGAGGTCAGGGGCCAGACGGAGGTCCAGAGGCAGTTGGTTCCATAAGTCCGGGGCTGCCACAGAATAGGCTCACCACCGGGGAACCGCCAGCCAACATTGACTTGCCAATGGGACCCTGAGGAGCCCCTGCCTGTGTGTCCGTACAGGGCGGTTGGTCCTCGATATCGGCAGGAGGCGCTCCCTTAAATATTGTGGATCCATGTCGTGGAGGACTTTGAATGTTAAAGCCAAAACCTTGAACCTCACCCAGAGCGCAACAGGCAGCCAATGCAGGCTGCGCAGGAGGGGGGTAATATGGGAGAATCGGGTAACTCCCATCACAACCCGCACGGCCGCATTCTGCACCAGCTGCAACCTCCGGATGGTGTGCAAAGGCAGTCCTAAATAGAGAGCATTGCAGTAGTCGAGTTGCAAGGTAACAAGGGCATGAGTGACTGTACGCAGGGCATCTCGGTCCAGAAACGGGAGAAGCTGGCGAACCAGCCGGACCTGGGCAAAGGCCCCCCTGGCAACGGTACAGCCACTCAGTCTTGGCCGGGTTGAGCCGAAGCATGTTTCCATCCATCCATGTCCATACCGCATCCAGACAGTGAGTCATCACAGAGAGGGCATCACTGATCTGGTTTGGGGTGGAGATGTATAACTGGGTATCGTCAGCGTACTGGTGATACCTCACCCCAAAACCATGGATGATCTCACCCAGCGGTTTCATGTAGATATTAAATAAAAGGTGGGAGAGGACCGACCCCTGAGGGACCCCACAAGTGAGCACCCTCAGGGCCGACCTCTGTCCCCCTGTCAACACCGATTGTGACTGCCCCGAGAGGTAGGAGGAGAGCCACCAAAGAACAGTGCCCCCCACTCCCAACCCCCCGAGGCGTTGCAAAAGGATATCATGGTCGATGGTATTGAAAGCCACTGAGAGGTCTAATAGGACCAGGACAGAGGAAAAACCCCTGTCCTGGGCCCTCCAGAGATCATCCATCAGTGCGACCAATGCCGTCTCCGTGCTGAAACCAGGCCGGAAGCCCGATTGGTATGGATCTAGGTAGTCTGCTTCATCCAGGAAAAGTGGAAACTGCTGAGCCACCACACTCTCAACAACCTTCGCCAAAAAACGAAGGTTGGAGACTGGGCGAAAGTTGTCTAACATGGTCGGGTCCAGGGCAGGCTTTTTCAGGAGGGGCCTCACCATTGCCTCTTTCAAGGTGGAGGGGAAGACACCCTCCCTTAACGAAGTGTTGACCACTGCCTGGAGCCAACCATAGGTGACCTCCCTGGTGGCATAAGCCAACCAGGAAGGGCACAGGTCCAACAAACATGTGGTGGAACTCAGACGCCGCATAATCCCGTCCACTTCATCCTCAGAAACAGGATTGAACTCAGCCCAGATTACATCGGCCAGACTGCTTGCACCACGATCCTCAGACCACTGCAAGGTGGAGCACAAGCCACCCCGAATCTGCGCGATCTTATCTGACAGATATTGACCAAATTCCTCAGCCCTTCCCCGGAGAGGGTCCACCCCCTCCCCTGAATGTAGGAGGCAGCGGGTGGCCCTAAACAGGGCGGCTGGGCGGTTATCTGCAGACGCTATGAGGGTGAAGAGATAAGACTTTCTCGCCACCCCCACAGCTACCAAGTAGGTCCTAATATGGGCTCTTAGCTGGGCTTGATTGGTTTGGGAGCAGGTGGCCCTCCACCTGCTCTCTAAGCCCCTCCGATGGCGCTTCATCTCCCGGAGCTCCTCAGTATACCAAGGGGCAACCCGGGATCCATGGCGTGTGAGGGGACGCATTGGGACAACCCTGTCGAGGGCAGCCTCAGCAGCCTGCTGCCAAGTGGCTGCCAAGTCCTCGGCAGAGTTGTGGGCAAGGGAAGAGGGAAAAGATCCCAGTTCTGCCTGGAACCTTTTAGTGTCCATTAGGCGTCTGGGGCAGAACCATCTAAACGGCTCCTCATCCCAGCAGTGGGGAGCAGCCTGTTGGAAGACCAGCCGTAGGAGATAGTGATAAGACCAAGGGACGGGCAGTGTTGTACAACTAGCCTGCCCTATATCACTACGCCACTGTTCCGAGATGAAAACTAGGTCGAGAGTGTTTCCCACCTCGTGAGTCGAACCTTGAATTAACTGGGTCAGGCCCATGGTCCCCATGGAGGCCATGAACTCCTGGCCAAACCCGATGCCCCCCTGAGGGAAGGCAGGTTGAAATCCCCCAGGACCATAAGCCCTGGGAGATCCACCACCACCCCCGAGAGGACGCCGAGAAGCCCAGGCAGGGTTGCTGCCACACAGCTGGGGGAAAGGTATGTCAGCAGCAAACCCACCCAACCACCAGGCCCCCACCTCAGGAGGAGGGTCTCACTTCCGCCTATCTCAGGAACAGCGACCTCCCTTGGAATCAGGGTCTCCCGAATAACCACAGCCACTCCACCACCCCTCCCCTGAGCCCGTGGCCGGTGCAAAATCTGAAAACCTGGGTGGCATAAATCAACCAGAGGGACTCCTCCCTCTGGGCCCAACCAGGTCTCGGTGACGCAGGCCAGGTCCAGAGCCTCCTCCTCAATCACCTCGCGGAGGAGGGAAGACTTATTAGCCACAGACCTGGCATTAAAATACACCAGCTTGAGCCCAGAGGTCCCCATTCCCCTGCCCCCAGGGGAGGAGGTCATAGGGTCAGAGCGCGCGCCACCGCTTGGAGATAGCGGGGGCGCGCTCCCAACACATGATCTGGCCCTATGCCTTGTCATCTTCCGCCGATCCCAACCACCCTGGGGATCGCGATCCCTGGCCTGCACTCTGGGCCCCCGCTGGCCCCCAACCCCAACCCCCCCCCCCATCGCAAGCCGGGATGCAGTCCACCCTCATGGTATCATTTCCCACCCTCCTCCCTAACCTACTTAAAAATTTATTTAAAAATTTAATTAAAGGGGCCCTAATGACCCTCTTTTTAACTTTCTTAGAGCCCCGACCCCAACCCAACTCCCCACCATGCCATCTCTCTGGGTTCCATAACCCATCCTTGAGGTAGGCCGGTGATAAAATAGCAGGCCATATCCTGGAGGGAGGGAGCCTCCTAAAGGCCTGGAGTTCTGCTGCTGTAAAAGTTCGAATGTTACAAATCCAAAAATGTCAAGGAACCGGCGTAAGGGTCTGCAGATGGAAATAATAAAGTCCGGAATATAAGAACTTGATGGAGTCCAAGGTAACATCCATTGGGGGATCCAGTGACCAGGCTGCCCTCTCACAGCAGACCTGTGGTCGATGTTTGAGACCCTCCTCTGGATCAGGTCCCGCACTCTCACTGCGGGTACCCCAATGGGTCCAATTGGACAGTTGGTAAACAGATGTTAAATGGCTATCTAGAAAAAATGAGTTCCCATTGTCGTTCTCTCACCACGGCAAGGGACACAACAAGATCTGATAGCCACAAATCAAGTTCAAGGGTGTACAGTTGACACTGGGAATCTGTGCCCAGGTCACTAGGGTGTCCAAGCCCACCCCTCCATGGCCTGTGGTACGGTATAGATGATTCAGTCCCAGTAATGACCTTGACCTTGTGATTGGTGAGGATGGAACAGATGGTATAAGTGAACGAGGTAACACATGTAGGGCAGAATGACCAAACATAATGGTCGATGAAAAAGTCCAGAGTCCAGCCATAAGGAGTAGCACAGGTAAGGTGGCAAGGCGGGGAATAGATGGCGTCTCAGCGAGGGCCTCCCCAGGAAATGACCAAAGTCAACGGTGGGCCTGGGACCACCACTGCTAACCAACCTCAGGTCCCATACCATCATCCGCTGGCCTTCCATCCACTCCACCAATAGGGTCACCATCATCACCACCATCGCCTCCAATGCCAAGGATGGAGTCAGCGCAGTCCTTAGCAGCCTTTGGGCAGGGCCAAGGCCTCCGCCCATGACAGCTAACCAAGGACCGGTCGTACTTCCTGCTGCACTCCAGGCCACGCCCGGGACAGCCACAGTGTCACATTGGCCCTCTGACCAAACTAAAGGCCAGGAGCTGGCCACAAACAGCACCAATCTCACCGCCATCGCCGCCATCACTCCCGACGCCCCCATC
This sequence comes from Naja naja, assembly GCA_009733165.1. Lineage (NCBI taxonomy): Eukaryota > Metazoa > Chordata > Lepidosauria > Squamata > Elapidae > Naja > Naja naja. The sequence goes on along the minus strand of CM019149.1, from coordinate 118,627,541 downwards.
GCTCCAGGTTTTCCTGGCGTCTTCAGGGCTGCCACTCCCAGATCAGCTGCAGCCTCAAAACAGCGCTCCAGCTGATTTAGAAGTCGGGGGGAGAAACGTCGTCGGGCTCACCCGTTGCAACCGGAGCCGCTGCTGCACCCCACTGGCACTTCCACAGGCTCCGACATACAAAAAAAATGGGGGAGAAGATGCCAACAATCCCCAGCTCACCCCAGCTCACCCCAGGACCCAACGAGTCCCATGCCGATGATCTCATCCGGCCTCCCCAGGGGAGGAAAGCACCGTCGGGCTCATCGTCGCTGCGCCCGGAGCCGCTGCTGAGTCACGCCGACACCTTAGCAAGCTCCGTACATGCAGGAACTGGGGGAGGGGGAGATGACGCCAATCCCTGCTTGCCCCAGAGCCCAGCTAATCCTCTGCTGAGGGTCCCGTTCAGCTCCCCGAGCCCACCAGTGACGATGCAAGATACTGGGGTTACAAAAAACCCCTCTAAACACCCTCTCGGACCGCTTGAACCCTCCGCCTCGCTCCAAGAGTCAGCAGAAGCCAGCCATCTTATCAGGGATGCACAGAAGAGAATATCAGGAAGAAATTTTATACTAAGATTCCAAGATGGTTTTCAACGATGGAGGCAACATTCCATCCTAACACAATGGATTTGAATAAAAAGCTTAAATACTATCAGATACTAGACGATGAGGGGAGATTAAAAACGAGAGAGGAATTAGAAACACTAGGAATAATAATAGATCACTGGGCTTACTTACAAATTAAAATGAGATATAATAGAGATATAAAGGAATGTGGAATTGAGAAAAAAATACAGAATTGGATAAATTACTTATGGGGCCAGAAGAGAAATTGATATCTAAATTATATAAATTTCTATTACAGCAGGAGATGACAGGGCAATTAGTGAAGGGGCCAATGCTTGCATGGGAAAAAAACACTGGGAATAACTTGGATTTGAATGATTGGGAAGAAATTTGGCAAGAAAATTTGACATACACAAAATTGGTGGCATATAAAGAAAATCAGTATAAAATGATATATAGATGGCATTTGGTGCCCACTAGACTAGCGAAAATATTCCCAGCCACAAACCCTAAGTGTTGGAAATGTAAAGATAAAATTGGTACATACTTCCATTTGTGGTGGACGTGTTTAAAAACAAAGAGATATTGAAAAGAAGTTAAAAATTGGATTGAGGAAGTTACAAAATGTGAACTGGAGTGGAGACCAGAATTGTTCTTATTGGGAATGATTAAAGGAAACTTCTCCCCCAAAGACAAATACTTAATTACACACCTATTAACAGCTGCACGAATTGTTCTAGCTCAGAAATGGAAAGAACCCATTATGCCATCTATACAAAATGTAATTAGGAAAGCATTCGAATGTATAGAAATGGAAAGATTAACACTTAAATTAAATGGAAAAGAAGAGTCAGAACTGTATAGAATATGGGATAGATGGTGTTAAGTTTGCATGAAGAGTCAGACGCGAGGAGTTCCAGCAAAAGACTTTATTAGTGACTACAGCTCGAATGGACCCATTCTGGCTTGGCTACGGCTGCTTCTTATAGCCTGCAGCCGTAGCTGCCAGCCAATGGGAGTGCAGGGTTTCTTCCCGCACTATTTAAACCAATACCATTTAACATTTTACAAGAACAGTTCAAATAAACCAATAACATTCAAACCTACATACATAACACCCCTCCCCACTAGGTTCAGTCCATACCAAACCCCAACCTATCTAATGTATTCCTTTAAATAGGTGGGGCTCTTACGTGTACGTTGAGACCTTCGTGGTTCAGAAGCTTTAACGTTCTCACCCAGTGAGAAGGGAAAGGTGTCTACTGACATTTCCCTGTTGGGACTTCCTGAGGAAGAAGACCCTGTTAGACTGTTAGAATCTGGTCTCTCCTCCCAACCCATCTCCATTCCAATGTCAGCACCCAAGTCAGGTAGTGATGTGCAATCTTCCACTTCTAAGGATGGATCTTGGCTTTGTGACAGGGTTCGGGATGGTTCCTGTCGCAATGGCTCGTTACACATGGGATTGATTCCTGTTTGCTGATTTTCCTCCTGTTCCCCTCCTTCCCCCCTAGAAGGAACATCAGGTGAGGGACCTAGAGAGGGACAGAGTCGATGTTCCTGAGGGAACCTGGATCTAAGTTGGTCAATGTGCCTGCTCCAGAGGAGACCATCCTCTGTTTGTACCCTGTAAGAACGAGGGCCCATGATGTGAGTTATTTCAGCAGGAATCCACAAAGGTTCACCTATAAGGTTCCTAGCATAGACAGAATCACCCACACTAAAAGAACGAACTTTGGAAGTGGAATCCAGTGGTGCGTTGGGTGCGTAAGTGGGATGAAGGCGGTCAAGGGAAGACCTAAGTTTCCTGCCCATCAACAACTCTGCTGGGGACAGAGTTTCGATGGGCTAGGAGTGATGTGTTGAACACTAAGAAGTTTTTCAAGCTTCTCAGTGATGTCCCCAGGACCCAGCTGCTGAAGCTTCTCTTTGGTGAAGCGTACCATGCGTTCAGCCCGGCCATTGGCCGAAGGGTGCCCAGGGGCAGTGAGGGCATGTCTGATGCCCTGTTGAGCTAGAAAGGATTCAAAAATGTTAGATGTGAATTGAGGGCCCTTGTCAGAAACAAGGACATCTGGTAGCCCATGGGTGACAAACAATTTTCTGAGCTGCTTGATGACAGCCTCAGTTGTAGTGGATGTCATGGGAATTACCTCTAGCCATTTAGACATCTACTAGCCTAGAAAAGTGTGCAGTGCAAAATGTGGAGACCATGGGCCCCTAGGACATGTCGTGAGGTGGGAGGCCTGACTACCTACCTTTTCAACCATTTTGTCAATACCTGGCCACCATACATAACTCCTGGCCAAACCTTTCATCCTTACAATCCCAGGATGACCCTCATGTAACATTTCCAAAACCTCCCTTTGCAGTTTTGCAGGAATAACCACCCTGTTACCCCACAAAATACATCCTCTTAATACAGATAATTCAGTTTGCCTGGACTTAAAAGGTTGGGCAAGGTGAGGTAGATCTTGAAGAGGCCAACCTTTCTTAATCCAGCCCATAACAGGTGCTAATACAGCATCTTTGGTAGTTTCTCTGGCAATCTCAGCAGCATGGACTGGAAGCTTAGCTACGGTCTCCAGGAAAAAGGTGTGAGTTTCAAGTTCAAAGTCCTCCTTGTGGCAAGGTAGTGGGCAACGACTCAGTGCATCAGCATGTCCAATGTCCTTGCCAGGCCTGTGAATCAGTTTGTATGAATAGGCTGCAAGAAATTCAGTCCACCTCAGCATTCTTGGTGACAGGATATTAGGTGTAGGTTTGTCTCCTGCCACAATGCCTAATAAAGGTTTATGATCTGTAACAATGGTGAATGACCTGCCATACAGATATTCATGAAATTTCTTAACAGCTGCAACAACTGCTAAAGCCTCCTTGTCCAATTGGCTATAATTCCTCTCTGCTTTGGTCAAAGTGTGAGAGTAAAATGCAATTGGGGCTTCCCTTCCATTGGGAAGCCTGTGACTCAAACCCCCCACTCCAAAAGGGGATGCATCACAAGTCAGAACAACAGGCAAATTCTCAGAGAATTGTATCAACACAGCATCAGACGTGATTAGTTTCTTAATACTGTTAAATGCTGACTGTTCCTTCCCCCCAGATCCAAACAGCTTTCTTATCAAGCAGGCGATGTAAGGGCTCAGCAATAGATGCTTTGTGAGGTAGAAACATGTGGTAAAAGTTAATAAGTCCAAGGAAGGCTTGCAAATCTGCCTTGCATCGAGGTTTAGGGGCTTCCTTGATTGCTTTAACCTTGGCATCAGTAGGATGGATGCCATGCTTGTCAATCATATACCCCAGGAACTCAACTCTGTCTGTTTTGAGTGTACATTTGTCTTCCTTGACTTTTAAACCCGCTTTTCTGAATCTGGTAAGGACTTCTCTGAGTCTTTCTTGAAGCTGAGTGTCATTTTCAGCAGAGATTAATACATCATCAAAATAAGGCACTACCCCTGGCAGTCCTTGCAACATTCTTTCCATAAGGCTTTGAAAAATGCCAGGTGCCATGCTTACTCCAAATTGTAGTCTTTACATTTGAAGGCACCTCTATGAGTCACAATTGTTTGTGCCTCTGCAGTGGCATCATCAACTGTTAATTGTTGATATGCCTGAGCTAAGTCCAGTTTAGCAAATACTGTACCCCTGCCAAGGGAATGGAGCAGATGATGCACAACTGGTACAGGATATGCACTCTGCTGCAGCGCATGGTTAAGTGTCCCCTTGTAGTCACCACAGATTCTCACTGACCCATCAGCCTTGACTGGTGTGACTATGGGTGTTTCCCATCTGGAGTGGTCAGTAGGCTCTAAAACCCCTTGAGCAATGAGCTTATCTACTTGTGCATCAATTTTTTCCTTTAAAGCAAATGGGACCCTCCTGGGCTTTAAACGAATTGGGGGCACCTTGGGGTCTAAAGTGAAAGCAATAGGGGTCCCCATATACTTGCCCAGTCCTTCGCTGAAGACCTCTGGAAACTCAGACTTCAAGGACTCTTCCCAGTCAGAACTGCTCACATGATGGATGCCAGTCACCTCGATGCCAAGTGGCTTGAACCACTCAAGTCCCAGCAAACTTGGGCGATCCTTGTCCACGATGGTCAGGGGCAAACGCGTTTGGTGTGGCCTTTAAACTGCACGTTGAAATCTCTCGCTCCAACTACTGGAATCTTGTTCCCTTGGTAGTCTTTGAGAGTCAGTGCTTGCTTCTGGAAATGCTTTTTCTGAATTTTGGGAAAGAGTCTGTGGATAGTGTCCCATGACACCATAGAAAATAAGAGCCTGAGTCCACTTCCATTTGGCAAGGCCTTCCTTCAATAAACACCTTCACGTGTACTTTTCTGCTATTTAAGGTTGAAGAATGACCAATAGTGATTGTTTGGTGAGTTTCATTCTTGCCATTTGCTTCTAAATTTCACCCCATTTTTCAAGGAAATTGTTGGGCTTAAAGTCTCTATCAGGAAATTTCTTCCTAACTGGTGGAGTTCTGGATGATTTGCAGACTCTGGCTATGTGACCCGTTTCTCACAACGTAGGCAAATGGAGTCAAAGAATTTGCATTCAGTGCGGGGGTGGCCCCCCCACAGCCTCTGCAATAGAACCCTTGCCTGTTTTTCCCAGAGTCTTTTCTTTTCTTCTCCATTCTGAGTTTAAAATCCCCTCCTCTGTCTCACTGCCATCAGAATCAGAGTCTATTTGTTCGCAATGAGCTGTTGTGGATTTTTCCCCATCAGAATGGCTTGAGGCCTGGCTTGAGGCCTTGTTAATCTTTTCATGGCCGCAGCTGAGGACTTGGTGGCTTCCGCTGAAACAGCTTCTTCAATGGCCTCTTTAAACGTGATCTTAGGTTTCATTAAAAGTTTGCTTTGTAAGACCTTATCTTTTAGGCCTAAAACAAACCGATCACATGGCCTCTTCTAAGTTGGTAAAGTCACAAGCACCCCCAATGTCCCTTAAACTTGCCACGAAGTCATTAACATTCTCGCTATCCTCTTGATCCCGACGGTAAAATTCATGTCTCTTAATGAGGCACGATACTTGTGGGGCGTAATGGGCTCTTAAAAGTTTCTCTAAATAGGGCCATTCCATTACCTTCAGCTCTGCTGCTCCCGCCAACGCCTTCATTTTGAAGACTGCCGACCGCAGTGTGTGAGAAAGACCGCCCTCTTCCATCTCTCGGGGATGCCGGCGAGATCGTTCCCCTCCAGGAACATGTGGAAACGATCCACATACGATTCCCAGTCTTCCGTCGCCGGATCGAACGGTGCTGGGGGGGTGTTCAGCGCAGCCATCTCGCTCAGTTGCTTGTTCGTCGCGTCGTCTACTCTTCAGGGAAATCCCACCTTCGTCGCCAGTGTTAAGTTTGCATGAAGAGTCAGACACAAGGAGTTCCAGCAAAGAAGTTTATTAGTGACTACAGCTCGAATGGACCCGTTCTGGCTTGGCTACGGCTGCTTCTTATAACCTGCAGCCGTAGCCAGTGTTAGTGCAGGGTTTCTTCCACACTTTATTAGTGACTACAAAACCAATAACCATTTTGCACACACTGTTTAAACCAAGAACAGTTCAAATAAACCAATAACATTCAAACCTACATACATAACAGATGGTATGACTGGGTGGAACAAAACACACACACACACACACACACACACACACAAAGAAACACCGAGTGTGGAAGGGTCACAGGAAAAACAAGGTAGTTAATTTGAGTTAAAGACGCTATGGATGACATAAGCTAATAGATAGCATTTAGGAAAGTCATATAGAACAGTCAAAACGATAACCCAAGCCAAACAAAAGGGAAAAATTGGTAACGAATATATGTAAGTGCAACTTAGTTTTAAAGTTAAAGTGTATATCCAATCTGACATCCAAAATAAGTGAAGAAAGCGCTTCGTGCATTGTCTTGTATTGATGTGTATGTATTTGTTTGTGTGTTTTTAACAATTGTAAATAAAGTTTTAAAAAAAACAATTTTAAGCATAAAATAGTGTATGTTTAAGAATTCAGAGTATCTGAACAAATTAAAATAATAAAATACTGGTATTAATAACAGCATAGCTTAATTTTTTTTTGGCTTGCTGACTTTTGTTACCTGAGGAGGTAACATCTTCAGTGCACAACATACAGATATCATTTGATAACTAGAATAAATAAAGGATGGGGAGAGAAGCAAAGTTAATGCAGAGGAAAAAAAGACAATCTAAGTTGATCTGATTTTTTAAACTGCTCTAAAATTTTGTATTGTGGGTAAGTTTGGCTGCGTAACTATTTAAGGAGGGGAAAATAAATGGTGTTGACTTGTAGACTTACATTATGGTGATCCCTGACCTTAGCTCTTCTGTTTTCCTAAGATTTCTTCTTGGGATGCTTTTTGTGGCCGTTGTCCACAACAAAAAAATCATGTTGATTCAGTTCTTGGAAGAGTATCGGTTCCTTTTCATGCATTTCTATAATCATACCATTTTAATCACCCAACATGAGTGTAAAGAAAACCAAGGAAAGTGATATCAAAAATTAATATTTGCTAAGAATTTTTCAGCCCCATCATCATGGATTGTTAAAAGGAACTGAATGTATAAGGCAGTTCTTGAAACATTATTCACAGAAACTGCTCAGAGTTATCTCTAGTCAAGTTTTCTTGGAACATGTTTTGTAAATGATTTATCGAGCCTCTTCAATCAATCAAACTATGCTAGATCAGAAAATGCATCCAAAACTTTACTACTTACTGATTGTATGATTCACTGTGCATCGGTATTTGAAGACATTTTCCTACATTTCTTAAATGGTGCTCTTTCAGGAACTTTAGCAAATTAATTCTCCAAGTTTTGATCTTTATGATACTCACACAGCATCATATGAAAATCCAGAGGTGGTCAGAAATTTAAAATCTTCTGAAGGAAAAACATCATAGTTTATGACTGCAATGCAGTACCTTGGTATCATTTACAGAAGCATTTTCTTGCACATTCTATTTGCAAACTATATGAAAGTGATCAATTGAAGAAAGTTCTTTTGCTATAAAAATGATTTTCTAATTCAGAATGGCTTCTTATTGCATATCCCTTGCTAACACTTGTTAGCAAGACTGTTTTGCTAGGTTACAGGTGCTTAAGTTTTCCATCAGCCCCCTGGCATTTCCCTTCCACTCTTCTCAGCCAGTGATGCTGATTATCTGAGAGTAAAATCAGAGGCATTATTGTATTTCACATTTTAATTTAAGGGAAAAAATGGATCCTTTAAAATTGCTCTCAAATATGATTATATAGAACTCCCGCTAAACTTCATCCCACATATATGACTGTTCCAAACAATTTATGCTAATTATTTTTTTAGAGGGATGCAGAACACTCTTTCCATAATGAGCATGGTGACATATAAATTATAGAGCAAAATGTGCATAGAGTTCTTTAAAATAAACAATTCAGAGTTATAGTCATACTGAGAAATTGTAAATGCAATCTAAATGAGAATACACTGGAGCTAATCATGTATTCAGAATCAGAATTCTGTTGCTGAAGATCAGAGAGAAACCAAGATAGCTAAACCAAGATGAATTGGTTTGAAAACTCAAAAGAGAATGGTTTTTCTATACTCTATATTCACTATATCAGGGTCTCTAACCTTTGCAACTTTAAGACTTGTGGACTTCAGCTCCCAGCTTTGATGGCTGATGAATTCTGGGAGTTGAAGTTCACAAGTCCACATACCTGCACTATATAGCAAAATAAATGGGCCCAGGTAGTAATTTGTTCTTCTCTCCCCACCCACTTTTTCCCTCATATACATATTTAGAAACTGGTATTGAAATGTGTCATTTGAAATAGAGATGTCAATCAGTTTACAATCACTCCATTTCAGTTTGGCATATGCTCATTTAGTTTGCTAAATCAGTGTGCAATTTCAAGAAAATATGCATTTATGTATCTTTCTCTAACACAAAGACTTTATACGTACACAGGTAGTCCTTGGCTTAAGACTGTAATTGAGCATGAGTCAAGGAATTATGTGACCAGATCTGATTTTTCAACATTTTTTGTGGTGGCTTTTAAGTGAATGCAGTTGCTTCAAATCCATTCTTACTAATAAACAGATTTTTTTAAACCAGAAATAAACACTGGAAATTGGTAAAAAGCATAAAAAGATCATGGTGATGTGACCATGGGATATTATAAATGGCCATAAATGGGAACTGGCTGCCAAGCATCCAAAATGCAATCACATGATGGTGGAGTATGTGGCTGTTGTAATTATGAAAGCAGGTCATAGGTAGCTCTGGGGAGATCTGTTGTAAATTTGAATAGCCTTTATGAAGAAGAACTACTTGTATAACATGTCTGCCTGTCTACCTGCCTGCCTGCCTCTTTATTTCTCTCATTTATCATTTATCCAGTAATTTGTAGTGTCTTCACAAATCACACAGCCACTATGAAGTTATATAAATCATGTTGTTTTACTGTTATTTGGTAAAAAAAGACTGAATGCTGCTGCAACTCTAATGTGGAAGTGACCTACCTCACAACATTTGGAAAAGTTCAAATTTTAAAGAATACTGGTGTTTGGATCTATTATTTTATGTTATTATTTTACTTTATTTTATTACTTCCCATCCTGCTATCCAGCATAACTCTGAGTAGCTTACAATGCAATAAAAATAGAAATATAAAAACAATTATACATATAGCAATAATTAAAATGGAAAAAATTAAATAGACTAAAAACTAAGAGCTTATGCAGAGTGGGGATGATGCCTTCTTCTGTCACTTCATCTCCAGAGGGATTCAATGCCAACCACCATTGTTCTTAAGGCCCCTTCAGAAATGTGGGGGGCAGTTATAAGTTAACTATTCTGACAGTTCCTGGTTTCACCTAGTGCAAATAGAGGACCTGAAGCATCTTTGCTCAGGGTCTCTGTGGGAACAGTCAGGGGCTATGCCAGAAAGAGAGATAAATTAATTGAAGTATAATAATTATTGAAAATTATCAGATGGATCAACATATCATATTCAAGCCAATAGAACAAGTAGTTATACCATAATTGTAAGAATGGTGTTGGTTGCCTTTTATGGCATGGGGCCAAATTATTTAACTATATCTACCCAGCGCCTCAGATCCAGCATGCTCCAAGTCCCACTTATTAGTTTGTATGAAAAGGTGCCTTTCCCACTACAGCACCTACCTTTTGAAATGCTTGATCTGTTACCATTATGGACTTTCCCTCATGCACTTACTTTTTCAAATGTCTGGAGCTCTGGATTTCATGTTGGGAAAAGAGAACATGCCACTCCGTCTGATAGTGTTCCTGGGACATGTGGTTGCTCCAAAATGGTGGCCACTTTTGGGGCACAGTCATGTGATCCAGAGACAGAATGGTCCATTCTACTTCCTTAATGCAGTTTAGATAAATGGGCTAAAATGGAACAGAGATCCATCATTTCATAGTGAATAAGGTATAATATTTAAGATGAGAATCACCTGGATTCAAGTCTACTCTCAGTCATAGAAGTTCACTTAATGTCTTGGAGTAATCATTTTCTCTCAGCTCAACCTACCTCACAATATTTTGAGGAGGAAATTACAGGTAATATACCTCAAACTTCTGGAGAAGAGTAGGTAGAAATCCTAATAAATGGCATCAAAGATGTCACATATTGGTGCTTTATTCAGAGATTAATTCCTATTTCTTCAGCTTGAGTTATTTTATAATATGAATCTATGTTCAATCATTCATATAACAATGGCTAGTAGAATGACACTTCTGCTAGCATGGCAGCGTGACATACACTGGATCTGCCAAAGAGTGTTCTGAAATATGCCTGTTCCTGTTTAATAGTTAAACACTCTTCTCTTTTATCCTTTGGATCTGCCCAAAACAAGTTAAACTCAATTAGGATTCAATCTGTGAACTGGTAGTAAAGATGGAATACTTGGAATAAAGTTGATTTGTTCCTATTACTGATTGGACAGTTATGTCTAGGGCTTTGACTTCTACCTAACCTTCTATAGTGCTGCTGCTGTAATATAACTGTGACATAACTTCTCATTTGCCATTCCTAGCTGCAGTCTGCAGGAATGAGTGTAAATGCGCCTTATTATTGTCTGTGTGGAAAAGTCAAGATGTTCTGTGTGGAATAGATACATACATATACTGTGTGGAAAAAATACATTCATATACTGTATTTTTCGTTCTTGTCACCAGATTAACCATATGACTATTTCACCAGCTGCCCATTTCTGGTAAATATTATATTCATAGTGTGGACTGAGTAGGAATTACATGACTTGTTCCATGGAACATATAGATGGAAACTAGTAATGGGTGGATTGATCCTATTGTAACTCAGAATCTGGCAGCTTATTTACAAATCCAACATTATAAACTTGGATTCCAGTTTTCCTGTGCTATGAATTTCTGAGTAAGGCAAATGTGAATGTCTGAACTCTCCAAGTTACCCAAAATGTGCAGAATGAAAACCATCTGGAAGTTTGGGTTTTGGGAAGAAGAATTTCTACTGTAAGAATGGGGGGGGGTTTATTCATATGAAAACTATTCTCACAGTACAGATTTATTAGAGGTAGTGAAGGGGTCTTTCTCTCTCTCTCTCTCTCCCCTCCTTCCATTAGTTTTCCAGTACAAAGATAAGCCAGGAAACAAATGAGCCTCTACCTTATGGCTTTTGGAGTTTTGAGTTTTAAGCCATTAACAGTCCTGGATTTCCACTATGGCATGATACTGTATTTTGCCAGTTACCATAGCTGTACAAAGGTTTGTATTTACAATATGCTTATACCACATTACATAGTTCAGGGAAGTTATTTTACTTACGTGTAACTTTAAACATAGAAACTATTATTTTCATTCCACTATATAATTGGCACAGAATGTATATCCATGCACCTGTATAGCTTTCCTCTTTCTTTCTTTCTTTCTTTCTTTCTTTCTTTCTTTCTTTCTTTCTTTCTTTCTTTCTTTCTTTCTTTCTTTCTTTCTTCATAAAATGCATTTTCATTCTCTTCTTGCTATTTTCCAAATCATTGGTTTATTGTTCCAAAGAATATCAGCATTTATAAAAGAAAGTGAATTTTCAAGGATAAGATTTATGCAAAAGGCTGCCATTATAGCACTAGATCACATCATAAGAATACTATAAACTATTCTTTGAACATCACAGCTCCAACAATTAGCTGGATCTATCCATATCTGGCACCTAGTTTAACACAACGGTAGTGTTAATTTTGCCTGATCAACATGTCATTTGTAATACCTCAGAGGGGTATCAAAGAGGTATCATGATACAGTATAGACCTAAATCTGGCAAACCAAAATCTTGTCTGGCAATTGTACATTTTAGGTAAAAATCAAGAGGGGCAATATGTGTCCCAAATAAGTGTCCAAAACACTGCATTAAGTTTTAAACCAAATGGATGAGTGAAATAAATGGAAGAATGTAACCAGCAACAAAAAAACACACAATGAAAATCCCACAACTAAAACATTGATTTTTAAGTATTTATTTTTACCCCATACATTGTACAATACAATAAGTTTTATCTGTCAGATCTGTTTTTATTTTTTTCTGTTTTAAGTACAATATATTTCAATTCAGCTACTGTATATCATCTGAGATAAATTTCTAGATATACTTAGGATAAGATCAGTGGAGGGATTCAAATTATTTTACTACCAGTTCTGTGGGCGTGGCTTGATGGGCATGGCCATGTGACTGGGTGGGTGTGGTTTTTTCTTTTTTGCAGACCCCACCCATTTTTGGGCCTTCTGGGCCTCAGGGGAGCCTCTAGAGGGGTGTTTTTGCTCCCCTAAAGTTCCTCTGAGGCTCAAAAAAAAAAACCAGCATGAGAGGGACACACATCACCCCCTCAAGCTCCATTTTGGGAGCTTTCTGGCCTCAGAAGAGCTTCTGGAGGGGGCGTTTTTGCTCCCCTAAGGCTTTTCTCAAGCTCAGGAAGGCAAAAAATGGAGAGGGGGTGGGCCATTTTTTGCCTTCCTGGGCCTCAGCAAGGGGAATCCTGGCACAGATGATCTATGTACAGCTGATTGTTGGGAGGGAAAAAAAAGAAAGAAATACCTTAGGGGGATGTCAGGCAGGTGGGGTGAGCAAGCATTGGGTGGGAGGGCAACCGGGTCGGGGGCGTGGCCAGGCAGAACATACTACCGGTTCAGAGACCCATGCCAATTTCTTGCTACCGGTTCACTCAATCCGGTGCGAACTGGCTGAATACCACCACTGGCTGAGATACTTTCAAACTTTACTGAAATGCATGGTTGGAACAAAGACAGCAAGTACCACTTTTATGTTAGGGAAGTCTGAGATGCTGTTTCATCATACATAAGTTGCCCTATTTTTAGTACAAGGCAGTTTTACTAGAAAAATACTAGAAGCAGTATAAACTATAAATGTAATGCAAAACACACACAAAGACCTATCCAAACAGTTTTTTTATTGGATATAGTTAGTCAATAGATTTTTAGCCTATGTAAAGATCAATATGTAAAAATAAATAGATAGATAGATCATAAATATATATTGTACATGATATGAGTAGTAAATACCAATAGAAGAGAATATGCATACAGCACACAAACCAACAAAATCACTCCAAAACACCTTAAAACTAAAAGACTCAATAATCAAATAAGAATAAATAGCCAAATAAGTATAGAAGTAATGTACTACATAGAATGTGCACTATGTATGTATCCATCTTTTTATCTATCTATCTATCTATCTATCTATCTATCTATCTACCTACCTACCTACTATCTATCTATCTATCTATCTATCTATCTATCTATCATCTATCTATCTATCTATCATCTACCATGTTTCCCCAAAAATAAGATCTACCCCGAAAGTAAGACATAGCACTATTTTCTAAACCTGCCCTAATATAAGACCTACCCTGAAAATAAGACCTAGTGTAAATCTCCAGTTCCAGGAAGACTTTTCAGGGAGCAACCGTGCACCCGCAAACACCCCCTACACACTCACACCCACTATTTGGCACCATAAATATATAAGACCTACCCCAAAAATAAGACCTAGTGTGTTTTTGGGAGCCAAAAAAAATATAAGACAGTGTCTTATTTTCGGGGAAACACGGTATCTATCATCTGTCAATAAATTATCCAATTTAGGAACCACCCATTTCACTTTCAGAGTGACTCAGAGAATGTTAAGGACAATAACAGTGATTTCCACTTAGGTAGAACACTGGTAGACCATATCCATGAATACTGGCAGTCAGAAGACATGATGAAAACTTTTTAATCATACAACACATGGAAACACAGTTTCAACTAGGAAGATGTTAACTTTTCAATTCAAATCAAATCCTAAAACTCTAGGGAATTCCTGGAAGTTTGGCATTCAGACATATCAACCATTAAGAGACATAAACTCCATTTCATACCATTAAAAATACTATCAAAAATCTAGGAATGAAACAAACTGCCAAGAACATATTGCTTCCAATAGCCAACATCATAAGCAGAATATAAAATAAAATAATAATAATTTTTAAAAATTGGGGAAGAAACAATAAACAATAAGAAGTGCATCAAAAGAAAAAAAGGAAAATAAGAGGAAAATATTTAAAGAAGTGACTTCTGATCTTCATTACAAATATAAACAACCTTAGTAATTCTTCACAGCCTATAAGATTATAAACAAACATCTCTTCTTTCTATAACCCATCCCTTATTTATATGCATATCCAGACATCAATTTCACAGTTCTCTTGTCAGCAAAAAGCCTGTAATGGGTTTCCAGAGCTTTATTGAAACATGTCATATTTTAACCTTGATCAAACAAATCAACTTTACATAATCCTGACAACCTTGATCTTTAATTCATTTATATGTTGTAGGATTTTTATCTCTCTTCAATTTTTCTTTTTTGCATCCCAAAGGCTTCTTTGATGCTTTAGCAAGCCTTTAAAAAAACATAAAAAGGCATTCTTCAGGTCACTTTCTTGTATTTTCACTTTAATTTTCAAGATTTTAACCAACATCTTTCATATATTCAGTAGTAAGTCCTTATCCAGGTAATTCTCTTGGCTTGTCATTTGTGTTTCCACTTAGTTATCTTCTCTGTCTTGTTTGTAGTCGGTGTATTGTTTATACTTTGTTAGAGAAAATATAGTTTGTGATAAGGATGTACCAGGTTATTCAATGTCCTTGAAGGAGTCTCCAAGGAAATAGGCAATATATCACAGATTAAGTAATGCAAACCTGTCTAGCTTTACTGCTATATAACTAAGTTTTACAATTTATTATACACATTAAAGAAGCAAGAATGGTACTTTAATATGTGATACCTTTATAGATGGCTGTTCATACATCAGTGAATGCATGTATAAAGCATAGTGTATATATTGTGTATTACCATTCTGCTAAATTTGGTCTAGTGGTTAAGGAACCAGGCTAAATAATCAGAGACTGTGAGTTCTAGTCCCACCTTAGCTATAAAAGCCAGCTGGGTAACTTTAGGCCAGTCACTATTTCTCAGTCCAGCCTAACACACAGGATTGCAGTTGTGGGGAAAATAGGAGGGGGAAGATTTGTTGGATCTATTCACCATCTTTAATTATTAGCAAAAATAAAGGTGGGATATAAGATAAATACATAAATAATAAAATAAAATACATTTATGTGACTGCACTAAGTATGTTATGTCAAAAGATCTCAAAAATAACTCAAGTGATAAGTTACAGGATTAAGTAATAATGACTTCCAAATAGGCAAAGTAGGAATCTCCTAATCAAAAAATAATTTATTTTATTCCTCCTGTCAAAAATTCTTATATTCATCAGTTCACCAGCATAAGGGGTTGACATTTCAGATAAGGAGAAAGGGAAGGAATATGCTTTGTTTTACTTTTGAGGCATACTTGAATTTTTTCAATGTGTTTCAGCAGACTGTATGTTGGAATTGTATTTTGTACAGCAGCAGTCACCTACCAGTGGGCCGCGGCCCACTGGTGGGCCGTGAGAAAATTTTGGTGGGCCGCAGAGAAATCTCATCCCCAGAGCACCCCCCCAAAGCAGTTAATCCAGGCTGTGCAGAAACACAAGGCTGCCCGCCGACGTGGCCCGTGAGAACCCTCCCCGCCCACTCACTCCTTACCTGGCAAACTTGCCTGCTAAATTTCTAATTTTTCCTTTTTCTGACCATCATCTGTTCTGCTCTGCCAGGAGATTTAGATTAGCAAGAAAGCAGAAAATGGTTGGATTTCTTGCTTTCTAGCTAGTCTTTAGATCTTCGGCTCTGCTTTTAAGTACAGCTGAACCTCCCTTAAGACTGAAGGTTTGCTTGCAACCAAATTCAATGCCGACTCACCGCAAGCAAATTTGAGAAACTGAGCTAGCCGATGGCAGATAGATCACTGAATGATTCTGTGAGCAACTCAATCTGCCTGCTTTGCCTGCTTTTGGGTAAAAGTTGCTCTTTTTTAATAAAAAATTCAATATTTATATAAATATTTATAATATTTACGTACAAGCCATGCCCAGCCAGTCACAAGACCAAGCCACACCCACAAATTAGGCAACACCCACAGAACCAGTTAGTGGTCCCTGGGATCTAAAATTATAAGTTTGGTGGTCCCTGAGGTCCAAAAGGTTGGTGACCCCTGTTGTACAGCATATATAGCAATAGCACTTTAGACTTATATACAGCTTCACAGTGCTTAATCTTGTAGAGTACTTTATCTAATATTTAACCATTCAACCCCTGTCATGGACTGATCATTACCTCCTTCGGCTGGTCTTTCAGCATGTCACCCCACGTCGCTGGGATGTGGAACCGACCAGGTGGTTCTGCCCCAGGTGCCTGATGGACCCAGAGGGGATTCAGACGGCGCTTGGGTTGTTTTCCCTTTATCCATGGCTCGCCCTGGTGGACGCCTGGCAACAGGCTGCCTCAGAGGCTCTCAACCATGTTGTCCCTTTGCAGCCCCTGACCCGATGCAGATCTTGGTTAGCTTCTTGGTTTTCTGTAGAGCTCCGGGAGATGAAGCACTGGAGGAGGGGCCTAGAGAGCAGTTGGAGGTCCAGCCGGTCTGAATCTGACCGATGCCAATTAAGATCCTTTACGAGAACTTATCTGGCAGCGAGCACAGTGGCGTATGCTTATCTCTCAGTCCCAGAGATAATCGCCTGCCTCTGTTTAGGTCACCCGTTCCCTTCTTAACCAGGGAACAAGAGAGGACCCTTTGCGGGGGTGGGCCGAGGAGTTTAGTCAGCATCTGCTGGATAAGATCACTCAGATCCGGACCAGCCTGGACTCCGACTGGCTAGAGTTTGACGAGTGAGTGACGACAGGTCTTGTGGATACTATTTGGGATGAGTTTGAGCCTGTGACTCCGGATGAAGTGGACAGGATCATGCAGAAGCTGAGTTCCTGGACCCATGACCCTCCTGGCTGGTTTATGTTGCCCAGGAGCTTATACGAGGCTGGCTCCAGGCAGTGGTCAACGATTTGTTAAATGAGGGATCCTTCCCTACCGCCTTGAAGGAGGCAGTGGTGAGGCCGCTCCTTAAGAAGCCTGCCTTGGACCCAGCTATTTTGAACAACTTTCATCCTGCCTCCAACCTTCACTTTGTTGTGAAGGTTGTTGAGAGAGTGGTGGCTCGGCAGCTTCTGGGGTTCCTGGAGGAAGCTGATTATCTAGATCTGTATCAGTCAGGTTTCAGGCCGGGTACAGCATGGAGACGGCATTGGTCACACTGGTGGATGATCTCTGGAGGGCTTGGGACAGGGGCCATTCCTCTGTCCTAGTCCTATTAGATGTCTCAGTGGCTTTTAATAATAATAATAATTTATTAGACTTGTATGCTGCCCTTCTCCCTAAGGACTAAGGGCGGCGAACATTAAAAATCTCAAACAATTACAATAAAAAATAATTAAACAAATACAAGTCTAAACAATCAGTTAAAATAATTAAAACAATTAAAATAGCCCACACCCCCGGGTCAGTCAAGACTGGCCTATTGAAACAACCAGGTCTTCAGGTCCTGGTGGAAGGCGCGGAGATCAGGGGCCAAATAGAGATCCATGGGGAGCTGGTTCCATAGGGTGGGCACTCCCACAGAAAAGGCCCTAGCCCTGGGGACCGCCAGCCGACAATGCCTAACCAACAGTATCCCAAGGAGGCCCCTCCTATAGGAGCATACAGGGCGATCGGAGTGTGATGCTGGCAGGAGGCATTCCCGCAAGTACCCTGGCCCCAAGCCATTTAGGGCTTTATAAGTTGTTACTAGCACCTTGAAACCATCGACCATGGTATCTTATTGTGATGCCTTGAGGGGCTGGGGGTGGGAGGCACTGTTTTGTGGTGGTTCTCCTCCTACCTCTTGAGTCGTTCACAATCGGTGTTGGCAGGGGGGCAGAGGTTGACCCGAGGCCCCTCACTTGTGGTGTGCCCCAGGGGTCAGTCCTCTCTCCCCTCCTGTTCAATATCTAAAAGAAGCCACTAGGTGAGATCATCCATGGTTTTGGGGTGAGGTATAACCAGTATGCTGATGATACTCAACTTTACATCTCCACCCCAAACCAACTCAGTGATGCCCTCCCTGTGATGTCCCATTGCCTGGAAGCGGTACGGAGCTGTATGGGGAGGAACAGGCTCCAGTTCAACCCTGCCAAGACCGAGTGGCTGTGTGTACCGGCATCTCGGTTGATCCAGAGTGTTCCATTGTTGGTTTTGGGGGGAGAGGTGTTGCCCCCCATAGATAGGGCTCACAACTTGGGTGTCCTCCTGGACTCATGGCTCAGTTTGGAGGAGCAGGTGGGAGCCGTGGCCAGGAGGGCATTCGCCCAGGTTCACCTGATGCACCAGTTGTGTCCCTACCTGGACCGAGATGCCATGTGTACAGTTACTCATGCGTTCGTTACCTCCCGCGTCGACTACTGCAATGCTCTCTATATGGGGCTGCCCTTGTGGACCACTCAGAGCTTCAACTGGTGCAGAATGTGGCCACACAGGTTGTGATGGGAGTATCCTGATACTCCCATATTACACCCCTCCTGTGTGAACTGCATTGGTTGCCGGTTGCCCTCCGAGTGAGATTCAAGGTGCTGGTAATTACCTATAAATCCCTACATGGCTTGGGGCCAGGGTATTTGTGGGAACGTCTCTTGCCAGCATCGACTGCCCATTGCCTGTGCACTCCCACAGACAGGGCCTCCTTGGGGTGCCGTTGGCTAGACAGTGTCGGCTGGTGAACCCCAGGGGTAGGGCCTTCTCTGTGGGAGTGCCCACCCTGTGGAATCAGTTGTCCCTGGAGCTGCAGTTGGCCCCTGACCTCCGTTCCTTCCGCTGCAACCTGAAGACATGGCTTTTTCAACAAGCCGGCCTGGACTGAGGGGCAATGGGTTTTCATACGTTTTAAGGTTTAGTGTTCTTGTGGGTTTTAGGTATTGTTTGGCTTTTGGTTTAATAATTTTAAAATAACTTTTAAATTTTGTATTGTGTGCTTTTATGATGTAAGCCGCCCTGAGTCCTTCAGGGTGGCATATAAGTCCAAACAATAAATAAATAAAATAAATTTTTTCTTGGAAAGAGGTCATCACTTTCAATCATCAGAATAGATGATCATCAGTTTCCCCCTCCCCCTCAAATGGGACTTTTTTTTAGTGGCCAAAAGCTACACTTAACGTTTGAGGTTGAACTGTGGTGGGAAAAGCAAAAGGTGGATGTGAGGCTACTGATAGCCTATCCCGTATCTAAATTCTTTTATACTGAATAGTATAGATTCTATTTAACCGAATCTCTTGGAGTGGGCAGTTATAATTAGTTTATCCCTTGAGAAGGACTTGATAGGTAGATAAAAATGTCAAACCCAGTTGGAATATCTGGTGGACTGTGCAATGAACCATAGTAATAATAATAAAAACAACAACCTGTCTGTAGCATATGTTCATTTTTGATAGCGCTAACAGGTATGCCACAAGAAACTGGAAAGGTAGCCATTTTCCAAATTTCATACAGATTAAATAGAAACTGAAAATTATGTAGGAGAATTAATATGTACTGTTTTACATAGGAAAATTAATACATAATGTTGTTAATCACTATCCACAAATAATATATATATTGAGTTAGTTAATTCTCTGTGGATAACGCTATGGAGCAAGTAGTAAGCCCTTGAACGCTTTGCAGGAGAGTATGATATTGAATATTATGATATATAAATATCATGAGTACCATACAATACAAATATAATAAATTTTGAAATTTATAGAAATCAGTGTCTTGTTACAACTCCATATTATTATTGGAACTTAGTTTAATATTTTCATGATGTTTATATCCCAAGGAGCTCAAGATTTTGCACCTGGTGTAATTCCATCTACCTATTTTTGCCTTCATTCTAGCCTCTGTGTGAGAAGTGCATCATGTTAGATGCAGAGATTCAAGGGAGAATCCTCAATGCTTGAGTGTATATTTTGAACCATTCCCACCAACAATGTGCAGCAATATGCTGATTTTCCTGCTTTCTCATGCCTATCATGTAAATTATGCAGGTGTAGAACAGAGAATGTAACCTATAATAAAACTCAGTTTAAATTATAAAAACGCTAAAATACTGTTGCATTAAAGTCCTCTCTCTCTCCCTCCCTCCCTCCCTCTCTCCCTCCCTCTCTCTCTCTCTCTCTCTCTCTGTGTATCAGTTTCAGAATAATAAAGGCTAAGGTTATAAAGGACTTTATCTGCCAGATTATTGCATTACAACACTAATAAACCCCAGTTAATATTGGTTGATTGTAAATACTATGGGAATTGTAATCTGAAGGTACAACGTTACAAAATGCTATCTAACAGATTACAAACTGTACTGCATAATAAAATTCGAGATGTTGACTTTTATTGGGCTAAGCCAGAAAAATACAACCTTATTCAACATTTTTTGAATATTTAGTTTGGCATGGGTAAGATATTCTAATGGGTTTATTTTATTAAAAAATATTTGTGGAAATCCTATGCATTCAATTTCTTGTTTAGAAGAGTGACAGGAGCAGAAGATTGGCTTTTTTTAATCTAATAGTGCAAAATATCCATATTTACAGTAGTAGTATATTCGATGAAGTTGACTCTTTGGCAAATTTGCTTAAGAATGCTGCTTCAGTGATCACTATGCAGTTAGCTAAGAAAGCATGTTTCTCATCCAGCAATAACTTTCAGTACTTTCTAAATCAGGAATATATATGATTCAGATTAGTTTTATATGTTTATGCTTTATCCTACCTTTTCATAGGAAGATAACTGAAATATAACAATTATGAAATGCTGTAATATACTTAATAGAACAACTACCAAAAATATGCAAAACAAGTAGAGAGAGAAAGAGACAGAGACAAAGATACAGAGAGAAGCATTTGTTGTTGTTGTTAGTTGCAAAGACATGTCCGACCCATCGTGATCCTATGTACAACACTTCTCCAGGCCTTCCTGTCCTCTACCATCCCCTGGAGTCCATCTAAGCTCATGCCTATTGCTTCAGTGACTCCATTCAGCCACCTCATTCTCAGTTGTTCTATTCTTCTTTTGCCCTCAAACATTCCCAGCATTAGGCTCTTCTCCAGCGAGTCCTTTCTTCTCATTAGGTGGCCAAAGTATTTGATTTTCATCTTCAGGAACTGGCCTTCTAAAGAGCAGTCAGGGTTGATCTCCTCTAGGACTGACCTGTTTGATAGCCTTGCAGTCCAAGGGACTTGCAGGAGTCTTCTCCAGCACCATAGTTCAAAGGCCTCAATTCTTTGGTGCTCAACCTTCCTTATGGTCCAACTTTCACAACCATACATTGCAACTGGGAAAACCATAGCCTTGACTATACACCCTTTTGTTGGCACAGTGATGTCTCTGCTTTTTAGTATGCTGTCTAGATTTGCCATAGCTTTTCTCCCCATGAGCAAGCGGGATTTAATTTCTTGGTTGTAGTCCCCATCTGCATGGTGTGATCTTGAAGCCCAGGAAAATAAAATCAGGCACTACCTCCATTTCTTCCCCATCTATTCACCAGGAATTGAGAGGGTCGGATGCCATGATTTTAGTTTTCTTAATGTTGAGTTTAAGCCAACTTTTGCACTCTCCTCTTTCACCCATATCAATAGGTTCTTTAGTTCCTCTTCACTTTCTGCCATTAGAATGGTATCATCTGCATATCTGAGGTTGTTGATATTTTCCCCAGCAATCTTAATTCCAGCTTGTGATTCATCTATCCCTGCCTTTCTCATGATGTACTCTGCATATAAGTTAAATAAGCAGGGTGACAATATACAGCCTTGCCGAACTCCTTTCTCAATTTTGAACCAATCAGTGGTTCTGTGTCCAGTTCTCACTGTTACTTCTTGACCCGCATATAGGTTTCAAGAGACAAATAAGAAGGTCTGGTACTCTCATCTCTTTAAGAACTTGCCACAATTAGTTATGATCCACACAATCGAAGACTTTAACAAAGTCAATGAAGCAGAAGTAGTTTTTCTGGAACTCCCTAGCTTTCTCCATGATGTTTCTCCATGTATGTTGGCAATTTGATCTCTAGTTCCTCTGCCTCTTCAAAATCCTGCCTGTACTTCTGGTAGTTCTTGGTCCACATACTGCTAGAGCCTAGCTTGTAGGATTTTGAGCATAACTTTGTTAGCATGTGAAATGAATGCAATGGTGCGGTAGTTTGAACATTCTTTGGCATTGCCCTTCTTTCGAATTGGAATGTAAACTGACCTTTTCCAATCCTGTGGCTACTGTTGAGTTTTCCAAATTTGCTGGTAAATTGAGTGTAGCACTTTTACTGCATTGTATTTTAAGATTTTTAACAGCTCAACTGGAATACCGTCACCTCCACTAGTTTGTTGTTGCTCAGACTTCCTAAGGCCCATTTGACTTCACATTCCAGGATGTCTGGCTCAAGGTCAGTGACCACCCCCATCATGGTTATCAGGGACATTAAGCTTATTCTTGTATAGTTCTGTGTAATTTTGCCACTTCTTAATCTCTTCTGGCTCTGTTAGATCCCTGCCATTTTGGTCCTTTATCATGCCCATCTTTACATGAAACATTCTCTTCATATCTCCAATTTTCTTGAAGAGATCTCTAGTCATCCCTATTCTATTGTTTCCTTTATTTCTTTGCTCTGTTCATTTAAGAAGGCATTCTGATCTCTTCTAGCTATTCTCTGGAATTCTGCATTCAATTGGGTATATCTTTCTCCCTTGCCTTTCGCATCCCTTCTTTCCTCAACTGTTTGTAAAGCTTCCTCAGACAGTTATTTTGCTTTCTTGCATTTCTTGTACAATGTTGTGATCCTCCATCCATAGTTCTTCAGGCACTCTGTCTATCAGATCTAATTCCTTAAATCTATTTGTCACTTCTACTGTATATTCATCAGGAATATGATTTAGTTCATACCTGAGTAGCCTAGTGCTTTCCCCTATTTTCTTCAATTTAAAGCTAAATTTTGCAACAAGAAGCTCATGATCTGAGCCACAGTCAGGTCCTCATCCTCTTTTACTGACTGTATAGAGCTTCTCCATCTTTGGCTGCAGAGCACATAGTCAGTCTGATTTCTGTGTTGACCGTCTGGTGATGTCCATGTGTAGAGTCTTCCCTTGGGTTGTTGGAAAAGAGTGTTTGCTATGACCATTGTATTCTCTTGACAAAATTCTACCAGCCTGTGCCCTGCTTCATTTTGTACTCCAAGGCCAAACTTGCCTGTTATTCTGGTTATTTTTTGCCTTCCTATTTTAGCATTCCAATCCTCCATAATGATAAAGACATCATTTTTTGGTGTTAATTCTAGAAGGTGATGTAGGGCTTCATAGAACTGGTCAACTTCATGGATCACTGCCTTGTCGTGGTGAAGGGGCTTGCATAGCTCAATGAAGCTATGAGCTATGCCATGCAGGGCCACCCAAGGCAGACAGGTCATAACAGAGAGCTCTAACAAAACGTGATCCACTGGAGAAGGAAATGGCAATCCAGTCCAGTATCTTTGTCATGAAAACCCTATGGACAGTAGCAAAAAGCAAAAAGAGAGAAGCATATAGGCAACTGAAAACAAATTTACTATACTAAGTTCTATTTCTACCAGGGTATGCCAACCAAATACAGAGGAGATTTTCTGTTAAATATTTCACATTTCCTATTTAAATGAAACTCTGTTATTGTAAGTTCTAAGGCTGGATAAGAAAGGAGGAAGTTTGATATTATGCAAGCAACCAAATCCCATTAAAGGTTAACCACTGCTACTGAAAATATGGACACAATTCTACAATACTTGACTGAACTGTTGGGGAGTAATCATTGTTGAATTGGTAGATCTAAATTTAAATCTAGCACTAATATATAGTTAAATGTTCACAGTTTAATCTCAAGTCTTATTGGTCATATTGTAGAGAGCAGAGAAGACTTTTTCTATTTTTGTGTGTCCTCTAAATTAGTTTCTCACAAGAAATGGTAGTACCTAAGTCACCATAGTTGATTTTGAAAAAATCTAAGTAAATTCTGACTTGATTAATACTTGTCAAAATAACATTCCAGAAGAAAACAAAATGCAGACAGAGGGAGGGAGGGGGGAGAGAGGGAGAGAGGGAGAGAGGGAGAGGGAGGGAGGGGGAGAGAGAGGAGACACTCTATCACCAAACTGGCTTTTGTACAACTCCTGGCTACCAATTTCATTTGGATTAAAAACAGATTAACCATCCAGATTAAAACTAAAAACATGCATGTAAAACAACCCAAATAACATCAATTTGTTTCTGAAAGGGTAGTCACAACAGCTTTTCCCCAAGGCTTGAAATGTTCAAGTTTTCAGAGACTTTCTAACAACCGGGGGGGGAAGGGAGGCATTCAAATATCTGCTATGATACTAGTTCAGAGGATGAGGGCGGAACTAAAACTGTTATTAAAGATGACAATCTCTAATCAAGGGGTATGTACTGAGACTGATCTACTAGTCTGATCAGGGGTCAGATGTCCACAGGAGAATATGGTCCCACAGATATCCAGGTCCTGAACAGTGACAGCTAGTAGCTCTTTGAATTGTACTTAGCAGCCAAGTGACATCTTTTGAAACAGACACTATATGGATCCCTCAAGGTGCACCATGACAAATTAAGTTGCATTCTGGACTAGAACTGAAAAATGTTCTCCAAGAGCAGTATCATGTACAACACATTCCAGTAGATTGGCAGTAGAGGCAAGCCTTTCTGGCATAATCTGTTAGTGCTTCTCCCTATAAATATTTTCTTAAACATGGGAATGTCTTTTGAACTTTTCTGTAAAACATTATGTGATATCTTATTATCTTTCCTCAGAAGAGCTAATCTGAAATGTTTTATTTCTGGCTTTACCTGGTATCAAGTTTTAGTCACCATTTTTAAATGTACTTGTTCATTTGTAAGAAAACTAGTACAATGCATATAGGCAGACAAATTCTTCTCTTCAAAGGTGTTAAATTTGCACTTGTTCAGATGGTTTTAAAAAGCCCAAAGTAACTAGTGTGTTTAACTAATTTTACTTCCTTATTCCCAATTTCTAAAGATCACTATCTATTTCTAAGGATTATATGTTTCCTTGAGTCACTTCCCAATTTGTGAAAGCTTATTAAAATAGTAAACTAAATAATAACAAAATTCCTTTTAAACCCAAGAGAACACTGAAGTATTAGTAGGAGACATGGGATGAACATGCTTGAATGCTATTATTAGTTACTAGCTCTATTAGGCTTAGGAAACAAAAATCTGGATGATCATCAATAGATTCAGGAAAAAATATCTAACCTTTTGCAAGCATCCCTTGGAACTTTCTCTTAGAATTTTACAGATATAATGTTTTAATCCTGTAGAAATTACACCAACCCCTTTGCCTCAATCCCTTCATTTGTTCTGTGCATGGCAATCAAGACTAAAGAGAAGTAGTTTCTTCTAAAAAACCACCACTTTATTATTTTGAATGAGTTCATATTTTTCCTTTGTTGTGTTGCATTGCCAGGTGGATGTATCCAACCCTTCTCCAGCTTTAATTATCTGTTCTCCTAATAAATACAGCAGCTGATCCAGATTGATTGTAGTAGCTAGAAGCTTGTGTGAATAAAATATAAAGTCTGCTTGATATCTGGCAGCTATCTTTGTTTCCCATCTCTTCCAATTATTTCCAGGTCATTAGGCCCATCTCAAGTAGATGTTTTATTGTCATCAGGAAATGTAGTGTAATGGTGCAATGAGTCAACAGTTCTTACAAAAAGAGAAAGAGAGAGAAGTTCAAATAATTTAGAAAAGACAAGGTATCAAGTTCAGTATGTTTAGTCCAACTATCTATCTAGAAGGCTGAACTGAGTCGGAAAGGAGAAATGTGATTAAGTACCCACATTATGCCTTTTGGCAGTTCCTTACAAAAATTGTGTCTTTCTCTGGGTTCCTCAAAATCATGAAAAGATGCACTTAGTTCAGGTTTACTGAAAGAATTCACCACACCTACACAGAGTTTATCAGGGTTGAGCACAGGAACTTGCATTCAACTTCTATCTTCAATTTACCCCTGCCTTGTGAAGCTTTCAAATGCCTTTGTGGATTTGGCTCAGATGGAATGCACTGGAAGCATATTGAAGTAAGGGCTTTACAATCCTGTTCCTGTCTGAGAAACTTGCCTTACTGGGATTCTGCACTATGGGATTAGGTTATACATCCATTCACCCAAACACATAACCTTTTCAGCTCTTAAATGGACAAAGATTTTAAAAACAACCATGTGTGTGAGGGCAATAAAGAAAAGGTTTTCATGTGCATCCAGGTCTCCAGTCCTTTTTATCCAAAATCCCTTTTATTTAACTTTGTATATGAGGACAAATGTCTGTATTGGATTACTGTTGGAGAGAGAAAAGTGAAAAATAATGTCATTTAGAATGGAACGTAGACTATCAGAATAAGATATGATTGGCTGACTGAAACATTCCATTCTACAACTTTTCTTTGCTGGCTAGTCCCATTTTGTCAATATTATTATCTACTGTTAGACTACTAGCTTTTTTTCTTACTTTATTTTACAGTAGAAACTGAACAGAGAAGAACTGTCACAATGCATTCAGTTTTAATAGGATAAAAATACATGCTAAATTCTTGGAAATAATAAGCTTTGCTTCTATATCATATTACAATTAGAGTTAGGTGTTATAAACATTTGCAGAATCACAAAAGTATTTGTGATGCTGCTGTGAAACCTTTAGCATTATCATATTAAAATCAAATAGAATGTCAAATTACACTGGAAATGCAGAAGGCAATGGATTCTATACTGCCTGAAAAATAGAGATGGGTTTGAATAAAGCTAATAAGCCACTGTATTCATAAGCCATAAATATTATCAGTATGTACTCTGTTCAGCTTTCCAAATCCATTTAATAAATGTGCACCAACAAAAGTCCATTTCACCACAATCTCTTCATGTGCAATGAATTGAGTAGCTTTATCTTCAAAAAGAAAACACTGTAGCTGGTCTATGAACCAATGCCCAGGCCTTAAAATAGAAAAGATCTGAAAACAATATGTTCCAAAAAAGACAAAGAATATAGATTCAAGTAGCAAAAATTACAAAATCATGCCAAGGAAGGAATACAGTAGTCCATATACTATAATTTAAAATTAATATAATTTGGCTGCTGGGTTCACACATTACACAATATTATGTGTTACATTTATTTCTCCACTGTGACCCCTCCAATTATATATGCAAGTATAGTGCATGTAGAAGCCTAATCAATTGTAGTTTATTCAATAAATCATACTTAGTTTAGGAGTAGGCAATTGGAAAACAAGAATCATATACTCCCTTCCTGCTAACCTTCTGCAGCCTTCAAATGACATAAGTTTTGGCTTTTGAGGACAGGATATCAATATTGATCTGAGTGGCAATATTGGTGCCTTAACTGTTTCTGATCTTTAAATAGACTTTGCCTTTCATTAAAGCTTTCCAAACTCAACAGCTCCCAAAAGGCGAACAAATTTTACCTACCATTCCAATGGCATCATGGTCTCATTGGTCATATATTTTCTGCGGATCCAGGAAACCATGTTTGCAAAGCAAGGGTAGACCCCCAACTGCAAGAAAGTTACTAACTTCTTAGCATAATACATACTGATTTTTTAAAAATAACTTGATTATTGATAGAATTTCATTGTGTCCTGGAAAATTCTATACTGATTTGCCAAATCCTTTTGAGAAATTCAGTTCATTCTCATTTATATCAGAGAGCTCCTGGGAGGGAGGGAGGTAGATGGCTAAGAATTTATAAAAGTCTGATTAACCTTGGTCCTCACAGAGATTGCTTTGAATTGTATCATTGTCCTAAAAAACCAGGCTATGCCTGCAATCATTCTTAAATTCCTATTGAAAATCATTTGTAAAATGTTGCGCTTTTTTAATGCTTGCATTCTATAATTTCTTTATAATGAACCAGTGTTTCAAATAAAAACTGGCAAGTACAAAACCAAATATGCATGTGGACCTGGCACAGCTTGACAGAAGAAGATTCTTGCAGAAGGAGCCAGAGCTCTTTTGCAAAGACTTCTAAATCAACAACTTAAGACATTTATAAGGACATTGTTTGTGAATTCTCTAAAGACTTTAAAGTCTATAGCTTGAAGAAACACTCATATTTTTTTTAGAAACACCTTAATGAGAAGGCCTAGGGGAGTGACTTTTTTTTTTGATAGCTCAGCATATGTAACCCCTTCCCTCTAGTACCTGGCCAGACAGCACTACCTAATCATTCTCTCTTTGAGAAATGAGGGGCTTCAAATTCTAATTAATGCTCTTTGGAATGGCAGCCAGTATAGCTCTAAGCTTTAGCTGAATTACAGATCATTAGCTTTAGCTGAGTTACAGATGTTGGTTAGAGAATGACCCAAACAAGGAAGGATAATGGTAGCATGCATATTAATTATATAAAGTAACATCTGAAAGTTTCTACATTAGCACTGTTTATGTTGATAAAATAACTTAAAATATTTTCATCTAAAAAGACATCTGCTACCCCTCCCCCTTTTTTGGGGTGAAGGAGACAATCAGATTATCGTGGCCTATTGTCAAATAGTTTCAGAATGCTAATGCATTCTTAAATGAAGTCATCCTACAATGATTCTTTCTGTACTCTCCTGTTTGTGAGATATTCAGAAAGAAAGCAACCCTTCCAAATAAATTCTTCAACTCTAATTAGATTCAGACACTCCAGTTTTAGATAGTCAATGTTAGGATTGTGACTCCACAGGAGATTCAAAGAACAAGGTCATGGAACAGTTGAAAAGATTCAATTTAACCCACCTCTCCAATTGACCACTTATCCTGACAACTCTAATTGTTCACCAGTTGGCACATTATACATTAAAATGTCTTTCAGGATAGTTCTAAATCAAAGCATAATCTAACTTCAATCATTAGGTTTTTGAATTAGGAAACTAATTGCATCTCTTTCTTGAACCTTTAAAAGAATTGCTTGTTCAATTTAACAGATCTTCCAATATATTTCTTCAGCACAGCTTATGCTGCGAAATAGGCAAGGGAAAAAATCTTGAAGTGAAAAGTTTGTCCTATAGGCATATTTCAAGTGTCATTTCAAAACAAAATGAGAAGAGCCATTAAACTTAAATGAGAAGTTAGCTTTTCTGTTCTGTTTGGTCCTAGCCAGGACCAGTTTGTTTTGTTCTAATAACATTGAAGATAGAAGTAGAATGCCTTCAACTAGGGACATTCAAGAACTGTGATTTATTTGACAACATTCAGCCACCAATTTGTAGCTACACCTTGCATGATACCAAATGTTCAGTATATATTTGCATTTTTAATATAGCCATTTCTGATGTGGCTTTGGCATGAATAGAGGCCATTTGATGACAGTCCTCTCTGCCTTGTCAATTCTGTGCTACTTTCCCAATATCAAATCCTTTTGCCAAAGTTGTTGTTTCATCTGAGAAGAAAGCTGCTACTGGAGTCCTATTGAGATGCCTTCAAATCCATAATTTCCTTTCCTCCATGACTTAAGTGTCAGAAGAATGCAGTTTAAGATAACAGCATCTGGGAAGACAGGGAGACTCATGGAAGTCAAGACTGTGACCACATGATTGATGCCCTGACCCCATTTATATGCTTTGCAATGTACATAAATGGGTGGGGCTTTGATTGCATGGGTATGGCTATCACTTAGACCTTTGTGGCACCCCACTTCTCTGGTTTAACAATCTATAGGAGCATCACACAAACCATTCTCCCATGTGAATGGATGATTCAAATCAGAAGTCTGTAACTACAGTATTTGTATGCATGGAAATTTTAATTCTTTATTGTTTCATACCTATAGACAAAATCTTGTCAGACTGAAAACTCTACTGTCTGCCTCTATAATGTACCCTGTGAACTATACTCTCTTCACCTTCTTTCTCTCACACATAATATCTGGATTGAGTTGTCTCTTATTCCTCTGGAATATACCCCATCCCCTATTGTGAACCCACCTCCTTACTATATTCCATAATACCTTGCACCTATAAGCATTTATTGTCATGTACAGCTCATTATTTCAAGTTTGTAATTTATCATGTTACCCTATTTGGAGTGAATTTTGGAAACAAAAGTATTGTAAACTTAAATGTGTAAAACACCAAATGACAGCATCTCTAAGTACAAACAACATACTAAGCTTTCAATGAGATGATCATGATGGAAAGCATGATGAGCTCTTTGTCTTAATGAACCTGTTTCTTTGGTCAACATGACATGACAATATAGGCAATATCTAGGTACATATTTTGTGCTAAGCCACAGATTAGTTTGTTGATTTGGATTTAGCAAAGTGTCAAACTAACACAGTACCAGGACTGTCTAGGTTAATGTGGAGATTTCCCATAGGCTGAACAAAAAAAGCTCAGTGTATTACTATTATATGAAATTACTTTAAACTTTGAATTGATTCAATCTATCCCAGCTGCCTGTTGAATTTTACCTATTTCAGGGGACTTGAACCAGTGGTGGGATTCAATTTTTTTTACTACCAGTTCTGTGGGTGTGGCTTGGTGGGCATGGCAGGGGAAGGATACTGTAAAATTGCCAGTCAGAGGTGGCATTTGCTGGTCTGCAATGCTGAAATCTTCAATAATTTAGGGAACCAATATAATAAAACTTGGTAAAAATTTAAACTGTGGAGCAGTCTGAGAAGTTACATGTAACTTCTTAAAGTAAGATTTATGCAGTATTCCCTAATCAAAGCTACATTGCTTAAAAGTGAAGGTTCCCTCCCAACCTCCAAAAAAACCTCATATCATATTAAGAGCTTATTGAAATGTGAAGTTTTGGTTCATGGAATAGATTTTAATAATTCAGCCTTCGTAATACTAGAAAGTTGTCAAATCAGTTATAGCTAGCCCCTTTTCTTCAGATAGAATTCATTGTATGAAAACAGCCAAAAGAATGAGGTTATTAATAAAAAGCTATTCACTCTCAAAGAGAATTTATGTTCAAAGGTTGATGGATAGGACAGATTAGGAGAATTTATTCCTTCCCTCCTTGAGTCCTGACAAACATACACCAGAAAGCTTGAAACACAGAGTCTTTTTTTCAGTTGACTTCTTAGCCTCTTGTTAAGAAGTTCATAATCTAGAACAGCAAAGGGCTCCTTTACACCCCTTGCCAATGTGCTGTCCTTCCATCTCCCAGAAGGAAAGAAGGTACTGGCTCCACAACATAGTTTTAATTTATCCCTGAATGCGATTAATACACTTTCTACATGCACAGAGAATAACACAAGTTACTTTCAGGGTAGCTATTGATTGGTCATGATTGACAATCCTAACCAATCAGTAGCTACCCAATAGCTACCCTACCTTTATCAGTAATTATGAAGAGCTGCTGCAAGACACGTCCTTGTGACTACAGTTCATTCTCTCATTCTTCCCCCCACCATTATGATTTACTGTATTATCAATATTGTTCAGGACAAAATCCACAGTGTGTCTGTGGGTGTATCTCTATGTGATATGAGGGGAGGAGGGGAAAGGAAGCAAACCAGACCAGAGTTAGATTAACTGTTTCTTTAAATTATGCAATTTTTTATTTTGCAGTATTAAACATTCAGTTTCTTTATGACACTGGCCTCATGAGAATAAAGATAACCTAGTTTTGTACTTACTACAGCTAATTTTTTGGGTTGGTTGTTGCTCGGGTTTTCTATCCTGGCTCTGGTGACTGTGTTATGGAGAGGTATATCAGGAGGAAGATTCAGCGATTACCCCGGCGGAGGCCCCTTACGGTTAGCCCATCGAGTGCACTGTGTTTGCGCTTTGATGAGCAGGACCGAGGAGGCTCTGCCATGTGAGGGCTGTGGTTGAACTGTGTCTCCTACCCATGGCTACTGCTTGTAGGCCTATGTTCCAGAACCTGAGAGACCGCGCTTGTTAAGTTTGCATGAAGAGTCAGACGCGAGGAGTTCCAGCAAAAGACTTTATTGGTGACTACAGCTCGAATGGACCCGTCCTGGCTTGGCTACGGCTGCTTCTTATAGCCTGCAGCCGTAGCTGCCAGCCAATGGGAGTGCAGGGATTCTTCCTGCACTATTTAAACCAATACCATTTGACATTTTACAAGAACAGTTCAAATAAACCAATAACATTCAAACCTACATACATAACACCCCTCCCCACTAGGTTCAGTCCATACCAAACCCCAACCTATCTAATGTATTCCTTTAAATAGATGGGGCTCTTACGTGTACGTTGAGACCTTCGTGGTTCAGAAGCTTTAATGTTCTCACCCAGTGAGAGGAAATGTGTCTGCTGACATTTCCCTGTTGGGACTTCCTGTGAAAGGAGACCCTGTTGAATTGTTAGAATCTGGTCTCTCCTCCCAACCCATCTCCATTCCAATGTCAGCACCCAAGTCAGGTAGTGATGTGCAATCTTCCACTTCTAAGGATGGATCTTGGCTTTGTGACAGGGTTCGGGATGGTTCCTGTCAATGGCTCGTTACACATGGGGTTGATTCCTGTTTGCTGATTTTCCTCCTGTTCCCCCTTCCCCTAGAAGAAACATCAGGTGAGGGACCTAGAGGGAGACAGGGCGATGTTCTTGAGGGACCCTGGATCTAAGTTGGTCAATGTGCCTGCTCCAGAGAAGGCCATCCTCTGTTTGTACCCTGTAAGAACGAGGGCCTGTGATGTGAGTTATTTCAGCAGGAATCCACAAAGGGTCACCTAGAAGGTTCCTAGCATAGACAGAATCTCCCACACTAAAAGAACAAACTTTGGAAGTGGAATCCAGTGGTGCGTTGGGTGCGTAAGTGGGATGGAGGCGGTCAAGGGAAGACCTAAGTTTCCTGCCCATCAACAACTCTGCTGGGGACAAGTTAGTTGATGGGCTAGGAGTGATGTGTTGAACACTAAGAAGCTTTTCAAGCTTCTCCATGATGTCCCCAGGACCCAGCTGCTGAAGCTTCTCTTTGGTAAAGCGTACCATGCGTTCAGCCCGGCCGTTGGCGAAGGGTGCCCAGGGGCAGTGAGGGCATGTCTGATGCCCTGTTGAGCTAGAAAGGATTCAAAAATGTTAGATGTGAATTGAGGGCCATTGTCAGAGACAAGGACATCTGGTAACCCATGGGTTACAAACAATTTTCTGAGCTGCTTGATAACAGCCTCAGTAGTAGTGGATGTCATTGGAATTACCTCTAGCCATTTGGAGTATGCATCTACTATCACTAGAAAAGTGTGCCCTCTTGTAGGGCCTGCAAAATCAATGTGGATTCTAGACCATGGGCCCCTAGGACATTCCCATTCCTGTGTGGGGGCGTGAGGTGGGGCAGGTCTGACTACCTGGCAATTGGGACAAGAGGCTACCCAGTTTTCAACCATTTTGTCAATACCTGGCCACCATACATAACTCCTGGCCAAACCTTTCATCCTTACAATCCCAGGATGACCCTCATGTAACATTTCCAAAACCTCCCTTTGCAGTTTTGCAGGAATAACCACCCTGTTACCCCACAATACATCCTCTTAATACAGATAATTCAGTTTGCCTGGACTTAAAAGGTTGGGCAAGGTGAGGTAGATCTTGAAGAGGCCAACCTTTCTTAATCCAGCCCATAACAGGTGCCAACACAGCATCTTTGGCAGTTTCTTTGGCAATCTCAGCAGCATGGACTGGAAGCTTAGCAACGGTCTCCAGGAAAAAGGTGTGAGTTTCAAGTTCAAAGTCCTCCTTGTGGCAAGGTAGTGGGCAATGACTCAGTGCATCAGCATGTCCAATGTCCTTGCCAGGCCTGTGAATCAGTTTGTAGGAATAGGCTGCAAGAAATTCAGTCCATCTCAGCATTCTTGGTGACAGGATATTAGGTGTAGGTTTGTCTCCTGCCACAATGCCTAGTAAAGGTTTGTGATCTGTAACAATGGTGAATGACCTGCCATACAGATATTCATGAAATTTCTTAACAGCTGCAACAACTGCTAAAGCCTCCTTGTCCAATTGGCTATAATTCCTCTCTGCTTTGGACAGCGTGCGAGTAAAATGCAATTGGGGCTTCCCATCCATTGGGAAGCCTGTGACTCAAACCCCCCACTCCAAAAGGGGATGCATCACAAGTCAGAACAACAGGTAAATTCTCAGAGAATTGTATCAACACAGCATCAGACGTGATTAGTCTCTTAATACTGTTAAATGCTGACTGTTCCTTCCGCCCCCAGATCCAAACAGCATTCTTATCAAGTAGGCGATGTAAGGGCTCAGCAATAGATGCTTTGTGAGGTAGAAACATGTGGTAAAAGTTAATAAGGCCAAGGAAGGCCTGCAAATCTGCCTTGCATCGAGGTTTAGGGGCTTCATTGATTGCTTTAACCTTGGCATCAGTAGGATGGATGCCATGCTTGTCAATCATATACCCCAGGAACTCAACTCTGTCTGTTTTGAGTGTACATTTGTCTTCCTTGACTTTTAAACCCGCTTTTCTGAATCTGGTAAGGACTTCTCTGAGTCTTTCTTGAAGCTGAGTGTCATTTTCAGCAGAGATTAATACATCATCAAAATAAGGTACTACCCCTGGCAGTCCTTGCAACATTCTTTCCATAAGGCTCTGAAAAATGCCAGGTGCCACGCTTACTCCAAATTGTAGTCTTTTACATTTGAAGGCACCTCTATGGGTCACAATTGTTTGTGCCTCTGCAGTGGCATCATCAACTGTTAATTGTTGATATGCCTGAGCCAAATCCAGTTTAGCAAATACTGTACCCCTGCCAAGGGAATGGAGCAGATGATGCACAACTGGTACAGGATATGCGCTCTGTTGCAGCGCATGGTTAAGTGTCCCCTTGTAGTCACCACAGATTCTCACTGACCCATCAGACTTGACTGGTGTGACTATGTGTGTTTCCCATCTGGAGTGGTCAGTAGGCTCTAAAACCCCTTGAGCAATGAGTTGAATAAATAAATAAATAAATAATAAATAATTGTGCATCAATTTTTTCCTTTAAAGCAAATGGGACCCTCCTGGGCTTTAAACGAATTGGGGGCACCTTGGGGTCTAGGCTGAAAGCAATAAGGGTCCCCATATACTTGCCCAGTCCTTCGCTGAAGACCTCTGGAAACTCAGACTTCAAGGACTCTTCCCAGTCAGAACTGCTCACGTGATGGATGCCAGTCATCTCGATGCCAAGTGGCTTGAACCACTCAAGTCCCAGCAAACTTGGGCGATCCTTGTCCACGATGGTCAGGGGCAAACGCTTGGTGTGGCCTTTAAACTGCACGTTGAAATCTCTCGCTCCAACTACTGGAATCTTGTTCCCTTGGTAGTCTTTGAGAGTCAGTGCTTGCTTCTGGAAATGCTTTTTCTGAATTTTGGGATAGAGTCTGTGGATAGTGTCCCATGACACCATAGATAAATAAGAGCCTGAGTCCACTTCCATTTGGCAAGGTCTTCCTTCAATAAACACCTTCACATGAACTTTTCTGCTTTTTAAGGGTGAAGAATGTTTGGTGTGTTTCACTCTTGCCATTTGCTTCTAAATTTCGCCCCATTTTTTCAATGAAATTGTTGGGCTTAAAGTCTCTATCAGGGAATTTCTTCCTAGCTGGTGGAGTTCTGGATGATTTGCAGACTCTGGCTATGTGACCCCGTTTCTCACAACGTAGGCAAATGGAGTCAAAGAACTTGCAATCAGTCGGGGTGCCCCCACAGCCTCTGCAATAGAACCCTTGCCTGTTCTTCCCAGAGTCTTTTCTTTTCTTTTCCATTCTGAGTTTAAAAATCGTCTTCTCTTCAGGGAAATCCCACCTTCGTCGCCAGTGTTAAGTTTGCATGAAGAGTCAGACGCGAGGAGTTCCAGCAAAAGACTTTATTGGTGACTACAGCTCGAATGGACCTGTCCTGGCTTGGCTACGGCTGCTTCTTATAGCCTGCAGCCATAGCTGCCAGCCAATGGGAGTGCAGGGATTCTTCCCGCACTATTTAAACCAATACCATTTGACATTTTACACGAACAGTTCAAATAAACCAATAACATTCAAACCTACATACATAACAGCGCTGGTCTGGAACTATGTATGACTTTGTCCCGAGACTTACTGACCTTTTACAGCTTTAACTTTCTGCCCACTTCATTGCCTATTAATTGCCTGGAGAACTCAACAATCTGACTACTCTCCCCCCTCTGTTACCCTGTATAGGGGTCTAGGAGGGCCCCTTACCTCAGTGGGAGGGTGGTGGGGGTTGTGGGTTGGCTTTTACCCTGCTGCTGTGAGAGGACAGCAGGGATTGCTAACCTGATCCTGGCCTCTGGGGGAACTCCACCATGGTGGGAGGACAGTGGAGAGGCTGTTTCTATTCTGCCCCCCCTCATGATCAGCAGTGAGAGAGTTATCTCTCACTTATTGGGAGTTACACCTGATCAGGGTATTATTTTTACCATCCGGCATTTCCCCCCCATCTCTTTCTATGGGGTCTTTAACAGAATGGTCTCACTTTTTTATTCAATGTTGGAATTGCGAGCCCTTGGGAAGGCCCCCCTATCCCAGAAGTGGCCCGACAGCCTTTCAAAAGCTTAACTTGATGACGGATTTTGGAATCCCGAGAGGTGGTATGCTGCAAAACGGGGTTTTAAGGGGATAAGGGGTGGGTTACACAAATTTTTAACCAAATTTTTACCTGGGTTACAGAGGGTTGGAGAGAGTGGGTTTGAGTGGGAATGTGGGGGGGGGTGTTCTCTCAGAGCACTCTCGATTGTTGTCCAGACCTGGTGGTGGTCGCGATGGGGGAGGGGAGGGAGGGGCCTGGGGCTTCAGGGAAGAGAGCTGGTTTTAAGATCTCCATGGCGATTGGGTATGGCAGGGGATGACGAAACAGAGGGCCGGACCGGTATCAGGGAGTGCGCCCCCGCTATCTATGAGTGGTGGCACGCTCTGACCCTCTTGTTTCTGCCCGTTCCCCCAGGGGTACGGGAGGTCAGGTCCCTGGGCTCGGGATGGTTTATGTCAACACCAGGTCCATGGTGAATAAAGCCCCCCTCATCAAGGAATTGATTGAGGAGGAGGCCGCAGACCTGGTTTGCATCACAGAGACCTGGTTGGGGCCAGAAGGAGGGGTCCCTCTGTGTGATTTATGCCCCCCAGGTTTCCGGGTGCTACACCAACCCCAAGCCCAGGGTAGGGGCAGGGGAGTGGCGGTGGTTGTTAGGGAGTCCCTTTGTCCGAGGGAGGTCACTGTCCCTCAGATAGGTGGGTGTGAGTCTCTCCTCTTGAGGTTGGGCCTGGGGGGGTCAGTTGGGCCTGTTGCTCATGTACCTTTCTCCCAGCTGCATGACAACAGTCCTGCCAGAGCTGCTCAATGCCCTCTCGGGGGTGGCGGTGGAATTCCCTAGGCTTATGGTCCTGGGGGACTTCAACCTTCCCTCCCTGGGTGGGGTGTCGGGATTGGAGCGGGAGTTCATGGCATCCATGGCAGCCATGGACCTCACCCAAATAATTCAGGGCCCGACTCATGAGGGCGGACACACACTCAACCTGGTTTTTGTCTCTGGGCAGTGGTATAATGGAGGGGAATCACCAGCTTTACAACCTCTGTCATGTTCGGATCATTTCCTCCTCCAGATGGGCTTCCATTATGTCACTCCACGCTGCTGGGACACAGAACCGACCAGGTGGTTCCGTCCCAGGCACCTGATGGACCCGGAGGGTTTTCAGATGGTGCGTGGGCCATTTCGTACCTCCATTACTTGCAGCTCAGCCGAGACCCTTGTGGATGCCTGGCAACAGGCTGCCTCAGGGGCTCTTGATCGAGTTGCCCCTTTGTGGCCCCTGACACGCCGCAGATCCCGGTTAGCCCCTTGGTTTTCCGGGGAGCTCCGGGAGATGAAGAGACGAAGGAGGGGCCTAGAGTGCAGTTGGAGGGCCAGCCGTTCTGAATCTGACCAGTCTCAGTTGAGGTCCTTTACTAGGACCTACCTGACGGTGATGAGAGTGGCGAGGTCTTCTTATTTTGCTGCTCTCATCACGTCCGCAGAGAATCGCCTGGCTGCCCTGTTTGGGATTGCCTGCTCCCTCTTGAGTTCAGGGGGGAGGTGCAACCCCCTACAGGGCCGAGCCGAGGAATTTAGCCATCACCTGCAGGACAAGATCACTCAGATTCAGGCCGGCTTGGACTCCGACTGGCTAGAGTCTGACGAGGGAGTAACATCGGGTCTGGCTATTACGATCTGGGATGAGTTTGACCCTGTGACCCCGGATGATGTGGACAGGGCCATGTGGAGGCTGAGCTCCACCATGTGTTTATTGGACCCATGTCCCTCCTGGCTGGTGTATGCCACCCAGGAGGTTACATGAGGCTGGCTCCGGGCAGTTGTCACCGCTTCTTTGAGTGAGGGGCTCTTCCCAGATGCCTTGAAAGAGGTGGTGGTGAGGCCCCTCCTCAAGAAGCCTACCCTGGATCCAGCCGTTTTGAACAACTTTTGTCCAGTCTCCAACCTTCACTTTATGGCAAAGGTTGTTGAGAGCGTGGTGGCTTCCCAGCTTCCGAGGTTCCTGGAGGAAGCAGATTATCTAGATCTGTGCCAATCGGGTTTTTACAGCAGACAGCAGATGCCTTGGAGGTTGGTGAGGCGCCTGATCCAGAATGAGTCTCTGGCAAAGGTTGCTTGGGAGGTTGGAGGAAGCAGGATCTCCAATCTGTCTGGTCCTGATGAATGATCTCTGGAGGGCTTGGGACAGGAGTAATTCCTCTGTCCTGGTCCTATTAGATCTCTCAGCGGTTTTCGATACCATGGACCATGGTATCCTGTTGCAGCACCTCGGGAGGTTGGGGGTGGGAGGCACCATTCTTCGGTGGTTCTCCTCATACCTATCGGGACACTCGCAATCAGTGTTGGCAGGAGGGCAGAGGTCAGCCCCGCAGCCCCTCACTTGCGGAGTGCCTCAGGGGTCTGCCCTCTCTCCCCTCCTGTTCAACATTTATATGAAGCCGCTGGATGAGATCATCCATGGTTTTGGGGTGAGGTATCACCAGTATGCTGATGATACTCAACTTTACATCTCCACCCCAAACCAACTCAGTGATGCCCTCCCTGTGATGTCCCATTGCCTGGAAGTGGTACGGAGCTGTATGGGGAGGAACAGGCTCCAGCT
The DNA here is from genome assembly GCA_009733165.1 of Naja naja. Classification (NCBI taxonomy): domain Eukaryota; kingdom Metazoa; phylum Chordata; class Lepidosauria; order Squamata; family Elapidae; genus Naja; species Naja naja. The sequence continues at coordinate 118,588,281 of CM019149.1, read as the reverse complement.
CAACCCTGCCAAGACCGAGTGGCTGTGCGTACCGGCATCTCGGTTGATCCAGAGTGTTACATTGTTGGTTTTGGGGGGAGAGGTGTTGCCCCCCATAGATAGGGCTCGCAACTTGGGTGTCCTCCTGGACTCATGGCTCAGTTTGGAGGAGCAGGTGGGAGCCGTGGCCAGGGGGGCATTCGCCCAGGTTCGCCTGATGCACCAGTTGTGTCCCTACCTGGACCGAGATGTGCTATGCATGGTCACTCATGCGTTTGTTACATCCCGATTGACTACTGCAATGCACTCTACATGGGGCTTCCCTTAAGGACCACGCGGAGGCTTCAGCTGGTGCAGAATGCGGCCACATGGGTTGTGATGGGAATGTCCTGATATTCCCATATTACACCCCTCCTGTGTGAGCTGCATTGGTTGCCGGTTGCCCTCCGTGTGAGATTCAAGGTGTTGGTGCTTACCTACAAAGCCCTACATGGCTTAGGGCCCGGGTATCTGTGGGAATGTCTCCTGCCAGCATCAAATACCCAGTGTGCACCCACAGACAGGGCCTCCTTGGGTTGCCGTCAGCTAGACAATGTCAGCTGGCAGTCCCTAGGGGGAGAGCCTTCTCTGTGGGGGCACCCACTTTGTGGAACCAGCTTCCCCTGGAGCTACCACTGGCCCCTGATCTTCGCTCCTTTCGTCGTGGCCTAAAGACCTGGTTATTCCAACAGACCGGTCTGGACTAAGGGGGTGTGTGTTTTAATATTTTTAAATGTTTTTAAATGGGTTTTAATGATTATTTGGTCGAATTTGATTTAATTCTAACTTTTGTATTTGTATGGTTGTTTTTTATGTGAGCCGCCCTGAGTCCTTCAGGAGAGAGGGTGGCATATAAGACCAAATAATAAATAAATAAATAAATAAATAAATAAATAAATAAATAAATATTGGATGACATCCAGTTGAGTTCTTTATCACAGGTAACAGGAAGAAGAGGATTATTCACTCATATAAACTTTTTTAGAGCTGATGCGGAGAAGAGATGTCAGACAGCAGGGAAAGGAGGAAGTCTCATTTTGCCATACGGTGCACCGTTCAAATCTACCTCTGTCTGCTAAATAGGTTTCTATTTAGTTCAGGCTCAGATTACATAAAACATGGAGTTCTATTTTCTTTCTTTTCCTGGATAAACAGCAGCAGAAAGTACCCTGTGAGTATACAAAAAAAAAAAGTGGTGCATGGGCACCACTGGTAGAAGATGCAGAAAGATTTTATGGCCTAGCTTCAGGAAGAAACCCATTTTCAACTTTTCTTTTCTCATGGGTAAAGTTTGGGCAGGGCATTTAAAGTCTTATACACAGGAGGAAAAATAAACAGTTTCCTCCTCTTCCTCCTTCAGTGTCCATGGGGAAAAAACTAAGAATTCAAATCTCTCTCTCTCTCTCTCTCTCTCTCTCTCTCTCTCTGTGCTCTGCTTACATAATATTAACTAGTTGAGTGTAAATCAGTTTATCTAACTTCCAAAGAAGAAAAAGAATTTAAAAATAAGGTTATGAAGTAGTGGGTTACAGAAGGAATTTCTAAATAGTCCTCCAGTTGAGATTCTGGCTATAGAATGGTTATTGAAACATGAAAAGAGAAATAAGTTCTTCAGATGCGTATAATTCACAGAGAACGACTGACTTCTATCCTTGTCATTTCAACTGTTTGAACAAACATAAGAACAATTTGAACATTTTTTTCCTCCAGTTGTTTGTTTCCATCTCATTAATGTGCAGTTCAAAAGCACAGGATGCATCTATGAAAAAGCAATACTTTTGTTTCTAATGTGTCATACTTAATTTGAGAGATGAAAGGAAAAGTTTTCTTCTACCTGAGCTTGACTTCTGACGATATTAATGTAGTTTTCTTGATAATACTATGAAAGTGCTTTATTATTTCCTTCATCTAGGTTGTTTTTTCAGCTCTGAACTTTTCTAGGGATCACTCATCCAGTTACTAATCCAGTTCCATCATGCTTAGCTTTTCAAATTCAGCCAAAGTTAACTTGGTACCACCACAGAGTTGAGTTATATCAGGCAGTCTTCTAATCAAATAGGAGACATGACAACACAAGACCACATCAGGTAAACCAATAGTTCAGAGCATTGCATTTCCAGGAATTCGCTGAACTCAATTTCTTTCTAAACAGTCACTGAATAAGTATCCAGTATTTAAAGTCTCTCTTCTTGTGCAACATTTTTCTACAATCTATTTAAGTAATACATGACTGTGTCAGTAGATGAAAGAAACTACTAAATGTTTGGTGTTCAATGAAGAAATAGTGAAAAATTGTGCAACATTTTTCTACAATCTATTTAAGTAATACATGACTGTGTCAGTAGATGAAAGAAACTACTAAATGTTTGGTGTTCAATGAAGAAATAGTGAAAAATTGTGGTTGACTGCCTGATAGACAGAGATGGAAAGTACTGTGAGCCCAGCCTATGCTTCTTTATCTCTCCCAGTTACATTTCTGAGATATTGCAAGTTTATGTTCCTAGAAGAGAAGTGATTAAATGTTAACAGTGATGAGACGAAAGGAAATTAGGAGTACATGAAATAATAATGATCCTGGTGTGGTCCTTTGAAGCTGACAGAGAATAAATTAAATTATCTTTAAAAGAGATCGTGTAAAGAGTTTTAAGAACGATGTGTTACCTAAGACAGTAGCAAGGTACCAATTAGTAAAATTGTTCCAAATGCAGTGCTTTCACAAATAAAGAGATATATGAAAGGGAAATAGAATCTCTATACATAAGGCAAGCTGTCAGCCATTTGTGCAAATTAAAGATAATAGAATAATTTGACTAATATGTCAAATGAAATTAATTGTAACAAACCCCTTCCTCTCTTAACTTCAACTGATAAAAGAAGAAAAATATATTCTTTTTAGTTGGTTAAACTGAAACATAAAATCAGAAGTTGCTAAGTGTTGGTGATACCCAATAGAACATATATGCTTCTTTTAAACTATATTGGCTATTCAAAATGAGCTTGCTTTGATTTTGATTTTGGACTAACCCAGATTTCATGTCTACATTTGTCTTTTGAGAGTTAAGATAAGTTTTCTTTATACAATATTCTTGATTTTACATAGGCAGTTAAAAATCCTACAAGAGTTGAATGAAGAGTTGAATGATAACAACTCTTATAGGCAACAATCTCTCATCTCTTGATTGGCAACTTCTATTCACTGGATGCAATACTGTTGAAGACCATTACAACATATTTTTACTTGAAGTCAAAAGAGTCATCAAACTATATGTACTAATAACAACTCCTAAAACCAGGAAAAACAAATTACCCATAACAATAAGGAAGCTTCAATCCAAAAAAGAAATCACTTTGGCAGAAAAACAAATCTGGTCACATTGCCAACTTCAAAAGCCGATACAAAAATTTATGCCGCCAGATAAAGACCGAATGGACCAATTATTACATTAAACAAGAGAAAAACCTACACACCAATTCCACCCACGCTTTCTACAATTTTGTAAACAACAAACTAAAAGACTCAAGGTCCATCCCACCCCTGAAAGGACCTAATGGTAAAGACTGCAACGATGACACCATTAAAGCCAACCTCTTTAACACATTCTTTGGCTCAGTATTTGTAAACAGCAATGGATCATTCCCAGTATTTCCTAGTCAAACCACAGACAACTACAATGATCTAATACATATCGATTTTACAGAAGACAATGTTGAAAAAGCACTACGCAATCTAAAACCATCTCTATCTATTGGACCGGATGGAATATGTGCCTACTTCTTAAAAAAGCTATCCACTGCCATAGCCGAACCTCTAAGCATAATCTTTGAAAAATCTTTCAGGACCAGCTCCTTGACAAACCTATGGTCACAAGCCACAGTCATCCCCATCTTCAAAAAGGGAGACCCCAGCCTAGTTGAAAATTACAGACCAATCTCCTTATGCTGCGTCACCTGTAAAGTCATGGAATCAATTATTAACCAATCCATTATCCTCCACTTAGAGACAAACAACCTACTCTCTAATAAACAATTTGGCTTCAGAAAAAAACTATCCTGTAATCTGCAACTCTTACACTGCAAAAACATATGGACTACACAACTCGATCAGGGCAAAGCTATAGATGCAATCTACATAGACTTCTGTAAAGCCTTTGATTCAGTGGTACACAACAAACTACTCCTAAAACTAAAATCTTATGGTATCTCTGGACACCTGCATAACTGGATAGAAGCATTCCTGTCAAACAGACAACAAATGGTCAAAATTGGGAGTGTCCTATCAAATTCTGTACCTGTCAACAGTGGTGTCCCCCAAGGCAGTGTTCTAGGACCAACTCTCTTCATACTCTACATAAATGACCTCTGTGATCATATTAAGAGTGACTGCGTTCTCTTCACTGATGATGTAAAGCTATGCAACATCACAGACAATACTGCTACCCTTCAAAAAGACCTCGACTATGTATCAGAATGGTCAAACAAATGGCAGTTTCAAATCTCAACAAATAAATGATCTGTCTTACATATTGGCAAAAAAACACAAAAAAAACCAGAAAATAAAATACAAGGTGAAGAGTCAAGACCTTGTTGATGATCCAAACTCTGTCAAGGACCTTGGAGTACTCATCTCTAATGATCTAAGTGCTAGAGCCCACTGTAACTACATAGCCAAAAAGGCATTAAGAGTTGTTAACCTAATCCTAAATAGCTTTTTCTCTGGTAATATCACACTACTAACTAGAGCATACAAAACATTTGCTAGACCAATACTTGAATACAGCTCATCAGTCTGGAACCCACATCATGTATCTGATATTAACACAGTAGAGAAAGTCCAGAAATATTTCACAAGAAGAGTTCTACACTCCTCTCCCCATTGCAGAATACCTTATGCCACCAGGCTTGAAATTCTAGACCTAGACAACCTAGAATATGATGCCTTTGGTCCGATCTAAGTATAGTATATAAAATCATACATTGCAGTGTCCTACCTGTCAATGAATACTTCAGCTTCAACCATAACAATACAAGAGCACACAATAGATACAAACTCAGTTAACCACACCAAACTTGATTGTAGGAAATATGACTTCAGCAACGGAGTGGTCAATGTCTGGAATACTCTACCTGACTCTGTGGTTTCTTTCCCAAACCCCAAAAACTTTAACCTTAGACTGTCTACTATTGACCTCACCCCTTTCCTAAGAGGTCTGTAGGGGGCATGCATAAGTGCACCAACGTGCCTACTGTCCCTGTCCTATTGTTTCTTTTTGTTTTTCTTATATGTATCCATTTCATGTATTCATAACTATGTTTATACTTATACTTGTTATCTTATAATCACTTGACAAAAGAAATAAATAAAATAAATAAAAAATAAACTGTGGTCCTTTTACATCTACTTTCTGGGAGGACATAATGTCACATGTTTTGATCTGGAGTTCAGCCTGAAGATTCAGAAAGCAACCAGCTTCATTTCTCTATTAAAGCTGAAGCAAAATTCGGATGCCTGAAATTTCATGAGTCATATACTTGGAATTCAGTGAATGATTATATATTTTCAAAATAAAGAGGTAAAAATACTCATATGCATAACAAATGCCTTGGATGAAAATTAATAGTTGCATTTTAATTTGTGCAAAAAACAATTTGATGCTTTTTTAAAAAAATATTTAAATTACCATATTTTCTGGTGGGAAATAGACAATTTTAATAATAAATTTCCCTAAAAAGTTACAGACTATGGTAATGCAGACTTTTCTAGTAAGCAACTAGTTTTGAAGAAGAAATGAAACTGAGTGGCTCACTTGTAACATTCCCATTTTGTTATTGTATGACAATGGAAAAATGGTATTATACAAGTACCAATTAGTCAGAGGATTTGAATGGATGTAGGGATGGAGTATGATCACTAAACAATTTCGCAGCAATCACTGCAGCCCTACTGATGTTCTTGCAACCTGTCCCTACATAGTAGGGAGTGAGTTACCCTAAAGTAAGGCTGTCGGGAAACTATTTACAGATGTAATAAAGGCAGAAAGATGTTGCTCTTTTGCTGTCCTTATTGCCAAAAGGTAATTTTTACATGGGGTCTTTCTCATATTTTGGTCTTTCTATAACTTTATTGCAGGCAGGGGTGGGCTTCAAAAATTTTAGCAAAGGGTTGTCTGCCTGGTTGCTTGGTTGGCGTGGCCATGGTGGGTGTGGCCTAGTCAGCCTTCTGCACCATGGCAGGGGGAGATTTGCCCTCCCTGAGTCCAGAGGCTTTCCTTAAGCCTCTGAGAGGGCAAAAATGGCCTCCCCATGCTCTGGAGGCTCTCTGGATTATTATTATTATTATTTATTTAGACTTGTATGCTGCCCTTCTCCCTAAGGACTCAGGGCGGCGAACATTTAAAAAATCATACAAATTACAATAAAACTGAATTAAACAACTACAAGTATAGAATCAATTAAAAAATTAAAAATTAAATTAAAACAACTAAAATAACCCACCCCCGGGTCAATCCAGACCGGCCTGCTGAAACAACCAGGTCTTCAGGTCTCGGCGAAAGGAGCGGAGATCAGGGGCCAAATGGAGATCCATGGGGAGCTGATTCCATAGGGCGGGTGCTCCCACCGAAAAGGCCCTAGCCCTGGGAACCGCCAGCCTACAATGTCTAACCGATGGAGTCCCAAGGAGGCCCCTCCTGTGGGACCGCACGGGGCGATCAGAGTATGATGCTGGCAGGAGGCATTCCTGCAAGTACCCTGGACCCAAGCTGATGCTGGAAACGGGCCCATTTCTGGCCTTCCCGAACTTCCGGGAGGCCTGTTTTTCACCCTTCCCAAGCCTCCGTGCATACTTACCTGCATCCAAAATGGGCCATATGGGGACTCCTGGGAGGGCAGGGTGAGGTGGGTGGGGCCAGCCAGAAGTGGGATTTGGGGGTTCTCTGAACTGCACAGAATCTTCTCTAAGGGCTCTCCAAAACTCCTGCTAGCCCCCAGCAGCCCACTCCTGATTGCAGGCATCCCTTCTTGTGTTTCAACTTCCAGAGCTACTCAATAAACCATGATTTGAAAATGTGCTTAATCAGACCAATGTCTGACAGAAAAGAAAATACAGATTTTTTTTTAGTGTATTGAATGGAAGCAGAGCAGCAGTTAAAAATGTGCACATCTGTTCTGTTATGTATGCAGAGTTTGAATTGATTGGTTGTTCTTGTAAAGTGTTTGAAATCATTGGTTAAAAAGTGCAGGAAAACCCTGCACTCTGATTGGCTGTCAGCCGAGGCAGCCAGCTATATAAAGCTGCCTCGGCTAAGCCAAATCGGGTCCGTTCTGAGCTGAAGTCACAATAAAACTTAAGAGCTGAAGCACTCCGTGTCTGCCTCTCTATGCAAACTTAACACTGGCGACGAGGATGGGATTCCCCTGAAGAGAAGGCGACGCGGAACAGAAGAAGACCGAGATGGCTGCACTGAACACCCCCCAGCCCCGTTCGATCCGACGGCAGAAGACTGGGAGTCGTATGCAGATCATTTCCAAATGTATCTGGAAGGAAACGATCTGGCCGCCATTTCCGAGCAGCGGAAGAGGGCGGTCTTTCTTACGTACTGTGGTCCGGCAGTTTTCAAGATGGCGAAGGCACTCGCAGGAGCAGCAGACGTGAAGGTAATGGCTTGGCCTGATTTGGAAAGACTGTTAAGAGCCCATTACGTGCCACAAGTACCGTGCCTCATTAAGAGACACAAGTTTTATCGTCGTGATCAAAGGGAAAACAAAAGCGTAAACGATTTCGTAGCAAGTTTAAGAGACATTGGGGGTGCATGCGAATTCAACAGTTTAGAGGAGGCTATGCGCGACCGTTTTGTGTTGGGCCTTAAAGACAAGGTTTTACAGAGCAAGTTATTAATGAAACCTAAAATCACGCTGAAAGAAGCCATAGAAGAAGCATCTTCAGCAGAAGCTACCAAGTCCTCAGCAGCAGCCATGAGGAAGATGAACAGGGCCACAAGCCATTCTGATGGGGAAAAGTCCACCACAAATCATTGTGAGGAACAAGATTCTGAGTCAGATTACAGTGAGGTGGAAGAAGGAATTTACAGACTCAGAATGGAACAGAAAAAGAAAGACCTGGGAAGAAAGAGGCAAGATTTCTACTGCAGAGGTTGTGGGGGAAGCCACCCCTGCACTGAATGCAAGTTTCTAGACACCATTTGCCTCCATTGTGAAAAAAGAGGGCACCTAGCAAGAGTCTACAAATCATCCAGAACTCCACCAAACAGAAGGAAGTTGGTTGCAAACAAAGACAAAGAATTCAAGCCAAACAACCTCAGTGGGAAAATGGGGCGCAGCACAGAAGCAAAGGGAAAGAATGAAACTCATCAGACAGTAACTATTGGTCATTCATCTTCTATAAATAACAGAAAAGTGCATGTCAAGGTACTCATTGAAGGAAGGCCTTGCCAAATGGAAGTGGACTCAGGCTCATATCTATCTATGGTGTCATGGGACACTATTCAAAGACTGTTACCAGATATTCAGAAGACTCACTTCAAGAAGCAGGCATTGACTCTTAAAGACTACCAAGGGAACAAGATTCCAGTAGTTGGAACAAGAGAATTCAACGTGAAGTTCAAAGGCCACACCAAACGCCTACCCCTGGGCATCATGGACAAGGATCACCCAAGTTTGCTGGGACTTGAGTGGTTCAACCCACTGGGCATCGAGGTGACTGGCATCAATCACGTGAGCAACACTGAGTGGGAAGAGGCCTTGAAGTCTGAGTTTCCAGAGGTCTTCAGCGACGGATTAGGCAAGTATTTGGGGACCTCTATCACTTTCAATATAGATCCCAAGGTACAACCAATCCGTTTAAAACCCAGAAGGGTTCCATTTGCCTTAAAGGAAAAAATTGATGCACAATTAGATAAACTAATAGCTCAAGGGGTTTTAGAGCCCACTGACCACTCCAGGTGGGAGACACCCATAGTCACACCAGTCAAGGCTGATGGGTCTGTAAGAATCTGCGGAGATTACAAGGGGACATTGAACCATGCGCTACAACAGAGCGCATATCCAGTTCCAGTAGTGCATCATTTATTACATTCTCTTGGTGGGGGCTCAGTCTTCGCCAAATTGGACCTGGCCCAGGCATATCAACAGTTAACAGTTGATGATGCAGCTGCAGAAGCCCAAACCATTGTAACCCATAGAGGTGCTTTCAAATGCAAAAGGTTACAATTTGGAGTAAGTGTGGCACCAGACATTTTCCAAAGTCTTATGGAAAGGATGCTACAAGGATTGCCAGGGGTGGTGCCTTATTTTGATGATGTTTTAATCTCTGCTGAAAATGACACTCAGTTACACGAGAAACTCAGAGAAGTCTTAACCAGATTCAAAAAAGCGGGGTTAAAAGTCAAAGAAGACAAATGCACACTTAGAACTGACAAAGTAGAATTCTTGGGTTACATGATTGATAAACATGACATCCACCCCACAGAAGCCAAAGTCCAGGCAATCAAAGAAGCCCCCAGGCCAAAATGCAAAACAGACTTGCAAGCATTTCTGGGACTCATTAACTTCTCTCATATGTTTCTACCTCAGAAAGCAGCCATTGCAGAACCCCTACATAGATTACTGGACAAAAAATCTGCATGGGTCTGGGGCAGAAAAGAACAAGCTGCATTTAACAACATTAAGAAACAAATCACTTCTGATTCTGTACTGATACAGTTCTCTGAGAATTTGCCTGTTGTACTAACTTGTGATGCATCCCCTTTTGGAGTGGGGGGGGGGGTTTGAGCCACATGCTTCCCAGTGGAAGGGAAGCCCCTATTGCATTTTACTCTCGCACTTTGACTAAAGCAGAGAGAAACTACAGCCAACTGGACAAGGAAGCTTTGGCAATTGTGGCAGCTGTCAAGAAATTCCATGAGTACGTATATGGGAGAACATTTACCATTGTCACAAATCACAAACCTCTTTTAGGCATTGTGGCAGGGGACAAACCAATGCCCATGATCCTATCACCAAGAATGCTGAGATGGACTGAATTTCTTGCTGCTTATTCATACAAACTCATCCACAGACCTGGAAAAGACATTGGGCATGCAGATGCTTTGAGTCACTGCCCACTTCCTTCATACACTGAGGACCCTGCTCCTGAGACTTTCACCTTTTTTCTAGAAACTGTTGCCAAGCTTCCAGTCCACGCTGCTGAGATTGCCAGAGAGACTGCCAAAGACACTTTATTGGCTTCTGTTATAGGCTGGATTAAGAAAGGTTGGCCACTTCAAGATCTGCCTCAAGGTTCCCAGCCTTTTAAGTCCAGACAAACTGAATTATCTGTATTAAGAGGATGTATTTTGTGGGGTAACAGGGTGGTTATTCCTGCAAAACTACAGGAAGAGGTTTTGGAAATGTTACATGAGGGTCATCTGGGAATTGTCAGAATGAAGGGATTGGCCAGGAGTTATGTATGGTGGCCAGGTATTGACAAAATGGTTGAACACTGGGTTGCATCCTGTCCCAACTGTCAGGAAGTCAGGCCTACCCCACCTCTCACCCCCAAACAGGAATGGGAATGTCCTAGGGGCCCATGGTCCAGGATTCACATTGATTTTGCTGGCCCTACTAAAGGGCACACCTTCCTTATTATAGTAGATGCATACTCCAAATGTTTGTTTCAATATTCAGTGCTTTCAGCCCAGGAAATGGTTCCTTTTTCTCAGAACACTCAATTAGATTTCATAGTAAATCTATGAAATTAGATCACAGTCTTTACAAATATTTGATCAACAATTTTATCAATTATCCTAAATGTAAATATATTCATTGATATATATCTTGCTGTGTATTCAGTTTTGGCGTTTGTTAAATATTTGGCACTGTATGGAATAGCATACTAATTTAAGAAGCACACAATTCATAACTTAGAGAAGTGTCCTTTTTATATTGAAGTAATTCTAGCTATAGTCCTTTGTGAACATAGGAGTGAGCAAGTTCTGTTGCATTCTATTATGCTTCCAAGTAATCATATATCAAATTTCATTGTGGATGTTTTGTACAATCTGATTTACTTTTTAAGAGATTCTTTGCATCATGTTCAACTTAAATTGTTTGAAGAACTATAGATATGTATCTTAAAATGTGACTGATGTTATTTAACCTTCAGCCACCCTATGTTTCTGATTTTTTTACCTGGAAAAGAATAATTAGTGTACCAAACTGCTACACTAAGCAGGATTATAGTTTAAAAAAAGATATTACAGAAATATGGGGTTCATTTAACAAAACCTTTGTGCCAAGATAGGATTTTTTTTACATTTATATATTTGTAAGAATCTATTTTATTAAACTGCATATGAGATATATGTGCCAAAAATGGAAAATTAAAACAACATTCAGAATGAATTAGAATCAAGAATATTTTTTGCTAAATTTCTATATTTGGAAAAATATATATGTATCATTATTTTTATCTTGGTGCTCTTGTAGATACTTATCTCCCAGCTATGCTTGTTCAACAAACTGTGATTTAAAATGCTTAGAATTATATGTCAGCCTGTATTAAATATTCCTAATTTATCTTTTTCTGTTGATATCTTCAATAAGGTTATCACATGGTACACAGTTATGTTCTCTCTTTTATATAGCCCTGGGAGAGCAGTTTGGTTAAAAAAAAATACACATAGCACTTATTAAAAGCTAGATAGGTGAAAAGTAACCATCAACCTGTTCCTTTTTTTAAGGGTACCTATGCACCTTTCTTATTCCTCACTATTAATGGAATTAAATGTAAAAATATGTCCCATAACAGCCTGCCGTATTGGGAAGATAATATACGTACCAAGACATGACCATCTTTTTAGGTCTATAAAATGTCAAGCTTTTAGTGGCTACTTACTGTTCTTATCATAATAGTTTGGAAAGTGTCTAGAGAATGTGCTCACTTATGCTGTCTTCAGTATTAATATGAGCCATCAAGATGAATGGTAGAACATTTTGGAGGCTTATAAAAGAAAGAGGGTTTAAACAGAAGACATTTGTCTATGTTACAGGTTTGAGTTCTGTTAGGCTAAGTTCTTTGTAGGGCAACCATTGAATTTGTCAAATTAGAAGTCTGTTGTACTAGAGTTGGAAATAATCTGTTTCTTTAGGAAGCCTAATTGTAATACAATCTGAACAAATGCATAAGCAGTTGCATCAAGAAAATCAACTAGAGGTTTTTACATATGCTGCCTAGAGACTTCTATTAAAGAAAGCAGTAAGGAATAATTTCTTTTTTGTAATAATTTTATTAAAAGTTAATTAGAATAATAAAAGTTAATACAGACTAAAAAACAAAGAAAAAAGTACAAAAAAGACAAGACAAAAATTAGAAATGGTCTATATTTAAGCAACTGCCCAACTTCTTCACAAGTATAAATAATTAAGAGGAAGTGAAATAGTTAAATTAACACATATAAACTCTTAATCCTATAGTTCAAATCTTAATTATAGGCAAATCCAGTCAATAATTATTTATTTATTTATTTATTAATGGGACTTATATGCCGCCCCATCTCCGAAGACTTGGGGCGGCTCACAAATAAAAACAACAACAACAATAAATAATTAAAAACAGATTAAACTAAATAAGCCCCATTACAATTACAAATTCATCCCATAAAAAACTATCCCATAAAAACCATCCCCTCCCAAAAAATCACAACCCGGATTGGTTAAACAACCAGGTCTTCAGGTCATGGCGGAAGGTGCGGAGGTCAGGGGCCAGATGGAGCTCCAGGGGAAGTTGGTTCCAGAGGTCTGGGGCCGCTATAGAATAGGCTCGTCGTCGGGGGACTGCCAGCCGGCATTGGCCAGCTGACGGGACCCCAAGGAGTCCTTGTCAATGTGCTCGCACAGGGCGGCTGGCATTCGATGTCGGCAGGAGTCGCTCCCTTAAATATTGGGGACCCATGTCATGAAGGACTTTGTATGTTAAAACTAAGACTTTGAATCTCACCCAGAGTGCAACTGGCAGCCAATGAAGGCAGCGCAGGAGGGGGGTAACATGGGAGAACCGGGAAACTCCCATCACCACCCGCGCCGCTGCATTCTGCACCAGCTGCAATCTCCGGATGGTATGCAAGGGCAGTCCTAAATAGAGAGCGTTGCAATAGTCGAGTCTGGAGGTAACAAGGGCATGAGTAACCGTGCGCAGGGCGTCTCGGTCCAGAAAAGGGCATAGCTGGCGAACCAGACGGAGCTGGGCAAAGGCCCCCCTGGCGACGGCCCCCACCTGCTCCTCCAACCGGAGCCGAACGTCCAGGAGGACCCCCAGATTCCGCCCTATCCACAGGGGGTAATACCACTCCCCCTATGGCCAAAGATGGAAACTCCAAGCTGGGCCGAGACGCCGGTATGCACAGCCACTCAGTCTTCGCCGGGTTGAGACGAAGCATGTTTCTGTTCATCCAGATCCGTACCGCATCCAAACACTGGGTCATCAGGGAGAGGGCATCACCAATCTGGTTCGGGGTGGAAATGTACAGCTGAGTATCATAAGTGTACTGATGGAAACTCACCCCAAAACCATGGATGATCTCACCCAGCGGCTTCATATAGATGTTAAATAACAGGGGGGAGAGGACCAACCCCTGAGGGACCCCACAAGAGAGCACCCTCGAGGTAGACCTCTGTCCCCCCGCCAACACTGACTGCGATCGCCCCGAGAGGTAGGAGGTGAACCACCAAAGCACAGTGCCCCCTATACCCAACCCCTCGAGGCCGCAGAAGGATACCATGGTCGATGGTATCGAAAGCCGCTGAGAGGTCTAATAGGACCAGGACAGAGGAAAAACCCCTGTCCCGAGCCCTCCAGAGATCATCCATCAGTGCGACCAATGCCGTCTCCGTGCTGAAACCAGGCCGGAAGTCCGATTGATACGGATCCAGGTAGTCCGCTTCATCCAGGAAAAGTGGAAACTGCTGAGCCACCACACTCTCAACAACCTTCGCTAAAAAACCAAGGTTGGAGACTGGATGAAAGTTGTCTAACACGGTTGGGTCCAGGGCAGGCTTCTTCAGAAGGGGTCTCACCACCGCCTCCTTCAAGGCGGAGGGGAAAACACCCTCCCTTAATGAAGCATTGACAACTGCCCGGAGCCAACCGCAGGTGACCTCCCTGGCGGCATAAGCCAGCCAGGAAGGGCACGGGTCCAACAAACATGTGGTGGAGCTCAGACGCCGCATAATCCCATCCACTTCATCCTCGGAAACAGAATCGAACTCATCCCAGATCATACTGGCCAGACTACCTGTATCCCGTTCCTCAGACCACTGCAAATCAGAGGACAACCCGTCCGAATTGGCGATCTTATCCGACAGATATTGACCAAACTCCTCAGCCCTGCCCGCAACAGGTCGCCCCTCCCTACGAAGGAGAGAACGGGTTACCCAAAACAGGGCGGCTGGGCGGTTATCTGCGGACGCTATGAGGGAGGAGAGATAAGACCTTCTCGCCGCCCTCATAGCTACCAGGTAAGTCCTAATATAGGCTCTTAGCTGGGCTCGATCGGACTGGGAGCAGGTGGACCTCCACCTGCTCTCTAAGCCCCTCCGATGGCATTTCATCTCCCGGAGCTCCTCCAAATACCAAGGAGCCATCCGGGATCCACGACATGTGAGGGGTCGCATGGGGACAACCCTGTCGAGAGCCTCTGACGTGGCCTGCTGCCAAGCAGCCGCCAGGTCCTCGACAGAGCTGTGGGCAAGGGAAGAGGGAAGAGACCCCAGCTCCACCGAGAACCGCTCCGGGTCCATAAGGCGCCTGGGGCGGAACCATCTAAGCGGCTCCTCATCCCAGCAGTGGGGGGCAGCCTGTTGGAAGACCAGCCGCAGGAGATAGTGATCAGACCATGGAATGGGCACAGCCGTAAAAGTGGCCTGCCCTCTGTCACTACGCCACTGTTCAGAGACAAAAATTAGGTCAAGAGTGTTCCCCCCTCATGGGTCGGGCCCTGAATTAATTGGGTCAGGCCCATGGCCTCCATAGAAGCCATGAATTCCTGGGCCAAACCCGACGCACCCCCCAGGGAGGGCAGATTGAAGTCCCCCAGGACTATAAGACCCGGGAACTCCACCGCCACCCCCGAGAGGACATCGAGAAGCCCAGGCAGGGCTGCTGTCACACAGCTGGGTGAAAGGTATGCGAGCAGCAAGCCCACCCGACCATTGGGCCCCCACCTCAAGAGGAGTGTCTCACCCCCGCCTATCTCTGGAACAGTGACCTCCCTTGGAAACAGGGTCTCCCGAATAACCACGGCCACCCCACCACCCCTACCCTGGGCCCGAGGCCGGTGCAAAACCTGAAAACCTGGAGGGCACAAATCTACCAGAGGGACACCGCCCTCTGGGCCCAACCAGGTCTCGGTGATGCAGGCCAGGTCCGCAGCCTCCTCCTCAATTACCTCACGGAGAAGGGTGGACTTATTAGCCACGGACCTGGCATTAAAATACACCAGCCTAAGCCCAGGGGTCCCAATTCCCATGCCCCACTGGGAGGAGTCCATAGGGTCGGAGCAAGCAACTGCACAAAGATGGCGGGTGCATGCTCCCAACACATTATATGGCCCTATGCCTCGCCGTCTCCTGCCAACACCAACCACCCTGGGGATCGCGGACCCCACCTCAGGCCCCGGAGCCCCGCCAGCCCCCGACCCCCACCCCCCACCACAAACCGGGTTGGACAAAGACCCATTTATCCCCCTCCCTAACCCCTTAAGACGATCAATTAAAAATTTTAAAAGTTTCCCCTTCCTATCAGATTTAGAATTTAGCCCCTTCATCCTGGCATGCCACCTCTCGGGATCCCAGGATCCGTCATTAAGGTAAGCTCTTGATAGCGTAGGGGGCCACATCCCAGACAGGGGAACTGTCTGGAAGGCCCATAATGTCTTCTCCAATCCAGGTATCAGCAAAAAGTCCAGAATCCTAATTTAATAGCATCAATTAACATATATAAAACTGAACATTCTATATATTACCCATCTTTAAAAGGCATAAAGTCATCTCAATATCCTAATGTGATCAAAAGACTAATAATTTAACATTACAGTAAGGGAGAGAAAACTGTTTAAACCCTGGTAATATACAGTAAACCAATATTCTATGTGTTCTTTTTTTACATAACACAATCTTGTTCCTTAATCCATTCAGATGATTGCTGATCCTTGTTTCAAATTTCATGAAAACTTTAGGCTTGTTTGTAAGGCAAGCAACTACTGCAATGCTCTGTACATGGGGCTGCCCTTGAGGACTACTCAGAGGTTTCAACTGGTGCAGAATGCGGCTGCGTGGGCTGTGATGGGAGTATCCTGATACTCCCATGTTGCACCCCTCCTGCGTGAGCTGCATTGGTTGCTGGTTGCCCTCTGGGTGAGATTCAAGGTGCTGGTACTCACCTATAAAGCCCTACATGGCTTAGGACCAGGGTATTTGTGGGAACCTCTGCTGCCAGCAACGACTTCCCAACGTCCCATGCACTCACACAGACAGGGCCTCCTTGGGGTGCTGTCAGCCAGACAGTGTCGGCTGGCAACCCCTAGGGGTAGGGCCTTTTCTGTTGGAGCACCCATCCTGTGGAATCAGTTGCCCCTGGAGCTTCGGATGGCTCCTGACCTTCAATCCTTCCGTCATGGCCTGAAAACATGGCTCTTTCAGCTTGCTGACCTGGATTGATGGAGAGGGTGGGGTTTTTAATGTTGGTTTGTTAATTTTAATTATTATATTGGGATGTTGTTTAATTGGCTTTTTAATGTTTATATTGTATGTTTTTTATCGTTGTAAGCCACCCTGAGTCCTTTGGGAGATAGGGTGGCATAGAAATCCCAATATAAATAAATAAATAAATAAATAAATAAATAAATAAATAAATAAATAAATAAATAAAGCAAAAAGAAAATATTCCAATTGCTCACTGGGATTATCATTTTTATTTCCTTCTTTTAATATTTAAAGCCTCATCCATGCAATTTACTTTTTTGGTACTGATGACAAATTCTTATTCAAACTCTTATTTCAAGTTGTTCTCTGATATAGTTTACATCATATCTTCTTCTATAAATATTCTGGGAATAGACTGTTTCCAAGAAGGCACAACATACAATAACTGACCTTATTGATTCAAAATCCTGATGTAATACCTCAAAAATATATCTGAATGGCATTACAAGTTGCTTGTTCCATTATGTCTCCAAAATGAAGACATAATTTGTCTTTCCTACAAATTGTATTTAGTCTTTAAAAGTAATGACAAAGTCTTAATATTCAAAACCCAATATTCCAATCGTTAGAAAACATTCCAGAGCCACAATCGTGCCTGGCTTTTTGATGTTTGTTTTAAATTCTTAAGAATTATAAAAATATATCTTCATTTTCTTATATTAAGGATTAAGGAAAACACTCACCTGGTCATTTCCAGTCCTGTCATTTTGCAGATGTATAACTTCTTTAGAGGAGTAAATTGGCAATTTACAAAAGTAGTTAGAAAGAAAAGTGTGATCTTAGCATCTTTTGAAAAGGCTCTATTTACAACTGGAGCAAGGATGGTAAATTCACTTGGTTCCTGATTCTTCCATCCTATCTAGACTGTTACTTTGCAGTATACTTGTGAGAAGGAATTGTATGGAGCACACCTTGGGCAATCTCACTTCATCTCTTTATCCAGAAAGGAAAGGAGCCAATCTTCTTGTTAGCTCCCTGTCTTTTGCCCCTGAAAGTCTCAGAAAGTAGTAAGAACTAGTTTCAACTACTGTGAAACCAAGATAAGAAAATATGTCTTTATTTAATTTATATACTGCATGTATGAAAAGATACTGTGTATTAAAGAAGCAACATTATTTTATTGATGTTGATTATTGTTCTTACTTTAGGTAAAGATTTATTTATGCCAGTTTTACTTTGAAGTTTTCTGAAAGGTGTTCCAATAGTGAGTTATCCCATTCTTATTTATTCTATTGTAAGTTCAACATATTCAAGTGTTGTTAAGATTCTCTTGTTGTCAACAGAAGCTTGAGTTTCCTTATTGAAATGCTCGTCTAATCAAACTTTATCTCAGAGGCTAAAGAACTATTACAGAAGCTTGATTTTATGATTGAGAAATAGGTTAAATTGGCACTGATTTCTAGCTAATCTAAATCTCCTGGCACAGCAGAACAGCTGATGGTTGGGAAAAGAAAAAGAAAAATAGCAACTTAGCAGGCAAGTTTGATGGCGTGGATGCCAGGTAAGGAGTGAGTCGGCAGGGCAGGGCGGAGCCAGCTAGTGGCACGATTTGCCAGTTCTCTGTCAGTTAGAATACCATCCCTGGTGAGAGTGTGTTTTGCGTGTGGGTGTAGATCATTTCCAAAAAACCTCAGCTGTGCTGCCCGGACAGCTGACAGGTGCTGCATGCAGGTGTGCAGCATTTCAAACTTTTCTTCTTTCCTGCTTTTTCAACCTCAGCTGTGCCACACAAAGCAGCTGAAAAAGCAGGAAATAAAAGACAGCCAAGAGCCCGGGGGTGACGGGGTGACTGGGCCAAACAGAGCAGCAGACACCTAACCGGTTCAGTGTCTGCTACTCTTCAGAGCTACTGGTTCTATAGAACCAGGCCAAACCAGAAGCATCCCACCCCTGGCCCATGAAGTACAAACATCTTTACAAAGTGTTCTTTTGTGGTGATATCTTTGTGCTATTTTTGTTTTTGAAAGATTATATGTCGGTAAGAGCACCCCTTACTGCATACGTAATCATTAATGGCTCTGTCAATTAAATATATAATTTCATTAATTTAGGCTACAGATCATTTATTGTGGTATATACATATGAAATAATTCTTGGTAAGTCATCAGTACCCAGATTTCTGCCCATCATATAAGAAGTTGTATATGTAGTCAGCTTAGGGTATATTAGAATCTCTTCAGTTTTTCCTTGTGGTAAATTCAATTGTAGAGCTAGATTGTTTATCCCATAAAATCATTCATTATTAATTCTTCTACTGCTTCTGGTAATTTACACAAGCAACCAAATGACAAGAGAGCTATGTAGGTGTTAATTAATCCTACCATCATCCAAAACATGAGGGTATTGATTGCATTTCTATATTACCTACAAGGTTGTCTACATGAGTTGTGGTAAGATAACAGATATTTTCAATGGCAGGCATTTATTAGGTCTCAGGATGAAACCTGCATACGCTGCCCAGGTGGCTCTGGTGGACTGTAATTTGCATTTAATTTACATATTATTATATATCATCTAAAGCATTTTGCTGAGAATTTCTAGAAAATTATACCCCATGGGTATTCTCTAGGTAAACCTCATTTTAAAACTGTTGGAGATGTTAATAAAAATAGGAAACTATTGTAGCCTACCAAGCATGCTATAATCCATGATGGAGACACATCTGGAGTTTGATAGGTCTTGCTTTTGCTGCCTGCCTGCTTCTTTGAAAAGCTATGCCATTGCAGAATCATATTTCAGTTTTATCTAAATAATAGTTTATTTTATCTAAATAATAGTTTAGATGCATATTTGTTTATCTTGCACAAAAAGAAAGGGATATATTGATATGATAAATAGAATGCATTTATATTTCACTGTAATAATCTTACACGCTGGTGAACTGTTGAAAGTTTATCAAAACAGTATATGAAATTTCAACTGGACACATGCAAAATTTATTTATTTATTAATTATTTATTTATTGAATTTATTTATTTATTTATTTATTTATTTATTTATTTATTTATTTATTTGATTATATGCCCCCTCTCCAAAAAGGACTCAGGCTCACAGCTAAAAATACAACAATAAATAAATTAATTAAAAGTATATTAAACAAGTTAAGCTGAATTGAAAATTAAAACCCATAGTTAAAATAGGACCAACCCCAGAGAATCAGCACAGCCCAGATTGTAAAAAGAGCCAAGTCTTCAAATCGTGGCGGAAGGTGCGAAGATCGGGGGCCAGGCAGAGCTCCAGCGGAAGAAGATTCCACAGAGTGGGAGCCGCCACAAAGTAGGCCCTCCCCCGGGTCGCCGCCAAGAGACATTGAGTCGCAGACAGCACCCCGAGGAGACCCCGTCTGTGAGCCCGTACAGGGCGGTTAGTATTTGATGTTGGGAGGAGCCGTTCTCGTAAATAACCTGGACCCATGCCATGCTGGACTTTGAATGTTAATACCAGAATTTATATTGCTGCCTATTCACCCATGGCAACTCGAGGCAGCTTACAGAATGTAAAACCATATTTACATTTAAAAAACAATAAAAACTAACAAAAAGAATAAAATAAATTAATAAAGTACAATAGAACAAAATCTGGAAAAAAAATCACCCCCCAACTCCCACCCCCTGCCCCGACGACAGCAGATCACACAAGCCATTTGATGGGCTCCATCCCACTCTGGATTCCCCAGGCCCGCTGGAAGAACCAGGTCTTCAGTGCCTTCCGGAAGAGATTCCAAAAATGCTCTATGCATGAACCAGTGTTGCTTTCAATGTTATGGGGATGCAGGTCATTAGCTAGTTATTGGACCTTATGGGGGAGTCTTTCATATTCAACACTGACCTTCCTTGTGATAGGCTGGTCTGCTGTTGTGATAGGCTGTTCACCTGCACTACTAGGCATTCATGCACTGATGTTAGTTTCTTAGGTAGCAGATGTGGAATATGTCTGTCCAACTCTTCATGTTCTTGACCTGCTGTTGTGTATCTGCTACTGTGATGTTCTCAGAACCTGCAGCCCCTTCACGTTGCTGTTATTTATTTTATCTTTGTCCCCTATGTTTCTGCTGGTGCTGGCTGTGCTGTTACTGTGCTATTGTACTGTGCTGTTACTGTGCTATTGTACTGCAGCTAGAAGTACAGCTAAGATGGTTCTTTGGAGCACATGGTATGTATCTTTCTGGCCTCTACTTCTCTAACATATCTTCTTAGCATGGTAGCCTTTGTTTAGCAGTCTTGAGGACTTCAGTTACACACACACCTATAAAAAACACATAGACACAGACACAAACACACACAGACAACATAGACTCTCTCTCTCATTCACACACACTTCAAATTGAACATATTGCCAATGATGTCCAAATCTAATATTATCATCATCATCCATTTTTAACAGAGTGAAATATTAGGTCTGCATAATGATCCGGATGAAATGTGCTGCTGATGTGTGTATGAAAGTGTCTGCAGCAACACCCTTAAACAAAATGTGTCAAAAGTTTGGAATATTTTAAAAAGATATCAAACGAAGTATGAAGAATAAGTTTGTTCCTGGCTATGGGAAACTGCTTTAACTGGGTAAGCCCAATCCACAAGTATTCTGCAAGAATGTCATTTCACTTCATTTTTCTATTTTTATTTCATTTTTCATTTTTTAATGTTAATGGTTTTTTAATTTTTTATTATTTTTTAGTTTTTTATTATTTTTACTATTTTTTATTATTTTTAAATTTATATATATATATTATTTCTTAACCACCCATCTCCCTCGGAGAAGGCTCAAAGAATGTCCAATGTGCCCACTAGCTATTGCATAATTTTAGATACCTCTTTCATATGCCCATTACTCAAGCTTTCATTAAGCTAAAACATCAGAACACTAAGACATTTCAGGACACCACAGATGTTCTGAGATTAAGTGCTTTGTGAACTGCTGAGGGTTGTTTAATTATGGCAGTATATAAATTGAATAGCTAAATAAATAAGGGGTAATTATAGTTCCTTGACAATTTAATTTTCATTTCTGTATCTTTTCCAGATATGTATTTGAAAAATAGTGACCAGAAGTATAACAAGAACTGCAAGAGTGATCCCATCAGAAATTCCTATAAATTCCTATAACTGTTATGATCCTAACAGTTTTTAGTTTGATTAATTTCCTAATTAATGCAATTAATAGTGGATGATGATGCCCAAGATATTTTTTAACAAAACATTGGTTATCCTATAATAACCTATACTTATCCTAATTATCATATTATAATAACTTATTTATTTGATTTTTTAAATCCTGCCTTTATTACTGTGTAAACAACTCACAGCAGTGAACATACACAAATGAAGGTAAATGTTCCAAATAATGTTGCAGGATCCAATCTGGGTCAGTCACCAAGACCAGAGGTTTAGTTTTCTGAGCTTTCAGACTTGAGTTGGACCCAGTGGTGGGATTCAATTTTTTTTACTACTGGTTCTGTGGGCCTGGCTTGGTGGGTGTGGCAGGGGAAGGGTACTGCAAAATATCCAGTCAGAGGTGGTATTTGCCAATTCTCTGAACTACTCAAAATTTCCGCTACCAGTTCTCCAGAACTGATCAGAATCTGCTGAATATTGCCTCTGGTTGACCCCCATTTTCAGGGAACTTCTCTCTAGCAGAATATGTGGTACTGGAGAGTAGTTCCTGGAGGATGGGCTCCAGCACAAGTCTGAAACTAAACTTCTGGTCCCAGTGACCGACACAGATTGGATCCTGCATATGCAATACTCCTTTCTCCTCCTATTTGTCCTACAACAATCCTGTAAGATGACTGTCAGCATTGACTGACAGATTTTGTCACCAAATGACCTTCACCCTCATCTGAGGAAGAATGGCTCCATCAGACAGACTGATTCCATGAAGAGTTGCAAATGTTGAGCTTGCCATGTAAATAACTGACATTTGTGTGACCAAGATGCAAATATTTCAGGATGTAAACCTAACACTGATTTCAACTCTGCACTTTGTCTTCTTTTGCAAAAGCTAAAGTTTCTGGACCCTCTGCAAGGACAACCTCATATTTTTCCCACTGTTCAAGTAATAACCAGTCCTATAATTACGACTTACTGGTATTGGTCCTGACTTCTGGAGCAATCGAGTACAAGCCTGAGGCACTGCCATAATGTAGTCCTATTAAAGTTAACTTCTATTTGGGGGAGTATGATCTCTAGACTTACTTATTATAAAGGAACATATTCTGTTTGGTGCTGACTCAGAAAGTGAAAAGAGTGTCTTCCAGAGATCAAAGGCATGCACAGTCAAATAAAGTTTCCATTTACTTGATGGGTGGATCTGATATATTGCATTCAGCAGGAAGAGACAAAAGAAAATTGCTCTGACTCTTTTCCTGATCACCTTTGCTATTGTCACAGTAGGTGGTGTTCAGACAAATCTCAGCAAGCAATTTTTAAATTAAAATCAATGAATCATATTTTTGCCAATATGCCATGCTATCATTTTATTTTACTGTGTTTTTATGAAAGCAAATTAAATTTGAGGACAGAATTTCCACAAATGATTACATCTGTTGAAATGCTCACTGGGGCTACGGCTCCTCTGATGATAAAAGAAACTGTGGGGAAAATGGATATATTGCTAAAGGATTATGCTTCTTTTTCCTATCATTTTTGTTTGATGTCCTGCGAAGGACAGAATAGAATAGTTTTAAAGAAGAAGAAAAGCAGCGCATGTTGTTGTTCTTTTTTAAGAGTGAGGGAAGGATGAATCGGAAGATAACATTTCAATGACAAAAAGAAAATAATATCAAATATCAGTTGGCTTCTCTTCTGGAACCTCCATAACCACAAATGTATAAATATAATTTTCATATATTAGGTTACCATTGTCTGCCTGAGACTGAGCAAGCAGCATAAATAAGGATATAATCATTCGTGAAATGAGGTGTCTCCTTTCAACTGTTAATAATAATAATAATAAAAAAGATAGGATCAAATAAAAAAGGAATCTATTGGAAAAATGATTGGTATTAAATTAACATTGAGGCAGATAGACAAGAAGACTTTTTCAGCTATAATTGCTTTCAAAGGAAATGAGCTACTGGTGATGTGACAGAAACACATAATGCAGAACTATATACGAAGGCATCTCTGAAGTTCCCCATTATCACACAGATTCAGACATAGAAACACATACAATCTGAGTTAATATAATAAATATGCTGAGAGCCAGCTTGTTGTAATGGTTAAGGCATCAGTCTAGAAACCAGGAGTTCTATCTGGCTAGTCACTTTCTCTTAGATCTAGGAAGGAGGTAATGGCTAACTACTTCTGAAAAATCTTGCCAATAAACCTGCAGGGACTTATCTAAGCAATATCCAAGAATCGGATACAGTTGAATGGAATAAATAAATATCCCAATTCACATGGCTAATGTACTATATGTAATATATACATATGTATACACCCATATTCATATCCTTTTTAAAATGTTGTTCTAAACCAAGATGGATCAAATGTGGTGGTATGCATGAGGGTTTTGTTTTGCTCTGGGTTTTTTTTTTCCAGCTAAGCCTAACAATGATTTGTTTCCAAATATACAGAACTTGCATCTATGTTCCCAGGTCCTGCATTAAAAATTGTGCTTTCTGATTAATTAGCCCCTGATGCATAATGCAAAGTGTTATGTATGCAGAGTTTGAATTGATTGGTTGTTCTTGTAAAGTGTTTGAAATCATTGGTTAAAAATTGCAGGAAAACCGTGCACTCTGATTGGCTGTCAGCCGAGGCAGCCGGCTATATATAGCTGCCTCGGCTAAGCCAAACTGGGTCCGTTCTGAGCTGAAGTCACAATACAACTTAAGAGCTGAAGCACTCCGTGTCTGCCTCTCTATGCAAACTTAACACTGGCGACGAGGGTGGGATTCCCCTGAAGAGAAGGTGACGTGGAACAGAAGCAGAGCGAGATGGCTGCGCTGAACACCCCCCCAGCCCCATTCGATCTGATGGCAGAAGACTGGGAGTCGTATGCAGATCATTTCCACATGTATCTGGAAGGAAACGATCTGGCCACCATTTCTGAGCAACGGAAGAGGGTGGTCTATCTCACATACTGTGGTCTGGTGGTTTTCAAGATGGCGAAGGCACTAGCAGGAGCAGCAGATGTGAAGGTAATGGCATGGCCTGATCTGGAAAGGCTGTTAAGAGCCCATTATGCACCACAAGTATCGTGCCTCATAAAGAGACACAAATTTTATCGTCATGATCAGGGGGTAAACGAAAGCGTAAATGACTTCGTGGCAAGTTTAAGAGACATTGGGGGTGTGTGTTAATTCAACAGTTTAGAGGAGGCCATGAACGACCATTTTGTGTTGGTCCTTAAAAACAAGGTATTACAGAGCAAATTATGAATGAAACCTAAAATCACGCTGAAAGAAGCCATAGAAGAAGCATCTTCAGCAGAAGCTACCAAGTCCTCAGCAGCAGCCATGAGGAAGATGAGCAGGGCCATGAGCCATTCTGATGGGGAAAAGACCACCACAAATCATTGTGATGAACTAGATTCTGAGTCAGATTACAGTGAGATGGAAGAAGGAATTTACAGACTCAGAATGGAGCAGAAAAAGAAAAACCTGGGAAAAAGAAGCAAGATTTCTACTGCAGAGGTTGCGGGGGAAGCCACCCCTGCACTGAATGCAAGTTTCTAGACACCATTTGCCTCCGTTGTGAAAAAAGAGGGCACCTAGCAAGAGTCTGCAAATCATCCAGAACTCCACCAAACAGAAGGAAGTTTGCTGCAAACAAAGACAAAGAATTCAAGCCAAACAACCTCAGTGGGAAAATGGGGCGCAGCACAGAAGCAAAGGGAAAGAATGAAACTCATCAGACAGTAACTATTGGTCATTCATCTTCTTTAAATAACAGAAAAGTGCATGTCAAGGTACTTATTGAAGGAAGGCCTTGCCAAATGGAAGTGGACTCAGGCTCATACCTATCTATGGTGTCATGGGACACTATTCAAAGACTGTAAACAGATATTCAGAAGACTCACTTCAAGAAGCAGGCATTGACTCTTAAAGACTACCAAGGGAACAAGATTCCAGTAGTTGGAACAAGAGAATTCAACGTGAAGTTCAAAGGCCGCACCAAACGCCTATCCCTGACCATCGTTGACCAGGATCGCCCAAGTTTGCTGGGACTTGAATGGTTCAACCCACTGGGCATCGAGGTGACTGGCATCAATCACGTGAGCAACACTGAGTGGGAAGAGGCCTTGAAGTCTGAGTTTCCAGAGGTCTTCAGCGACGGATTAGGCAAGTACTTGGGGACCCCTATCACTTTCAATCTAGATCCCAAAGTACAACCTATCCGTTTAAAACCCAGAAGGGTTCCATTTGCCTTAAAGGAAAAAATTGATGCACAATTAGATAAACTAATAACTCAAGGGGTTTTAGAGCCCACTGACCACTCCAGGTGGGAGACACCCATAGTCACACCAGTCAAGGCTGATGGGTCTGTAAGAATCTGCGGACATTGAACCCAACAGAGCATATCAGGCACAGTCTAAATTGGACCTGGCCCAGGCATATCAACAGTTAACAGTTGATGATGCAACTGCAGAGGCCCAAATCATTGTAACCCATAGAGGTGCTTTCAAATGCAAAAGGTTACAATTTGGAGTAAGTGTGGCACCAGGCATTTTCCAAAACCTTATGGAAAGGATGTTACAAGGGTTGCCTGCGGTGGTGCCTTATTTTGATGACATTTTAATCTCTGCTGAAAATGACACTCAGTTACAAGAGAGACTCAGAGAAGTCCTAACCAGATTCAAAAAGCGGGGTTAAAAGTCAAAGAAGACAAATGGACATTTAGAACTGACAAAGTAGAATTCTTGGGTTACATGATTGATAAACATGACATCCACCCCACAGAAGCCAAAGTCCAGGCAATCAAAGAAGCCCCCAGGCCAAAATACAAAACAGACTTGCCAGCATTTCTGGGACTCATTAACTTCTATCATAGGTTTCTACTTCAGAAAGCAACCACTGCAGAACCCCTACATAGGTTACTGGACAAAAAATCTGCATGGGTCTGGGGCAGAAAAGAACAAGCTGCATTTAACAATATTAAGAAACAAATCACTTCTGATTCTGTACTGATTCAGTTCTCTGAGAATTTGCCTGTTGTACTAACTTGTGATGCATCCCCTTTTGGAGTGGGGGGGGGGGCATTTGAGCCACGTGCTTCCCAGTGGAAGGGAAGCCCCTATTTCATTTTACTCTTTTGACTAAAGCAGAGAGAAACTACAGCCAACTGGACAAGGAAGCTTTAGCAATCGTGGCAGCTGTCAAGAAATTTCATGAGTACGTATATGGGAGAAGATTCACCATTGTCACAGATCACAAACATCTTTTAGGCATTGTGGCAGGAGACAAACCAACACCAACAATCCTGTCACCAAGAATGCTGAGATGGACTGAATTTCTTGCTGCTTATTCATACAAACTCATCCACAGGCCTGGAAAAGACATTGGACACGCAGATGCTCTGAGTGGCTGCCCACTTCCTACACACACTGAGGACCCTGCTCCTGAGACTTACACCTTTTTTCTAGAAACTGTTGCCAAGCTTCCATTCCATGCTGCTGAAATTGCCAGAGAGACTGCCAAAGACACTTTATTGGCTCCTGTTATAGGCTGGATTAAGAAAGGTTGGCCACTTCAAGATCTGCCTCAAGGTTCCCAACCTTTTAAGTCCAGACAAACTGAATTATCTGTATTAAGAGGATATATTTTGTGGGGTAACAGGGTGGTTATTCCTGCAAAACTACAGGAAGAGGTCTTGGAAATGTTGCATGAGGGTCATCCGGGAATTGTCAGAATGAAGGGATTGGCCAGGAGTTATGTATGGTGGCCAGGTATTGACAAAATGGTTGAAAACTGGGTTGCATCTTGTCCCAACTGTCAGGTAGTCAGGCCTGCTCCACCTCTCGCCCCCCCACAGGAATGGGAATGTCCTAGGGGTCCATGGTCCAGGATTCACATTGATTTTGCTGGCCCTACCAGAAGGCACACTTTCCTTATTATAGTAGATGCATACTCCAAATGGTTAGAGGTTATCCCTATGGCATCCACCACTGCTGAAGCTGTCATCAAACAGCTTAAGAAACTTTTTGTAACTCATGGGTTGCCTGATGTGCTTGTTTCTGACAATGGTCCTCAATTTACATCCAACCTTTTTAAATCATATTTAGCACAGCAGGGTATCACACATGCCCTTACAGCCCCTGGGCATCCTTCGGCTAACGGCCGGGCTGAACATATGGTACGATTTACCAAGGAGAAACTCCAACAATTGGGCCCAGGGGACATCACTGAGAAAGTTGAAAAACTACTCAGTGTCCAGCATATCACTCCCAACCCATCAACTAACTTAACCCCAGCCGAGTTGTTGATGGGTAGGAAACTCAGATCTCCCCTTGACCGCCTTCATCCCACTTACACACCCAACGCACCACTAGATTCCACTAGCAAGACTCGTACATTCAATGTGGGTGATTCTGTTTATGCTAAAATCCTTGTAGGTGAACCGCTATGGATTCCTGCTGAGGTAACCCAGATCACAGGCCCCAGGTCTTACAGGGTTCAAACTGAAAATGGTCTTTTGTGGAGTAGGCACATAGATCAATTAAGATCCAGACTGCCTCTGGAACATCGCCCTTGCTCCTCTCTGGATTCCATACCCACCCTTTTTAGGGGGGGGAGGTAATGTAGGTAATCAGCAAGTAAGAACCAACCCCATGTATAACGAGCTAACACGACAGGAACCATCCCAAAACCTGTCACAGTGCCAACAACCATTTTTACAAATGGAAGATTGCACATCATTACCAGACTTGGGTGCTGACCTTGGGTTGGAGTTCGACTGGGAGGAGAGACCAAGTTGTAGTAACCAAACAGGTTCTACCCTGACTAGTAGTCCAAGCATGGAGATGTTGACAGATACATTTCCTTTATCACAATGTGAGACTCCTAAAAAACCTGAACCACGAGGTCTCTCGCATACGCAAGAGCCCCACCTATTTAAAAGAATACATTAGATAGATGGGGTTTGAGTATGGACTAAACCTAGTGGGGAGGGGTGTTATGTATGCAGAGTTTGAATTGATTGGTTGTTCCTGTAAAGTGTTTGAAATCATTGGTTAAAAAGTGCGGGAAAACCCTGCACTCTGATTGGCTGTCAGCCGAGGCAGCCGGCTATATATAGCTGCCTCGGCTAAGCCAAATTGGGTCCGTTCTGAGCTGAAGTCACAATAAAATTTAAGAGCTGAAGCACTCCGTGTCTGCCTCTCTATGCAAACTTAACACAGTTTGATTTAAGAAGGCTTCTGGTTCAAGAGAGATCTGTGAATTAAACTAAGCATGGCTGATTTCAGTAGTCAATTGTGTGCCAGTTCTGCTATTTAACACTATTTAAAATTCACACACAAAGACAATACATTTTTGTTACCTGCATTTTAGTTTATTCTACTGTTACTTCCTATTGCCTTTTTATATGCAGTGTTCTCAAATATACATATTTTAACATAACTTTCTATGACATATACATTTTTATATGCAGGTTTTTAACCATCACAAATCCTAAAGAAATGCAGAATCCAAAGAATAATTTCTCAATCTATACAGAAATCGGTGTCATGAAAATGACCACAAAAATGGACTTAAACTGTGTGCCAGTAACATTCCTTGATATCTCTAGAACCTGCTTGAAATGTAGATATCCATTTGCTTGCTGGTATAGATAAGCCATTAGATAGATAGATGTAAAAAAAACCCTCAGTCTTCAAATAAACTACTTTTCTGATGCAACCGTTTCATCTTAATAGGCAAGCCTGAAACAAAATTTACTCTTTACTCTCAGCAAGAACTAATGCTTATCAAATGCCCTGGTCAAACACAATAAAATCACACTGGGTAAAGAAATTGCTTTTGTAATTGATTTACTAGTTTTCATAGAAAAGGCAATTTCAATATCATTTTCATTAAATTGCTCATCTACAACAGGGAGAGGGGGAACTTTTCTATGTGTAAAGGCCAAATGCCTCAGTTTCCATAAAATGACATAGAGTGACCGATGCTTGAACAAAATTACTGTGCATTGGTGTAGCCAAAAGCTGAGCTACAGAGTTTGAAATTTTAACGTTAAGATTTTGAGTTTCTGAGATTCTTTGGGTGGCTGAGTGTGATTTGCTTGTCTTCAGAAGGTGAAAAGAGTAAAGTTTTTACATTGTTTGAGTTGCATTCTCTCTCTCTCTCTGTCTCTCCCTCTCCCTCCCCATCCCTCCCTCCCTTTCTCTCTCCATATCAATTATTCTTTTTATAGATAAATGGAAAATTGATTAGGTGATGTGTTATTCCCAGTATAGTCAACTTTTCTGAATCATTACATTTTTTGATGTGAACTCTAAATAAGATTCTACATTTGGTTTGAGAGAGGGTAATTGGCCCAAGGTCACCCAACTATTTATGTGCCTAAGGTGAGACTAGAACCTATGTCTTCCAGTTTCTTTTGGTGATGTCTTAACCACTTCACCAAACTGGCTCCCTAACCTGAGTATTCCTTGTCATATCCTTTCAAATTATCATTGATTAGAATACAGAAATTAGTCTGAATGTTTTGGATTTAACATTTATAATGGATCCAATTAATTCTACAGCCACAGTGTGGGTGGTTTAAAGAATAGCAGCACACTACCTCGCCTTGTCTTAAATGCTCACAAAAATTCTGAACTGATCATAATCTAGTGCAGTAATAAAGTTTCCACCATGTTGTAGCTCTCCAAAAGCTATCAGAGAAACATCAACATGCAGTCCTCAATGAAACAACATCCACATGGAGGGAAGTAAGCAGTACCCCAAGGTTCCATTTTAGCCTTAGTACTCTTCAATATCTTCATAAATGATCTAGATGAGGGAATAGAAGGGGAACTCATCAAATCTTCAGGCAACACTAAACTGGCAGGAATAGCCAAAACCCTAGAAGACAGGTTCCAGATCCAAAAAGAACTCAACAGACTTGAACATTGGGCCCTATCTAATAAAATGAAATTCAACAATAAAAGTAAACTTTTACACTTAGGCAAGTAAAATCAATTGTATAAATATAGACTAGGTGAAACTTGACCCAATACCAGTAACTATGAGAGTGATCGTGGAGTCCTAGAGGACAATCATTTAAATATGAATCAAAAGTAAGTAACATCAGTCAAAAAAGCCAATCCAATTGTAGGCTGAATTAAGAGAGAGTTAGAATCAAGATATTGTAAAGATTTAATACCGCTTTATAAAGCCTTAGTAAGACCACACTTGGATTACTGCATTCAGTTCGGGATACCACAATATAAAAAAGATGCTGAGACTCTGGAAAGGCTTCAGAGAAGAGCAACAAAAATGATTAGAGGGCTGGAGGCTAAAACATATGAAGAATAGTTACAGGAATTGTATATGTCTAATCTAATGGAAAGAAGGACTAGGGGACACATGATAAAAGTGTTCCAATATTTGAGGAACTCCTACAAAAACAAGGGGGTCAAATTATTTTCCAATCCATAGCACCAAAAGGCAAGATAAGAAACAATGGATGGAAACTAACCGAAGAAAGAAGCAACTTAGAACTAAGAAGAAACTTCCTAATGATGAGAGCGATCAACCAATGGAATATTGGTTCCATTGCAGCAATTTAAATTCAATTTACAGAATACAAATTAAAGAACCTTTTCCAACAATGACCACAGCATGATTGACTTTTGTCTCTACATACGTCCTCACAAAAATAATCATAATGATGGGAACTCCAATTATAACTTCAAAAAAGGCAACTATGATCTTATAGATAATGATCTCTCGTCTCTTGATTGGCAAATTCTATTCACTGGATGCAATACTGTTGAAGACCATTACAACATATTTTTACTTGAAGTCAAAAGAGTCATCAAACTATATGTACCAATAACAACTCCCCAAACCATAAAAAACAAATTACCCATAACATTAAGGAAGCTTCAAAAAGAAATCACTTTGGCAGAAAAACAAATCTGGTCACGTTGCCAACTTCAAAAGCCGATACAAAAATTTATGCCACCAGATAAAGACTGAATGCACCAATTATTACATTAAACAAGAGGAAAACCTTCTATGCACCAATTCCACCCACACTTTCTACAATTTTGTAAACAACAAACTAAAAGACTCAAGGTCCATCCCACTCCTGAAAGGACCCAATGGTAAAGACTGCAACGATGACACCATTAAAGCCTACCTCTTTAACACATTCTTTGGCTCAGTATTTGTAAACAGCAATGGATCATGCCCAGTACTTCCTAGTCGAACCACAGACAACTACAATGATCTAATACATATCGTTTTACAGAAGACAATGTTGAAAAAGCACTACGCAATCTAAAACCATCTCCATCTATTGGACCGGATGGAATATGTGCCTACTTCTTAAAAAAGCTATCCACTGCCATAGCCGAACATCTAAGCATAATCTTTGGAAAATCTTTCAGGACCAGCTCCTTGCCAAACCTATGGTCACAAGCCACGGTCATCCCCATCTTCAAAAAGGGAGAGCCCAGCCTAGTTAAAAATTACAGACCAATCTCTTTATGCTGCGTCACCTGTAAAGTCATGGAATCAATTCTTAACCAATCCATTATCTTCCACTTAGAGACAAACAACCTACTCTCTAACAAACAATTTGGTTTCAGAAAAAAACTATCCTGTAATCTGCAACTCTTACACTGCAAAAACATATCGACTACACAACTTGGTCAGGGCAAAGTAATTGACGCAATTTACATAGACTTCTGTAAAGCCTTTGATTCAGTGGTACACGACAAACTACTCCTAAAACTAAATCTTATGGTATCTCTGGACACCTGCATAACTGGATAGAAGCATTCCTGTCAAACAGGCAACAAATTTATTTATTTATTTATTTATTTATTTATTTATTGGACTTGTATGCCGCCCCATCTCCAAAGTTTCAAGGCAAGCACAACTAAAAACAACAACAATAAATACTTAAAAAGAAATTAAACTAATTTCACAAACCCAAAAATACAAAAACTAAAATTTACAGTGGTTAAAATAATTAAGAAACCCATCCCCCACCCCAAGGAGGGGTCGCAGCCCGGATTGGTTGAACAACCAGGTCTTCAAATCATGGCGGAAGGTGCGGAGGTCAGGGGCAAGGCGGAGCCCCAGGGGCAGTTGGTTCCAGAGGTCAGGGGCCACGACAGAATAGGCTCATCGCCGGGGGACCGCCAGCCGACATTGGCTTGCCAACGGGACCCCAAGGAGTCCTTGCTTATGTGCTCGCACAGGGCGGTTGGCACTCGATATCGGCAGAAGACGCTCCCTTAAATATTGAGGACCCATGTCGTGAAGGACTTTGTATGTTAAAACCAGATTTGTTAAAACAAATGATCAAAATTGGGAGCATCCTATCAAATCCTGTACCTGTCAGCATTGGTGTCCCCCAAGGCAGCATTCTAGGACCAACCCTCTTCATACTCTACATAAATGACCTCTGTGATCATATTAAGAGCAACTGCGTTCTTTTCACTGATGATGTAAAGCTATTCAACACCACCGACAATACTACTACCCTTCAAACTATGTATCAGAATGGTCAAACAAATGGCAACTTCAAATTTCAACTAATAAATGCTCTTACATATTGGCAAAAAAAAAATCAAAACAAAAAATACAAGCTGAATAGTCAAGACCTTGTTGATGACCCAAACTTTGTCAAGGACCTTGGAGTATTCATCTCTAATGACCTAAGCGCTAGAGCCCACTGTAACTACATAGCCAAAAAGGCATTAAGAGTTGTTAACCTAATCCTGCGTAGCTTTTTCTCCGGTAATATCACACTACTAACTAGAGCATACAAAACATTTGCTAGACCAATACTTGAATACAGCTCATCAGTCTGGAACCCGCATAACATATCTGATATTAAAGTTGAGAAAGTCCAGAAATATTTCACAAGAAGAGTTCGCCACTCCTCTACTCACAGCAGAATACCTTATGCCACCAGACTTGAAATTTTAGACCTAGACAACCTAGAACTACACCACCTTTGGTCCGATCTAAGTATAGTACATAAAATTATATATTGCAATGTCCTACCTGTCAATGAATACTTCAGTTTCAACCACAATAATACAAGAGCACATAATAGATACAAACTCAAGGTAAACTGCACCAAACTTGATTGCAGGAAATGCGACTTCAGCAACAGAGTGGTCAATGCCTGGAATACTCTACCTGACTCTGTGGTTTCTTCCCCAACCCCCCAAAACTTTAACCTTAGACTGTCTACTATTGACCTCACCCCTTTCCTACGAGGTCTGTAGGGGGCGTGCATAAGCGCACCAATGTGGCTACTGTCCCTGTCCTATTGTTTCTTTCTTTTTTCTTATTCGTATCCATTTCATGTATCCATAACCATATTTATACTTATACCTCTTATCTAATAATCATTTGACAAAATAAAATAAATAAAATAAAACATAAATATTTCCCCTTCAGAAGTTATGGGTGCTCTATCACTGGAGGCTTTAAAAAAAAGACTGGGCAACCACTTGAAATGGAATAGGCCTCCTGATTGATCAGAGGGTTGGACTAGAAGACCTCCAAGGTCCCTTCCAACTCTATTATTATTTTATTCTATTCAAACACTGAATGTTCTGAATACCACAAACAAAAATGGCTGCAACACTACAGCTTTTCAAACCCAAAAGGCAGTTAATACTAGTGCAGTCACCCTCTTTATGCAAGGGTCTTCACTGCTAAATGAAAGAACTGTTCACCCATCACTGAATTGGCAGAAAGCTATAAAGTCATGAAACTTGCTGTCTCCATTGCTGACTGATCCTGTCTTGCCCTATTACTTCTGTTAAAAGTTATTATTGTACTGACTTCTCTTCAAAATAATGGCCGACAAAAAGGAAATCTCCATAGCTGTCTCTGAAGTCAGGGGCAGAAAAAACGTGTTTCTATATATCCATGTGACATCCTGATAATCTGCAACTGACACATTTTGTTAAATAATTTTTAGAAATGCTATGAAAATGGTTAGGGATGCTAGTGAATTAACATTTGATTGGGGTATGAAGAGAATTCATCACATTTTATTCTCTTTCTTTCACTCTCTCTCTCTCTCTCTCTCTCTAACATACAATAAATTAGTGTCTTTTCAGCCCATGAAAGACCAGAAGTTCCATTAAAATAAATCTTCCTTATATAAAATGCAGCATTATAGAACCCTGAACTGACATTTCAAATACCTGCTTGTTCAAATGACATTGTTCTTATTAGCAACAATTAATTACCCTGATCTCACTCTCTTTTACGTATTATAATTCATGGATTAGTGAAATTCATAATTGAATAATGTCTAGAAGTCACCTAGAGGTATTAAAGTAATTCTCTCTTATAATTGCCTGACTAAATAAGAATGACAGTAACTTTAGAATTTTCTTTCTGATTAGGGCTACTGTAGGCTTGTAGTTGACTCAATATAACATAAATCAATAAAGAATAATTTTCCAGCTGGTAAATCAATTGTCAGTCCACAGAACCAAATACTTGGATGCAGGATTTATTAAAAAAAAAGAGAGAGTATGGAAGGGGGAGAGAAAATAAGACGAGTAGCCTTGTTAGCACAAGCTAAGTATTCTCCATGTATGCTTAACTATGTAAAGCCAGGTTTTATTTAGTGCAGCATGTATTATTCATAGGAATTAATTCTTCATTTTTTAAAAAATTTAAAAAGTATTACGCTATGAGCTAGTTACATTGATTAATGAAAATGAAGGTCATGTGTTTTCACTAACTCAAAGAAATTGTCTGGGACACTACCATAGCAAATCCAGTTTCATATGCTAATGCTTCACCATCTATGATATCAATACACATTTTTACAAATCTTGCCATTCCTAAACATCATAAGGAAGTTTCAATCTGAGGCCACAAGGCTAGGGAAACAGCATTGGAAATGGTTAACCTATGGACTAACATTTTGTAGCTTCCACAAAGTAGATAAAGTAGTTTATAATCCTGTATATGCAAAAAGTCAAATCTCTCTGAAGTTGGGTTCAACTCTTGGTTACTAGATGGACATGAATAGAAGTGATTTGCTCCTACTTTCTTTCAGATTTTCCTTTGACTTTCAGTGTAGCCAATGACTCTGGGATTCTCAGGTGATGTCTTACCCAAGTACAAATATAATTTGCCTTAATGGAATTATAATGGACACTAGAGTATGCTATGACTCTATCACTGATAGGAGACATGGTGCTTACATGGTACCTTTACTTTTTAAAAAGTGGTTCCTATGCACATACAGATTGACTTTGGTCAATCTGAACATAAATGTTGCTTAGAAATTTGTGTATGTATCGGAAAGAGAGAGAAAAGCCTTGCTTTAAGTAGCTATGTTATTCAAAATTACAGTCTCTCTGAAGCTCTGCATACTCTCAGTGAGGATGCTCAGTGATATTAGCAAATCAATAGCACTCTTGATCATAACAAGAATTAGTTCCCTTTTTTGTTTTTTGTTTAAAGAAAAATATGCCTCTATCATTAATTGCGGTAGTGCAGTGGTTAGAATGCAGTGCTGCAGGCTACTTCTGCTGGCTGCTGGCTGCCTGCAATTTGGCAAGTTTGAATTTCACCAAGGCTCAAGGTTGACTCAGCCTTCCATCCTTCCAAGGTCGGTAAAATGAGGACCCAGATTGTTGTGAGCAACATGCTGATTCTGTAAAACTGCTTAGAGAGGGCTGTAAAAGCACTGTGAAGCTGTATATAAAGACTAAGTGCTATTGTTATTGCTATTAGAAGTAACTTCATACAGAAAAAAAAGGATTTGAGTTGGTAAATATCCTTTAAGTCACTATCCAAATAAGTCTAGAAAGTAATTTGTATCTGTAATGCAGCTTCTAAAAACTAAAGTACTTTCACACATATCACTAAAAGTATGGATCCATCCATGTAGATGATACGTTTGTCATAATAAAAAAAGGAACAACTATAGAAGACACACGAAACAATCAACATCTTCAAAGGAAGAGAGATAGAAAGCATTACTCTACCCTTTCTAGTTATTTTCTTTAGGCTGAAGAATTGACAGCAATTTAGAAATGCAAGTCTATCGAAAATAACCCACACTAACAACTGCTTCATTTATCAAAATAAGAAGCCAACCTCCCACAAAATGATCTTTGTAAGAATTTATTCAGATGAGCACAAATACAGTGCAACAACCAAGAATACTAGAAAAAGGAAACAGACCATTTTTATAACATTTTCCAAACAAAACTGATACCCAGGAAACTATCAAAAAGTGACTGACCACTCATCTCACTATAGCACAATCAACACAAGCTATGAAAAGGGTAACACTACAATACGTCAAAAATTTCTCCAAAACAACCAACAGACTATTTACAATCACATGGCATCACTGTAGCACAGAAGTCAACTAAAGCCCTCCAAAACATTTTAAGTAAGTAAGTAGCCTAAAGGAGGAGGGGAACAGGAGTAATTTACAACATACATTTTTAAAGATTGTAATAGCTACTATGAAGCTTAGACAGTTAGAAGACTAGCAGAGCGCATTCATAAATACCAACTAGCAGTCAGGATGAAAACTTCTTAATCTCAGAGTGCACGGACAGATTCAATCACAACTTCAACTGGGAAACTGTCAGTATCCTAAACCAAAATAAATCCAAAAATATGGCAATATTCCTGGAAGCTTAGCTTTCAGAAAAAATCAGCCCTCAATGGACACATAGAGATAAATGACATTTACAAAAGAAACAATAAAATGGCTAAGAAAGAAACAAAAAGAACAGAACACACCCTCTCTAGCAGCTTACAACCAGATAAGCTGCAATTAACATCAGACAAACAATCAAGCAGAAACCAATACCCCAATCAAGGAACTATTAAGAAGAAAACCACAATCTCATCAACAGAGGCAGGTCAAGGTACTATATATAATCAATGAGCTAACCTCATGCTCATTTGCACTGATGATGTTACCTACTCAAGTAATGAAATGTCTGCAAGCCAGCAATCAAGCATCAAGGACTCCACATTTCTACCCTGGGCTATAGATATCCTCTTCTATTAGATCGATTATGAAATGTAAAGCAGGCTTTTATTCAACAAGTCTTTAGTTGCTCTCTGTCTCTCTGAATAACTGTTGATATTTTTTTTTTAAAGCAAACTACATTAGAATGTTATATCCTGGTAAAGTTGTAGAAAGATCAGGAAGAGACCTCCTATATTAGGACTGTGCTAGCTGTATGTCTATGTAGATTCTCAGTCATTCATGTCATGGTTGTCCCAAAGTGCTTTTTCAAAAGTCAACTGGAATTCGTTTTTGCCTCTTCACAAACATATGGCACAACATAGGAGACCCAATCTATCAGGACAGAATTTCAGCAGCCCATCTGCATTTGAAAGACAAAGGTCAATCTTTTGAAGACAGCAAAGTTCATATTCTTTTCAGAGAGGACCACTGGTTTGAAGAGGGATCAAAGAGGCCATCTACATTAAGATTGAACCACCCTCTCTTAACAGAAGGGGAGGAATAAGACACCACCCATCTCCTGTTTACAAAGAACCCTTTCAGCAGTTCCAAGAAGGCTCTGTACCCATTTGCATTATTCCGGTGACTCTGAAGGCATAGATAAAACTTCAAGTGGCCTCAATGCCTCTCTGAAAAAAAAAATGCCAATGAGCCGATGACTCCAATTTCCACCATTTGCTCAGAGCTGAAGAGGCTTCTTGGATGAGAAGTGAAACTACTTTAAGGAAAAATAACCAAAGTCCAGTTGCCTTTTGAAGAATCACTTTGAGGACTGTGCTAGCTGTTCAGAAGCTCCATTTTGTAAAACTCCTTCTGAAACCACTGCCTGAAAGCAGCAACATTTAAAGTATTGAGGCTCTTTCACAATCTTTGCTTCCATCAGTTCTGTCAGAGGACAGACTAGGAAAGGTCTCACAGATTCACCCTTTGAAAAACGTGTTCACGCATCTCAATCCCCTGAGCAGTACATTTGGTGAACCTTCACCAAGCCTCTTGCAAGCCTCTTCCACAGTTCTAGTAGCCACCTTCTTTAGGGGTTGTACTTTTCTTCCTTTTTTTAGGCATATATTTTAAGTATGAATTACAATAGCATAAACTATATCTAGAGGCATCCATTGAGCCATTTTGGTGCATTGGTTAGGGCACCAGGCTAGAAACTGAGAAATGTGAGTTCTAATCCCACCTTGGACACACAGTCACTCATTCTCAGACTAAGGAAGGAGGCAAAGGCAAACCATTTTGAAAAATCTTGGCAAGAAAAATTCAGAAACTAGTTCAGGCAGTTGCCAGGAATCAAAAACTGTCTTAGAGGCACATAAACACAAATCCATAGGGAGGTCCAACAGGGGAAAAAAATCAAGATGGTTGGGTGACTCAGCAGTGCTGAAGTGCTATCAA
Source organism: Naja naja (assembly GCA_009733165.1). Lineage (NCBI taxonomy): Eukaryota > Metazoa > Chordata > Lepidosauria > Squamata > Elapidae > Naja > Naja naja. The sequence goes on along the minus strand of CM019149.1, from coordinate 118,548,970 downwards.
TGCACATACCAATGTAGATACAAAAGTAATGAGGATTTGATCATGTAGTGGCAGCTGTCATTTTTCCTTTTTTAAAAGAATTCTTCTTCCCAGTAACACACTGTTGCTTACATCTGCTGATAAGGCAGTTTTATTGGAGAGAAATCAGTGTTGGGGCACAGGGAAAGTGCATCAGGAAAAGCCCTCTTTCTAACCTGGGGTATTGTGAATATAAATAGAAAATATAGCTCAGTATAAACTAGTGTAAAATGATGTACACCAAGGGGAAAAATCCTATTAACATGCCAGAACTCTATCCTGTTTGCAGAAACTGAAAATAAACAACACAAAAAACAGTGATCCAAGTCACCTTTTTGTTTGTGAAAATAGGCCCGTCATTCACAGGGTGGCATTGACAAAAGTTGCCTAGCATCGAAGGGCTTTGAGTCATCTGAAGGTTTACTGAAGCACCCTAATTTTTATTGCCACTGTGCTTCCTCCTCCACCTGATCTAATCACTATTGTTTAAACAGTAACCCAGCTATTACAGGTCTACAGATGACAAAGAACTGAAGAAAGAAGTGCATGCTGTCAAAACGTGCTGTCATGGTGAATATATAGGGTGTGAAATTGAAGTAATAACTGGAATATCTGCAGCATCTGCTCAAAGTTTCATTTTTCCCCTTCTTTTTTTGTTTCCTGACAATTTCAACCGGGCAAGATTCCTCCCAACTTCAGCTGAGTGATGATATTTAATAACTGTCAAATATATTTGTCTTTCTGCTACTTGTATGATATAGCATTAGTTGTCTGTACAATTGAGGGGGGAGGAAAAAGCTTTCAAATTGTAAGGGAGGATTCAAGTTGACAGTTCCACCAAAATAAGGGTGATGAGAACAATAATAGTCCTTGAGGAATAGATATCCTTGACAAAATGTTAACCTGGCTAAGGTTGGGCCAAAAGGCTCAAGGAAGAGAGAAATGCTTGCATGAAATGACATGAAGATGAGTTCCCTTGTCAGGAAGAGGAAGAACTATACCTCCTTGGTAATTAACAGATTGTTTACTACAATGAGTATTGTTCAATCCATGCAAAACCACCTAGCAATAGATATTATTCCATATCAAGCCTCTCTAGGGGTCTTATCTGGCAAGCTTCTCCCCTCTCCCCCAATATAATTTTGCTCCACCTCATCCCCACTAAAAACCATAACATTTAGTAAGGTTTTGATTTTTGAAGTCTTTTTGGAATCATCAGGTGGGATGATTAATTAATTTTCCAGTTTTTAATGTTGAAATAGAAAGTCCTAAAATAAATTCAGTGCTTATTCTATGGGAAAAACAAATCTCCACGGAGGATTTGAGATCTATCTGTAGAACTATTCTTACTCGATAACTTTAAATAACTAATTTAGGCACCTATCACTTTTGGCATGCCTATGTTCAGTTTCTTTCTCCTTTGAACAGTTAACACATTTGATCCAACTTACCTTAAAATAGCTCTTCAAGCACTTTTTTATTTATTTATTGTGGAGCAGTGGTGCTGCTTTTCAAATAAACAAATCTAGGTCAATTTGTATCACATAAAATTATTTATACTGTTCTTTGGAATGAAACATTTGAGATTCAGAACAGCATTGCCTTCAGCCTTAAAAATGAAACACCTTCTTATTTCAGTTAACACTTCTGCCATAAATTTGGCCCCTTAGACCTTGGATGAGTTATGATCTTTAAAATATTTATGACTTTATACAAGCTACACAGATGTGTAATGCATTAGTGGTTTCAAACTAATTGAGATGAGAGGTCAGTAAACAGATAGCCTGTTTTTCTTTGTATTTCTAAATATATCCCATCCCTATACTTGTACATTTGGGTCAATAATAGTTTATTGAAAATATTTCACTTTCTTTTTCTTTTTAAACATTGTTTTAACAAAACAGTCACCAAATGTAGGGGCTGTAGCAAATGCTGCACTGTATGGAGTTCAAATGTTAATTTTTGCTTTATGTATATTTTGAAAGAACACATTGAGCCCTAAGGAAATATAACACATTTTCCTAGTGTATATATGTGTTTTTCCTCTTTTCCAAATAATTTGGCAGTGGTTCCACTGCTATACTTTCTAAAGGAGGTGAGGAGAATTTTTCAGGTGTTGAAATGATTGCTTCAAGCCTCACAGCTATACCTAAAATCAGGAAGGGATCTAGCTTATTTCACTGACATCTTGCTGACAGACATATTTATTTATTTATTTATTTGACTTGTAAGCCGTCCCTCTCCCGAACGGACTCGGGGCGGTTCACAGTATCACAAACCTCATAAGAATATCATAATCTTTGGTTATGCAAATATGTGGATCAAGATTGCTTGGAGGCAGACACCCAAGCAAATGATAATGTAGCCCCCTCAAGTACATCAGCAATTATTTTGACAGAGGAATTGGAATGTTTCCAAAATAACAAGCCAGGGAGGAAAATAGCAATAGCTTTACCTGCAAGTAGATATAGAACATCAAAATGCAGGTTAATTGAATTCAACATATAGAGACCCATTCCCTGCTTTGTTAAAAAAAATAATGAATGAAAAGCAATAAAAAATTGAACTCCTGATCAGCATGTCTTCTCCTCACCTAACATACTAAAGAAGACAGTAGCAAGGCAAACAAATTTATGACTGAGAGAGATAATTTATTTATTAAAATAACTATTATCATCCAAATCAAAGGCACTCAGGGAGGGAGACATTAAGTCTAAGCAAGCAAAATCACAGAAACACATTCAATCTCATTAAAATATTGAAATCCATTAGTTAAGAAAGCTTCTAAATGATTCCTTCATCATTCTGTGTCATATACAATCAAAAATTGTCACCCCCATATGGATCTTTTCACTGAGGTTCCCAATCTGGCACTCAACTATCCATTGGCCTCTACTTGCCTTGCCCTACTATCTACCCACTTATCTCTTCTCCTGGAAGCTGATATGCTGGAAAGCAAACCTCTAACCTCAGCATTATTTTCAGGAATATCTCTGAGTCCTACTTAGACCATATAGGTATACCTTAAAAAGTAGAATGGGAATACAGTTGTAGGCTATTGTTCTGTTTGGGAAAGTGCTCATCATCCCACTACCAACAGTGAATTACAGTAATAGGAAGCATTTGTATTGTCAGGGTGGCACAGTGGTTAGAATGCAGTACTGCAGGCCACTTCTGCTGTTTGCAGTTTGGCAGTTCGGGTCTCACCAGCTCAAGGTTGACTCAGCCTTTCATCCTTCAAAGTTGATAAAATGAGGACACAAATTGTTGGGGGTAATAAACCGCTTAGAGAGGGCTGCAAAGCATTGTGAAGTGGTATATAAGTCCAAGTGCTATTGCTATTTATAAACAGAAAATTATCTTGCTCATTTGCCTTTGGAAAATGGGTACTGTATGCTATAGATAATCCCCCACAATAGCCATTCTTAAATGGGGAAGTCCTTCTATGGTAGCCATTTCCTAAAAACACTCACAATACACTCTTAAATTGACCTGGATGAATAGATGGAAATTTTTTTGCACTAACAATTGAAGTTGGGTAAAATACAGCAAGAAGAATTGGATCAGGGAGGATTAGCCCTCCTCTGGGATCAACCCAGAGGAGTCCTGGTGGTGCAGCAGTTAAGAACAGCATTGCAGGCAAATTCTGCCCACAGCCTGGAGTTCAAACCTGATGAGGCTCAAGGTTGACTCAGCTGCCATCCTTCTGGGGTCAGTAAAATAAGAAGCCAGATTGTTGGGAGTAATATGCAAACAATGCTGGCACTATAAACTGTCCAGAGAGTGCTATAAAGGGCTATAGAGAAGTATATACAATTAAGTCTAAATGCTATTGGTATTTCTCTTCCCTCTGTGTATTATCTGTATTTCTGTTGTTGTATTATAGCAATTCCAATGAATCTTTTTGAGTTGTGGTGGCGCAGTGTTTAGAATGCAGTATTACAAGCTACTTCTGCTGACTGCCAGCTGCCGGGGTTCGTCAGTTCAATTCTCACTGGCACAAGGTCAGCCTTCCATCCTTCCAAGGTCAATAAAATAAGGACCAAGATTATTGGGGCCAATGTGCTGACTCTGTAAACTGGTTAGAGAGGGCTCTAAAGCACTGTGAATCAGTATATAAGTCTAAGTGCTATTGATATCTTTAGAAAATGGGAACAATAGAAGTGATTTCCCAAGCTCATGTACATAGAATGAAACCCATCCAAAATGCCAATATTTTACTTCTAGGGGGGAAAACAAATTTGTTAAATTAAAAATCCTAGAGTTATTTTAACATTTCACTGCCTTCTCCCTGCCTTCTGATGTCAATAGTAAAACTACACATAGAAAACAGAAATACTGATTATAGGATACAGTGAGAAATTGAAAGAGAGTGTTCAAATAAACATTTTGCTCCTCAAATGCACAGAAGTGTAGTTCTTGAAAATAGTTCTATTTTTATTGTTAAGCAAATGTAAATGTTCTTCTTTGCATTCAAGATGAGGAATCTGGGCAAGCATACACTCAGTGTATATTTGTTCATGATTCCTTGTAGAAATTATGCGACATCTTAGAATTCTTGGTGTGTATGGAAAACTTCAAGCTATGTTTTCTGGGTAACTGTGGAAAGGCTCCATCATCACAATATGAATATAGATGTCTATAGGAAGAGTCTACAGCAGGGGTTAGCAAGCTTCTTGTTTTAGGGGCCAGCTGCCATGTGACTGCTGCCACCATTTCCCTTTCTTCACCATTGCCTGAAGAAGGAAATTTTCTTTTGCCCATGTTGATGTGAGTGATAATGCTGTTACCAAAATGACCACCCAAGGAACTGCAAGTGCTCTCTCTCTTGCTTGCTCCTATGAGCCAGGTGTATATACAGTATTTTTTCTTGCACTATAGCCAGATTATTTCTGGTGATGGACATATCTGACCCATAGGCCATTGTTTGCTGACTACTGATCTACAGTAAAACATAGGTCTATTTTACAAATTGGGCACAAAGTCCAAAACTGAGGGTGGAATTAGCAGGAAATCCTTAATGGAACTCCATCTCCAATATGTAATATAATGCTAAGCAAAGTGAAAGACAAAAATAAAAGTTTGGCACTTTTTAAAAGTTGCTTGATAGATCTATCAAGGAATTGATAAATCCAGCCTCAGATAGAAAAATCCTAATGATCTATCTTACCAAATATAACCCCATCTCAGGAACAGTGTACACATGGATTATGTAGCCTGGATATAATTCCAACATGAATTACATTTGGGACATCTAGGGGTAGAATCCAAAATATTAGGATGGCAGATATGTGATTAAACCTTCATGCCTTTTTAATAGAGTCTGTGCATCACATACACTATAAAGAGCTTGGTACTTTGATCTTACAATTACACCTATTATCCAGACTTCCCATCTCACTTACAACCAGAAAATCTATGGAAGAGTAGCCAATTGATCTGAAAATCAAAAATCAGACTGGTTTCAGTTCTAGTGAATGCCTTTCCAGAGGCATTGATAAGAAAGCAAAAATTGTGAGCAACCAGGAGTTAAATATTCTAGGTTGTATATACAAAATTCACTATATAAGGTTTATTTGTGCTGTATTAATTCCAACCATGAGCTACTGCCATTGTTGTTATGTGCCATCAAATTGTTGTCAATGCTTAGAAGCTACATAGATAGATTTTCTCAATTATATTCTGTCCCTAATCTAGTCTTTCAGGTCTTTCAATGGAGTACACATCTCCATTGAGATGTGGAGGTGGATATGTACTCCATTGGTGGAGTACATATCCACCTTGGTGCTGATTGTCCTACTCTTCTCTTTCCTTCCAACTTTCCAGCATTAGAGCCTCTTCAGAGAACTAGGTCTTCACATAATGTTATCTATGTAGTTTTATTGATGAAAATACAGGGACATTTACCACTGACTTCTCCTTCACGGTATAAAATGATGCCTTTGCCATTGTCACTAAACTCATTAACCTGCCTCTAGCATCTTCTCTATTGCTATTGACCAAGGTAGGTGTCTGTTTGCTTTAGCTGGATCACTGGAATGACTTTCACACCTTGGGTAAATCTTGGAATCTACTATCAACATCCTTTGCTTCTTGCACCCTCACCCCCACCATGATGAGGCAGCAAAATAGGACTTGGCAAGACATCCATTTTTATGGTGTTAAAAAGTCATCTGTGTATATTTGTAAGAAATATTCCACTACAGGTGGTCCTTGACTTACAGCCATTCATTTAGTGGACTGTTTGAAGTTATAATTTCAATGACCATTATTAAATGTTGTACCTTATGATTCTTGACTCTTGATGAATGTATCTTTTCTTTTATGTACATGGAGAGCTTATGCACCAAGACAAATTCCTTGTGTGTCCAATCACATTTTGCCAATAAATAATTCTATTCTATTCTATTCTATTCTGTTCTGTTCTGTTCTGTTCTGTTCTGTTCTGTTCTACTCTACTCTACTCTATTCTATTCTGACACTGAAAAAGAAATTTACAACCAATCCTCACCATTTTGACTGACACAGCATCCCCACAATCATGTGGTTTAAATTTGGGCACTGGGCAAGCAGCAAACAGTATTGATATTGGTTGTAGCATCCCAGAGTCATATGATTGCCATTTCCGACCTTTGCAGCCAGCTTCCAACAAGAAAAGTTAATGGGAGAAGCCAGGTTCACTTAATAACTACATGATTCTCTTAATTGCAGTGATTCACTTAACAACAGCACAAGAAAGCTTGAAACAATCAGGTATGACTCACTTAACAACTGCCTTGCTTAGCAACAGAAAATCTGGTCCCAATTGTGGTTGTACACCTCTATGCCCATTATCCCTATTTTTGATTGAGTACATTAACAGAATAACAATCATAGCAACAGAATAATAGAGTTGGAAGGGACCTTGCAGGTCTTCTAGTCCAACCTCCCTGCTTAAGCAGATGACCCTATACATTCCAGACAAATGGCTATCCAATGTTTTCCTAAAACCATTAATTTGCCAACTAGTCTATATATTTCATCAGCATGCAAAATGTGCCTATAGGGCCTACTCGCAATATCTGTAAGCTATGCATGCAGATCCTTCTTTAATGCTAAGCTCTTTTGTTTTTGTTTTGATTATCATGAATTACTGAACAACAGAGGTCAACCAAAGGGGCTTGCCAAATGGGAAAAACTGTACTGAGAGCCTTTTGCAAAAGTAGTGTTTTTGATCTTAGGAAGTGATAGCACAATAGTCATGCTGACTTTCTACAATATAAAAAACTAGAATGGCAAACCAGTCTTGCCAGCCATACTAAATATATGTAGAGTCACCGTATCAGTGAAATGGCATAAACATTTAGTGAGTAAATAAACAAATAAAATGGGTTCAGGTGAGCTGCAGGGAACATCCTCATCTGCGGCAAGGGATAAGGTTACCATAGATGTTTTCTAGGTAAAATAAAATCCCAGCAACCGAAAAAGACGAGAGGCATCAGTCCGGTGATGCAAAGTCATATCTTAAGAACTGTCATTTCTCACTTCTACACCACAGCTTCCCTCTGAATATACTCATGGGCTGTCTTCTGAAGTGCAGTTACCCCTTTAATCTGAGCAAAAATTCATCTGTTGGGATTCAGTCATTGTAGGAATGTGGAAAATGATAACCTTTAACTGAATTGCCTGTCACAGACTGAATGTCATTTGCAGGGGTCTCTAGGAGTTTTGCCTGTCATGAACATCAGATGCAAGTGTTCAGCTTTTCAGGGAATCATTTGGTGGCCATCAGCACTTACAGTCTTTTAAATATACCTGCTGGCTGGCTGGGGTATGGGTGAGGAAGGAGATCAGCCAACGCTGCCTTCGCAGAAGGACAGACTATGATCTTTTCTTTTTCTGAAACCCAAATGCAAAAAGGAGGAAGAAAACTCCTTTTCCACATTCTCTCCCCATCCTGCTACATACTAGCAATTTTAAATGAAGTACAAAAAGCTCAGCTTTGCTGAGGGGCAGAAGAAATAAAGTGTCTTCTTTTAAATTTTTATTTCTGCCATCACCATGTCTTGCTGTACAGCCCCTGATAAATGGCTGCCATTTACAAATGAATGAACGCTTACCTGTTTGTCAGATAAGTCACCTTGGTTGCCATCTGTCATCCTCACCGGGTGCCTGCTTTCTATTCCTTACAGCAATTGAACAATGTGCTTGAGAGAACTCTTTAAAACCATATCAGTAAAGCTGTTTGGCTGGGAATATATAAAGCATCTTGAAGGTGGGTTCCCTATGATTACCTCTTGCCCCTTTAGGACTCTTTCCCATGTCTTTTGAAACAGCAAATAAACTCAGTCAAGCAAACCCTATATACCTTTTGGTCTTTATAGTTTCTGTCTCCTCCCCAGTTGTAATTATGTATCATGATTTTTTTATTCTGTGTGGATAGGTTGCACGTCTACTGATTCAGAAGATAGCATAGAAACAAAGGCCTGAGGGAAGAAAGAAAATTAACTGGAATTTGGAGATCCTTCAAGGCCTTTTCCTGAACACTTGAGGTCTGCAAGAGTGGAGAGGGCTGGCATTGCATATAGAAGCCTCCTAACACAATATCCTTCACAAGTATCAGGCCCTGCCTCTTTAGTCCCTGGCTGAGCAGCAAAATCTGAACTGCATGGATGTTCATTTGATCATGCCCTTAGGTCTTTGTGTGGTAATGGACCTAGCCATTGAAATGTCACTGTTAGGATGGAACATGGCAGGAGCTTAGTTATGTATGGACTTTTAGCCTTCAAATATTTAGGCAATTGCTGAAGATTTTTTACTTTAATTTACTTTAATTAAGCTGCCTGTATTAATCTCCTAGAATGGGATATTATTTAATGTGTATTTGCTAAAACTCCCAGTCTAAAATGATTCTTGTGATATTAATGAAACACTGCTAGTTCAGGCAAAAAGTTTATACAGTTCAGAGTCCTTTTCTAGCTAGACAAATGTTTCTTACAGGTTGACAGCAGAGCAGAGGATTAACAGAGCAGTCCTGCTGTTTGTACCTCTCTGTAATCACATAATATTTAGAGCATTGTTTCACAACCTTGGCTGCTTTAAGCTGTTCGAACTTCAGTTTCCAGAAATCCCCAGCCAGCATGACAGGTTGGAGAATTCTGGGAGTTGAAGTCCGCACAGCATAAAGTTGCCAAGGTGGAGGGACACGGATTGACATAAATGCCATTTTCTTCTATTTCAATCTAAAATATACGGTAGCAGTAGAAATGAAAAGGAGGGAGCTTTTAAAAAGGCTTTGCAGACTATTGTCGCCATTCCTAACATTACCTATCTGACAAGGTCAGTGATTGAGTATTCGGAAAGTTGTTGTCCAACAAGCCTAATATTTAGACTGGAGATGGTCTGTCCATTTTTGCCACTCTTTTTTGCAACTCTGGAAAGAGCATGTGATGGCATCTTGAAAGTTAACAATTTATATTTGACAGTATGGGTTACTCTGAATTGTAGTTTTGGAAATTCTGGCTCACACTGAAGCTCTGATCCTATAATTCTGTTACTCTGCATAAGAAAGCTAAAAAAAATGGGAATATAAATAAAACTTCAGCCAGCTGACTCAATCTCCCACACATTTAATATCTACAGTTGAAATGTGTCCCCCCAAGTATTTCCAAACATATTATTGGTAAGTTTCAGTGGTGGGATTCAATTTTTTTTACTACCGGTTTTGTGGGCATGGCTTGGTGGGCGTGGCAGGGGAAGGATACTGTAAAATATCCAGTCAGAGGTGGTATTTGCCGGTTCTCTGAACTACTCAAAATTTCTGCTACTGGTTCTCCAGAATTGGTCAGAACCTGCTGAATACCACCTCTGGTAAGTTTACTTTTAGTTTCATTTTGTCAGAATAAAATAAACTTCTAATTGACTTTCAAACTCAAAGGCACCATATTTATCTTTTGTCATATAATTTCTCACCCATTCAGCCAACCACATGATTTTTCTTTGTAAAGCTTGGAGAACCACTGATTTTTCTCCATTTTTCTTTTCAGCCCATGCCTCAAGCTAAAATTCACAAAACAGCAGAGATTATATTTCAGTTCTTTGCCATTTTTGCTGATGTTGTTACTCCTGTGAAAGGCCATTCATAATATGGAATAGTTTATACATTAGTTGTGATTGCTCTGTTAAAGAACATCACATCTCCGTGGAAAAAATATGACACTTTTATCTGAGACTGATTGGCCATCAAAGAATATTAGAGATCTCAAAGCAAACTCGGGTTTGTGCTCTTCCACTTTGCTGCCTGAATGTTCTGTGGTCTGGAAAGAAAATAATCTTGGAAGTATGGGAGTGAATTATGTTTTAAGGGAGATGCATAAATCCTTTTGGTGCTCACTAAAACTTTAAATGTGGATGTAGGTAAACAAAAATTTGCTATTCTGGGGATGCAACATAGAACGCTGAGGAAAGTTTAGTTTTTCACTTGGAAACTTTTATTCCTGTGATGCAAAGGTGACCTTTCCACAGCTATCTACTATTATATCTTTACAAACTATATTAATGAATCTCTTAACACCAGTTTTTGATTGTTGTGAGTGCTGGCTGTCAATTCTTGATCAGTGAACAATTGATAGGAAACCTGGATTTGTAGATCCATGATGATATATGTGTTGTTCTACTGTCTCTTTGTATAGAGAGGGAGATGACATTGACAGAAATATTTTTATCTAGATGAAGAGGACTGAATTGTTTTAAAAATCCTGGGGAACCAAATAATTGGAAAAGGTTTAAACAGATGCCTCCCTGATTCACTGGAGTATAAGCATGGGGGGTAAAGAACAACCAGACTTGCAAGAGTCTGTTGTTATACCCAATCTCTAATTTTCCATGGAGCTGATCTTTTGGAGTGGCCCGCTTAATGGGACTGGTTCTTTGATGATTATCTTAATTTGGCAGCAGTGCTTTAATCTTCATCAATAAAGTGTAAATGGTTCATTTGTGTTCCAGGAAAAATATTCAAATCAAACATTTGTTCAAAGATCATTTTAACAATATGGCTGTGAAAATTACAGGCACGTTTTCTTAATCCTGCCTCATCTAATCTAGATCAGGAACCATTTGCTATATCTATATTAGATCCTAATTGAAAATCCATAATGATTTAGCGAAATACCTTTTAAGACTTTTTTTAAAAATAAAAATGTTACTACTGACATTTTTTAAAGTAACTGTTATGTTTGCATGAAGAGTCAGACGCTAAGAGCTTCAGTGAAGAGTTTATATAGTGACTACAGCTCGAATGGACCCAACTTGGCTGGGCTATGGCTGCTACTTATAGCCAGCAGCCGTAATTGCCAGCCAATCAGAGTGCAGGGTTTTCCCGCACTTTTTAAACCAATCATATTTGACATTTTACAAGAACAGTTCAAACTAAACCAATGACATTCAAACCTACATACATAACACCCCTCCCCACTAGGTTCAGTCCATACCAAACCCCAACCTATCTAATGTATTCTTTTAAATAGGTGGGGCTCTTGCGTGTACGTTGAGACCTTCGTGGTTCAGAAGTTTTAACATTCTCACCCAGTGAGAGAGGAAATGTGTCTGGTGACATTTCCTCACTGGGACTTCCTGTGAAAGAAGACCCTGTTTGATTGTTAGAATCTGGTCTCTCCTCCCAACCCATCTCCAGCCCAATGTCAGCCCCCAAGTCAGGTAGTGATGTTCAATCTTCCACTTCTATGGATGGATTTTGGCATTGTGACAGGTTTTGGAATGGTTCCTGTCATAATGGCTCGTTACACATGGGGTTGATTCTTGCTTGCTGATTTTCCTCCTGTTCCTCCCCTTCCCCCCTAGAATTGACATCAGGTGAGGGAATTAGAGAGGAACAACTGCGATGTTCCTGAGAGAACCTGGATCTAAGTTGATCAATGTGCCTGCTCCAGAGGAGTCCATCCTCTGTTTGCACCCTGTAAGAACGAGGGCCTGTCATTTGAGTTATCTCAGCAGGAATCCACAAAGGTTCACCCATAAGGTTCTTAGCATAAACAGAATCACCCACACTGAACGTGCGAACTTTGGAAGTGGAATCTAGTGGTGCGTTGGGTGCGTAAGTGGGATGAAGGCGGTCAAGGAAGACCTAAGTTTCCTACCCATCAACAACTCTGCTGGGGATAAGTTATTAGATGGGTTAGGAATGATGTGCTGAACACTAAGAAGTTTTTCAACTTTCTCAGTGATGTCCCCAGGACCCAGTTGCTGAAGCTTCTCCTTGGTAAAACGCCATGCGTTCAGCCTGGCCGTTAGCCAAAGGGTGCCCAGGGGCAGTAAGGGCATGTTTGATACCCTGTTGTGCTAAATAGGATTCAAAAAGTTTGGATGTAAATTGAGGGCCATTGTCAGAGCAAGAACATCAGGTAACCTGTGGGTTACAAAAGTTTTTGAGCTGTTTGATGACAGCATCAGTTGTGGTGGATGCCATGGGGATTACCTCTAGCCATTTGGAATATGCATCTACTATAATAAGAAAGGTGTGCCCTCATCCAACAATACCAGGAATACCTGGCCACCCTCATGGATAACATTTCCAAAACCTCTCTTTGCAGTTTTGCAGGAATAACCACCCTGTTACCCCACAAAATACATCCTCTTAATACAGATAATTCAGTTTGCCTGGACTTAAAAGGTTGAGCCAGGTGAGGTAGATCTCGAAGAGGCCAACCTTTCTTAATCCAGCCTATAATAGGGGCCAATAAAGTGTCTTTGGCAGTCTCTCTGGCAATTTCAGCAGCATGCACTGGAAGCTTGGCAACAGTTTCTAGGAAAAAGGTGTATGTTTCAGGTTCAAAGTCCTCCTTGTGGCAAGGAAGTGGGCAACGACTCAGTGCAACAGCATGTCCAATTTCCTTGCCAGGCTTGTGGATAAGTTTGTATGAATAAGCAGCAAGAAATTCAGTCCACCTCAGCATTCTTGGTGACAGGATAGTAGGTGTAGGTTTGTCTCCTGCCACAATGCCTAGCAAAGGTTTGTGATCTGTAACAATGGTAAATGTTAAATGTTCTCCAATACAGATATTCATGAAATTTCTTAACAGCTGCAACAATTGCCAAGGCTTCCTTGTCCAATTGGCTGTAATTCCTCTCTGCTTTGGTCAAAGTGTGAGAGTAAAATGCAATAGGGGCTTCTCTCCCACTGGGAAGCCTGTGGCTCAAACCCCCCTCCCCACTCCAAAAGGGGATGCATCACAAGTCAGTACAACAGGCAAATTCTCAGAGAACTGTATCAGTACAGTATCAGACGTGATTAGTCTTTTAATACTGTTAAATGCTGATTGTTCCTTCCTCCCCCAGACCCAAACAGACTTCCTGTCAAGTAATCTGTGTAATGGTTCTGCAATGGTTGCCTTCTGAGGTAGGAACATGTGATAAAAGTTAATAAGTCCAAGGAAGGCTTGCAAATCTGTTTTGCATTTAGGTCTAGGGGCTTCTTTGATTGCTTGAACCTTGGCATCTGTAGGGTGGATGCCATGCTTGTCAATCATGTAGCCCAGGAACTCAACCTTGTCAGTTTTAGGAGTGCATTTTTCTTCCTTGACTTTTAACCCCGCTTTCCTGAATCTGGTAAGGACTTCTCTGAGTCTTTCTTGTAACTGAGTGTCATTTTCAGCAGAGATTAACACATCATCAAAGTAAGGCACTACCCCTGGCAGTCCTTGGAGCATTCTTTCCATAAGGCTTTGAAAGATGCCTGGTGCCACACCTACTCCAAATTGTAACCTTTTACATTTGAAGGCAGCTCTATGAGTCACAATGGTTTGGGCCTCTGCAGTGGCATCATCAACTGTTAGTTGTTGATATGCCTGGGCCAGATCCAATTTGGCAAAGACTGTGAATGTAACAGATAATGCACCACTGGAACTGGGTATGCGCTCTGCTGCAGCGCATGGTTCAGTGTCCCCTTATAGTCTCCACAGATTCTTACTGACCCATCAGTCTTGACTGGTGTGACTATGGGTGTCTCCCATCTGGAGTGGTCAGTGGGCTCTAAAACCCCTTGAGCTATTAATTTGTCTAATTGTGCATCAATTTTTTCCTTTAAAGCAAATGGGACCCTTCTGGGCTTTAAATGAATTGGGGGAACCCTGGGATCTAGGTTGAAAGTGATAGGGGTCCCCATATACTTGCCCAATCCTTCGCTGAAGACCTCTGGAAACTCAGACTTCAAGGCCTCCTCCCATTCAGAGTTGCTCACATGATTGATGCCAGTCACCTCGATGCCTAGTGGATTGAACCACTCAAGTCCCAGCAAGCTTGGGCGGTCCTTGTCCACGATGGTCAGGGGCAAGCGTTTGGTGTGGCCTTTAAACTTCACGTTGAATTCTCTTGTTCCAACTACTGGAATCTTGTTCCTTGGTAGTCTTTAAGAGTCAGTGCTTGCTTCTGGAAATGTTTCTTCTGAATGTTGGGAAGTAGCCTGTGAATAGTGTCCCATGACACCATAGATAAATAGGAGCCTGAGTCCACTTCCATTTGGCAAGGCCTTCCTTCAATGAGTACCTTCACATGTACTTTTCTGCTTTTCAAGGGTGAAGAATGACCAATGGTGACTGTTTGATGAGTTTCATTCTTCCCATTTGCTTCTGAGTTGCGCCCCATTTTCTCACTGAAGTTGTTGGGCTTGAAATCTTTGTCAGGAAACTTTCTTCTGTGTGGAGGAGTTCTGGATGATTTGCAGACTCTTGCTAGATGACCTCTTTTTTCACAACAAAGGCAGATGGTATCAAGAAACTTGCATGTGAGTTGTTGTGGATTTTTCTACATCAGGATGGCTTGAGGCCTTGTTAATTTTCTTCATGGCTGCCGCTGAGGACTTAGTGGCTTCTGCTGAGGAGGCCTCTTCTATGGCCTCCTTTAACGGATCTTAGGTTTTAATAATAATTTGCTCTGAAGCACCTTGTCTTTGAGGCCTAGAACAAACCGATTGCGCATGGCCTCCTCCAAGCTGTTAAACTCGCATACACCCCCAATGTCTCTTAAGCTTGCCACGGTCGTTAACGCTTTCCCCTTGATCCCGGTAAAACTCGTGTCTCTTAATGAGGCACGATACTTGTGGGGCGTAATGGGCTCTTAAAAGCTTTTCTAAATCAGGCCATTCCATTACCTTCACATCTGCAGCTCCCGCCAATGCCTTCGCCATCTTGAAGACTGCCGGACCGCAGTGCATAAGGAAGACCGCCCTTTTCCGCTTCTCGGAGATGTCGGCGAGGTCGTTTCCTTCCAAATACATTTGGAAGCGATCCGCATACCATTCCCAGTCTTCTGCCACCGGATTGAATGGGGTTGGGGGGGTGTTCAGCGCAGCCATCTCACTCTTCTGCTTGTCTTCCGTGTTGTCTTCTCTTCAGGGGGATCCCACCTTCGTCGCCAGTGTTATGTTTGCATGAAGAGTCAGACGCGAAGAGCTTCAGTGAAGAGTTTATTTAGTGACTACAGCTCGAATGGACCCAACTTGGCTGGGCTACGGCTGCTACTTTTAGCCAGCAGCCGTAGTTGCCAGCCAGAGTGCAGGGTTTTCCCACACTTTTTAAACCAATCCTATTTGACATTTTACAAGAGCAATTCAAACTAAACCAATGACATTCAAACCTACATACATAACAGTAACAGTCTAAAAATAAGAATTGATGGTGTCCTCCTCTATGCTTATAGGAGCCCCTTGTACTTCATTTCAAGATTTTCTGGTTTTCCTTAGTTAGTGAGAGATGATTTAAAGGTAACTCTGTTACCTAAAGAGATCCAGCCAGCTGTGGATAATAAGGTGCTAAGAGAAGAGAGATCGAGATTCTAGGTCTCCTAAGACCCAGAAGTTGGCTGGATGATCTTGGGTGGTCACTCCCTCTTAGTCATAATCAGTGTCCTGCTCTGTGTCAAGCCACATGAAAAACAAAACCTCTTGTATCATCATGCATCAACATCTTTGCTGTAGGAGCTATTTGGGGCAGTGACAGAACAGTGGTCCATGCAATGATGCAAGATGAATACCAAGAAGATTTTGCTTCCATCAAAGTGTTAAACACACAGTAGCATTGCAGGCTAATTCTAACTCATTACCAGAAGTTCGATTCTGACCAGTTGAAGGTTGCTCAGCCTTCAATCTTTCTGAGGTCGGTAAAATGAGGACCCAGATTACTGGGGGAAATATGCTGACTCTGTAAATCACTTAGAAAGGGCCATAAAGCATTATGAAACAGTATATATATTTAAGCACTATTGCAAAAGGAACCTAATCTTAATACTCACTTCCCCATTCAAAATAAATCTAAATGTTGCTTTCCTACAGATGCTTATTCTTTTTTATTTTATTTGTCTCTATCTATTTTCTTCCTTCCTTCTCTTCCATGATTAATGATTTTATTGTTTCTACCACTAAAGCCAAATTGTAAAACTTTTTGTAAAAAATAGATTTTTTAAAAAAGTTTATATTACTTCACTTTATTTTGTTCATATCATTCCATTCAGTCCTATGCATGTGGACCATTCTATAGACACATATTTTTGTACTTTCCTCATTTTAACACTCTTCCAAACATTGCAGTAAAGGTCTCATTAGGGTTGTAGCCTTCTAGACAAACCTGACCAGTCAAGCTGCAAGCAGTGAAGCAAGTAAACAGCAGATTTAAAACCCACAAAGGCATTTTCCTTTTTATCTTGTCACTGTTGACTCATGAACATGGTAGATCAAAGTTGTACATCCTGCGATTGCATCCTCATTAGCTACAAGAAAGGTCAGTCTGTATACAACACCACAGCATATGTCGGATTAAAGAATCAGTATTATTACTATTTTTAAGATACAGTATCTTTGGGATATATTTCATTAAACCATTTTGTTTCAAATACAGATGATAATCAGAAGTTGACCTTTACAACAAAAGAAATTTTTTCCCTGACATTTTATGACAGGGATAAAAAGAAAGCTGGTTCCAGTGTGCTGCATTGTAGAATTTATCTGTATAATTGGAATATAACACAAGTGAAAAAGATTACTTTCCTGTACTTCACAGTATCTCTAAAATGTATGAGACAGGTGTTTATATCAGCTAAAATGATGAGAAGATGGCACTCAACCTATGTAGACTTTTCTTTAGCTTTCTTAACCTGATGAACACCAGAATGTTTCATACTCAAAGTTTGATTCAAGGATTCTTCTATCAATCTTGGTTTCAAATAAATAGTTGCTATTATTACTATGGTTGGCTGCACAGTCAACCAGATGTTAGACTGTATTGGCAGTTTTATCCACCTAGGAGTCTTTCCCAAGAATCTGAGATAGGCAGACAGATATTTATTTATATATCAAATTTGGAAACCATCCAGAGTGACTCTGGGTGATATACATTTAAAACATAAAACCATATACATCCCTACAAATTGTTTCTTTTCTAGATTCAGCCTTCATCATTGTTGTTTTCAAGAACATTCCTTGATTGACTTCCTTCAGCAAAGGTTCTTGGCTTTTCTTAATACAGTCATTCAGGTCATGCTTTTTTATTATTAGAAAGTATCACTGCTTCTTATAGAAAGCCAGCAAGGAATAGTGGTTAGGAAGCTGTCTAAAAGTAGGAAGATCAGGTTTTTGTCTTCTCAAAGACACATAAACCATATGGGGAACTTTAGGCCTGCCACTTCTATCCATTGAAGATTATGGATCACAATTGTCCAATAAAGATAATGAAACTGCCATTCAAGATGGCTGCACACATGGATGCTGCAGCTGGGCACTCCTTCTGAGGTAACTATATTGAATTCTACTGTATAGTGCAATATTAATGCAATATCAGTTTTTCAATTCAATTATATAGAATGTGAAGAATGTTTGTTTGTATTTTATTTTTATAGTTATAATGTACACTGAAGATTACATTTAATTTCATTGTACAAGGCAATGACACTAACCTAATCTAATCTAACCTAACCTAACCTAACCTAACCTAACCTAAACTAAACTAAATTAAACTAAACTAAACATAATTCACCATACTGGTTCAGTGTGGATTAACCAATTAATGTTTTTCACTTTTCCAGTCTAGGGAGGGGGGAGAGAGGGGGAGGGAGGGAGGGAGAAAGAGAGGAGGGGGAGTCCAAATTCTCCCAGCCAGCTTCCATGCCTAAGAGAGGAATAGAACCTAGGTTTTCCTGCCTTTAACCCTGGGTCACATTGGCTGTAAGACAAATGTTATACATCTTTCTAGGTAAGTTTGAGTTTATGCTTAACTGTTCAAATGGTTAATTCATCATATAAATACACATTGGATTCATATAATGAATGAATCATCATTGTTTGACAGTAAGACCCTAAATGTTCTCTGTGAACGAAACTTTGAATGAATGAATGCCATGTAACTGCTGCTATGCAATGCTTTCCAAAGAATCATCATGCAATTTTGTATCAGATCACACTGAAATACTTCTTTAAAAAGATCTAACCATTTTTGTTGTAGCTGCTGCATTCTGTGGCCCTTTGTGTATCTGATTGGTTTGTGCCTCAGTAAACACATAAATGGACTCTATCATTAAAAGAAATGTTTGAGCCATTCAAACATTGTGATGTGGCAGTTTGGTTTTCCTGTATAGTTTTTGCTAGTTAAAATATGTGATCTGAAAGAAATTGTCAGAAACATTTCTCATTTCAGCTCATAGCATTGAGAGGCGAAGAGAAGGATGGAAAAAAGAAAGAAGTAATTCGAGCTTGGAATATTCAGGCTGATTTAGGAGTCTCTCCCAAACTTTTCATGAGGTATTTATTTGAGTTCAACACTTCTTGAGTGAAGAGGAAAATTAAGTGGCATTTTGTATGTAATCCGATAACCCTGAATATATCAAGAAAAAAAGACAAAACCAAGATGATAGCTAAAATAATCTCAGAACCATCACAACAATCTTGTGCTCTCCCCTTTGAAGTCATTCAAAAATGTTGGTTTCTCTTTTCCTAGGTAACCCACACCTCTTCCTTTCACTGATCCTCTTTGTAATGCTGCTGCTTTTGTTTTTCTGGGAGCAGCCTGATCTGATCTAATCTGCTCTGTCTTCTTATATTGAAATTAACAAGCCATATACCCTGAGGCACAGGCTGTATCTATGACAGTGAAGCACAAATGAACTTGAGCATGAGGTCAATCAACTGCACAAAATACATCACACAGTTATTCCAAGCCTCATACTGTGTCTGTAATTGCCCCTTGTTCTGTCATTAGAGCTCCCCTACAAGTCATTATTTTGAGTCAGCAAAGCTGCAGGGAGCATTCAGCCCAATGGTTAGCAGAAAGCCCGATAGATAATATAAATATCTCCCTATAGTGGCATACAAGAAGCAGGTATTTAGATTAGCCCTTCTAAAGTGTGCAGCTGTTTAGTCCCTTTATGAAACAAAAGCAAAGCTATAATTGTGAAATATTCAATGCAGAGCCCCATAAGCTGCTGATTCTTCTAAGGAAAGGAGGAGAAAACTGACCCCATGTCCTCTATTATGGTTCTAAATCCAGCTTTAAGGATTGTAAGCAGTGAAATGCTAAGCAACAGCAAAAAAAGGGAAAAAAGAATCACGAAAGTCTGATAAAGGTTGCTTTGTATTACTGTTTAAGTGAACTTATTATTCACAAAGGAATGCCTGTTACATGCAAATCACAGGATGATTAATTGATTGGGGTTAGGGGTACACTGATTTGTATCCTAGGCAGGCTGACTTTCAAACAAAGCACTGCTTTAAAAAATACAGCAAAGGATAAGTGATGAAAATGGTAATCTGATTAGAGAACAAAAGCTAGTATTTCCCTACAATGAAAACTGTGCCAATGACATATGGTTCCCTCTATCCCAAAGAGACTTTTGAACAATATTTTAGGATCCATAATCCATAAAGTAACTGTGGAAAAGAGCAAATCCAATAAAAACAAAACAAATATATAACTGAAATAGCAGAATATGATTCTTTTACATCAGAAATGACAATTTCACAACAATTTCTGGAGGGGCGTGTTGGACTGCAGACCTCAGAAATACAGTTTGTATATCTCTGCAATATATAAAGGCAAAAATCACATCTCCCATTATCCTACATATTCTTCTTATATTGTAAGGAAGAAGAAACTCTAACCTAATTTTCTCTTTCCCCCTCCCCCACTTTCCCAATATGCGCTATATTTTGAAATATATTACTGTGGATGTTTTCAAATTTGTTTTCAGAATATTATTTTATTTTTCTGTTCTCCTTTGTGGAACTACAGGTAAAGTTAAACTAAGAAGAGGAAGTATAGAAAAACAAGGAGCAAACATAACTAAGGCCAAGAAATGAGAAAAATATGAAGGAAAGCTTGGTAAATGCCATATCAGGACGAGACGAGACCAGACCAGATCTGATCTGGATTTGGATGCAGACCCAGATCCAGATGCAGACTCGTGGAATTTGCTAAATTAGCTTTTAAAAAATTATTAGCATAGCTATTCTGTAAGCAACATTAACATAAAGAAAAGAAGAGAAAAATAGTTCTTTTTAGATTGTGGTTGATAGAATTGCAATAAGAGAATTCCTCCCTGTGTATTGCTTCTGAATCCCAGTTCAGCTGGATTGCTCTGCAGATGCAAGTCACTGCATTTCTGTATATAAGTGAATCTTCCTTGTCCTGAATAGAAATTGAACAGAGCACATGTCAAGAAGTGAGATTCCCCTGCATTCACTCCTAAGCTTTTGTGTATACAATGAGCTAGAATAACCTCCGTGAACTGAATTATTCTTCTGTACCATGGTTCAGTGAAGATCATTATATTCTAGCACAGCTTGAATGATTTTAATGCCAAAAAGCATCAGCAAGAAATACAAATGTTACAAAAATATTGAAACAATACATTTTAAAAAGAAATATACCACAAGACCCTACATTCTTACTTTACCTCGTCTCCAAGGTCAACAATACCCGCTTATTGAAAATTAAAATGCTTTATGTGTGAATTTTGTTAGGTAACAGTTCTGACGTGAACACTGTTGAAGTTACATTCACTTTTCTTGAAAGGAAAAAAAAATCCAGGCCTGGAATAGATTGTTGGCTGATTAACAATGAAAAAGCCATTTTTAAAAATCTCATGTAATGGAAGTGACGAAGTTAGTCAAGTGTGCTTTTCATTCATGTTCCCATGAATGGTCTTACTAATATTAAATTAAATTATGGCAGCAAAAATTGTGCCTGGTAAAATAGAAGCAAATTAGTTGTTTGCACAAAATATAGTGTATATCCACAAGCAAAAAGAATTCATGGCACCCAGAAAAACAAAGGGAAAAAAAGGGGAAAAAAGAAAGTCTGAATACTTTCTTCATAGGCACAATATTATGGCTTATTTTATTTGTGATGGACGCTTGTTTCATGACTCATCTTGAACAGAGTCCTTACCTTGAAGATAAAATAATTGTAATTATTACATAGAGAGGAATCTAGTAATCAAGAACAACACTCATCTTTTATGATGTTCCATCACTTGTGTATGATATTGCAATCTAAGCATAAAACAGGTGGAGTTTTCATCACAACATTGTGAAGTTTGTGTTTTCATTTGTTCTCATTACTTCTTCATAGATGCCCATATACAAGTCTCTATGGTATCTGTTAAATTTGCACGAAGAGTCAAACGCAGAGTGCTTCAGTGAAGAGTTTATTAGTGACTACAGCTCATAACAGACCCAATTTGGCTGGGCTGCGGCTGCTACTTATAGCCAGCAGCCGCCAGCCAATCAGAGTGCAGGGTTTTTCCGCACTTTTAAACCAATCATATTTGACATTTTACAAGAACAGTTCAAACTAAACCAATGACATTCAAACCTGCATACATAACACCCCTCCCACTAGGTTCAGTCCATACCAAACCCCAACCTATCTAATGTATTCCTTTAAATAGGTGGGGCTCTTACGTGTATGTTGAGACCTTCGTGGTTCAGAAGTTTTAACGTTCTCACCCAGTGAGAGAGGAAATGTGTCTGTTGACATTTCCTAGTTGGACTTCCTGTGAAAGAAGACCCTGTTTGATTGTTAGAATCTGGTCTCTCCTCCCAACCCATCTCCAGCCCAATGTCAGCCCCCAAGTCAGGTAGTGATGTGCAATCTTCCACTTGTAAGGATGGATTTTGGCATTGTGACAGGTTTTGGGATGGTTCCTGTCGTAATGGCTCGTTACACATGGGGCTGATTCTTGCTTGCTGATTATCCTCATGCTCCTCCCTTCCCCTAGAAAAGGCATTAGGTATGGGAACTAGAGAGGAACAATTGTGATGTTCCTGAGGTAATCTGGATGTTAACTGATCAATGTGCCTGCTCCAGAGGACACCACCCTCTGTTTGCACCCTGTAAGAACAAGGGCCAGTTATTTGAGTTATTTCAGCAGGAATCCATGAAGGTTCACCCATAAGGTTCTTAGCATAAACAGAATCATCCACACTGAACGTGCGAACTTTGCTAGTGGAATCAAGTGGTGCGTTGGGTGCATAAGAGGGATGAAGGCAGTCAAGGGGAGACCTAAGTTTCCTGCCCATCAACAACTCTGCTGGGGATAAGTTAGTTGATGGGTTAGGAGTGATGTGCTGAACACTAAGAAGTTTTTCAACTTTCTCAGTGATGTCCCCAGGACCCAATTGCTGAAGCTTCTCCTTGGTACAATGTACCATGCATTCAGCCTGGCCGTTAGCCGAAGGGTGCCCAGGGGCAGTCAGGGCATGTCTGATGCCCTGTTGTGCTAAATAGGATTCAAAAAAGTTAGATGTAAATTGAGGGCCATTGTCAGAGACAAGAACATCAGGTAACCCGTTGGTTACAAAAAGCTTTTTGAGCTGCTTGATGACAGCATCAGTTGTGGTGGATGCCATAGGGATTACCTCTAGCCATTTGGAGTATGCATCTACTCAGTTGTGGTGGATGCCATAGGGATTACCTCTAGCCATTTGGAGTATGCATCTACTATAATAAGGAAGGTGTGCCCTCTGGTAGGGCCAGCGAAATCAATGTGAATCCTAGACCATGGGCCCCTAGGACATTCCCATTCATGTTTGGGGGCAAGAGGTGGGGCAGGCCTGACTACCTGACAGTTGGGACAAGATGCAACTCAGTTTTCAACCATTTGTCAATACCTGGCCACCACATAACTCCTGGCCAATCCTTCATCCTTACAATACCAGGATGACCCTCATGTAACATTTCCAAAACCTCTCTTTGCAGTTTTGCAGGGATAATCACCCTGTTACCCCACAAAATACATCCTCTTAATACAGATAATTCAGTTTGCCTGGACTTAAAAGGTTGAGCCAGGTGAGGTAGATCTCGAAGAGGCCAACCTTTCTTAATCCAGCCTATAATAGGGGCCAATAAAGTGTCTTTGGCAGTCTCTCTGGCAATTTCAGCAGCATGCACTGGAAGCTTGGCAACAGTTTCTAGGAAAAAGGTGTATGTTTCAGGTTCAAAGTCCTCCTTGTGGCAAGGAAGTGGGCAACGACTCAGTGCAACAGCATGTCCAATTTCCTTGCCAGGCTTGTGGATAAGTTTGTATGAATAAGCAGCAAGAAATTCAGTCCACCTCAGCATTCTTGGTGACAGAATAGTGGGTGTAGGTTTGTCTCCTGCCACAATGCCTAACAAAGGTTTGTGATCTGTAACAATGGTAAATGTTCTCCCATAAAGATATTCATGGAATTTCTTAACAGCTGCAACAATTGCCAATGCTTCCATGTCCAATTGGCTGTAATTCCTCTCTGCTTTGGTCAAGGTGCGAGAGTAAAATGCAATAGGGCCTTCCGTCCCGCTGGGAAGCCTGTGGCTTAAACCCCCCCCCCCCACTCCAAAGGGGGATGCATCACAAGTCAGTACAATAGGTAAATTCTCAGAGAACTGTATGAGTGCAACATCAGACATGATTAGTCTTTTAATACTGTTAAATGCTGATTGTTCCTTCCTGCCCCAGACCCAAACAGACTTTTTATCAAGTAATCTGTGTAATGGTTCTGCAATGGTTGCCTTCTGAGGTAGGAACATGTGATAAAAGTTAATAAGTCCAAGGAAGGCTTGCAAATCTGTTTTGCATTTTGGTCTAGCGGCTTCTTTGATTGCTTGAACCTTGGCATCTGTAGGGTGGATGCCATGCTTGTCAATCATGTAGCCCAAGAACTCAACAGTCAGTTCTAAGAGTGCATTTTTCTTCCTTGACTTTTAACCCCGCTTTCTTGAATCTGGTAAGGACTTCTCTGAGTCTCTCTTGTAATTGAGTGTCATTTTCAGCAGAGATTAACATCATCAAAGTAAGGCACTACCCCTGGCAGTCCTTGGAGCATCCTTTCCATAAGGCTTTGGAAGATGCCTGGTGCCACGCTTACTCCAAACTGTAACCTTTTACATTTGAAGGCACCTCTATGAGTCATAATGGTTTGGGCCTCTGCAGTGGCATCATCAACTGTTAGTTGTTGATATGCCTGGGCCAGATCCAATTTGGCAAAAACTGTACCCCTGCCAAGTGAATGTAATAACTGATGCACCACTGGAACTGGATATGTGCTCTGCTGAAGTGCATGGTTCAATGTCCCCTTATAGTCCCCACAGATTCTTACTGACCCATCAGTCTTGACTGGTGTGACTATGGGTGTCTCCCATCTGGAGTGGTCAGTGGGCTCTAAAACTCCTTGAGCTATTAGTTTATCTAATTGTGCATCAATTTTGTCCTTTAATGCAAATGGAACCCTTCTGGGCTTTAAACGAATTGGGGGCACCTTGGGATCTAGGTTGAAAGTGATAGGGGTCCCCATATACTTGCCCAATCCGTCGCTGAAGACCTCTGGAAACTCAGACTTCAAGGCCTCCTCCCATTCAGTGTTGCTCACGTGATTGATGCCAGTCACCTCGATGCCTAGTGGATTGAACCACTCAAGTCCCAGCAAGCTTGGGCGTGTCCTTGTCCACGATGGTCAGGGGCAAACATTTGGTGTGGCCTTTGAACTTCACGTTGAATTCTCTTGTTCCAACTACTGGAATCTTGTTCCCTGGTAGTCTTTAAGAGTCAGTGCTTGCTTCTGGAAATGCTTCTTCTGAATGTTGGGAAATAGCCTGTGAATAGTGTCCCATGACACCATAGATAAATAGGAGCCTGAGTCCACTTCCATTTGGCAAGGCCTTCCTTCAATGAGTACCTTCACATGTACTTTTCTGCTTTTCAAGGGTGAAGAATGACCAATGGTGACTGTTTGATGAGTTTCATTCTTCCCATTTGCTTCTGAGTTGCGCCCCATTTTCTCACTGAAGTTGTTGGGCTTGAAATCTTTGTCAGGAAACTTTCTTCTGTGTGGAGGAGTTCTGGATGATTTGCAGACTCTTGGTAGATGACCTCTTTTTTCACAACAAAGGCAGATGGTATCAAGAAACTTGCATGTGAGTTGTTGTGGATTTTTCTACATCAGGATGGCTTGAGGCCTTGTTAATTTTCTTCATGGCTGCTGCTGAGGACTTGGTAGCTTCCGCTGAAGAAGCTTCTTCTATGGCGTCCTTAAGCGTGATCTTAGGTTTCATTAATAATTTGCTCTGCAAAACATTGTCTTTTAGGCCTAGAACAAATCGATCGTGCATGGCCTCTTTAAAGTTGATAAACTCACATGCACCCCCAATGTCCCTTAAACTTGCCACGAAGTCATTAACGTTTTCACTTTCCCCTTGATCCCGATGGTAGAATTCATGTCTCTTAATGTGGCACGATACTTGTGGCGCGTAATGGGCTCTTAATAACTTTTCTAAGTCGGGCCAGTCCATTACATTCATGTCTGCAGCTCCCACCAATGCCTTCGCCATCTTGAAAACGGTTGGACCGCAGTGGGTGAGAAAGACCGCCCTCTTCCACTTCTCGGAAATGTCAGCAAGATCATTTCCCTCCAAATACATTTGGAAACGATCTGCATATGAGTCCCAGTCTTCTGCCGTCGGATCGAACGGGCTGGGGGTGTTCAGCGCGCCATCTCTCTCAGCTTTTTCTCCGCATTGTCTTCTCTTCGGGAAGGATCCCACCTTCGTCGCCAGTGTTAAATTTGCATGAAGAGTCAAACGCAGAGTGCTTCAGTGAAGAGTTTATTAGTGACTACAGCTCATAACAGACCCGATTTGGCTGGGCTGCGGCTGCTACTTATAGCCAGCAGCCGCAGTTGCCAGCCAATCAGAGTGCAGGGTTTTTCCCACACTTTTTAAACCAATCATATTTGACATTTTACAAGAACAGTTCAAACTAAACCAATGACATTCAAACCTGCATATATAACAGTATCATAATGTAATGCAAAGTAGATAATGCTTGTAAATTCCTAGTATTAATCACCTTGTATAGATCAGACTCTGTTATGGAGACATCATAAATCTAAACTGAAGAATTGAACTTTCCTGAACTATTCAGAAGAAAACCCATTTTATTTATACATCTATTGTATACATAGTTTTTTTTTAAACAAAAGCCAAATCAAACAATCTTAAATTATTTGCATGAAATCCAATGGTCCCTGAAATCTTCTATAATGGACAATGGAGGTCCACTGCAGAAGAACTCCTGGATGTTGGTAGACTTATTTGTTTCCCTAAAGATAATGTAATATTAAAAAGAAGACCATTACATTGAAATACAGAGGTGGTATTCAGCAGGTTCTGATCAGTTCTGGAGAACCGGTAGTGGAAATTTTGAGTAGTTTGGAGAACTGGCAAATAACACCTCTGACTGGAGATTTTACAGTATCCTTCCCCTGCCACGCCCACCAAGCCACACCCACAGAACCAGTAGTAAAAAATAATTGAATCCCACCACTGGTGAAATAGATATTGTATATTATGTTTCCCATATTTTGAGTACTGGCTCACCAAATTAAGGACCCTGATAAGTGGCAGTTTCTGTCGCTGCTAAGACTGTTTTGTTTTCTTTTTAAATCCTTGAGATAGCTTTTGTGTTATACCTTTCCCTGTTTTCATCCAATTACTTCCTTGGAACAGTGCAAGTGCTATATTCCTTTGTGACTTTATTTAGCATCTTCCTGAGAATTTGACTCAGCATATCTTCTCCAGGTCCTGGGTTCTATAGTAGGATAAATCTTGTTAGGCTCAAAAATGCAGAAGAAACTGCATACTTTGTTTTAGCCTGTGCTGCACATTTTATATCTACTCGCTTATCACTTATCAAACAAAGAAAGGCATTCTCCTTTAAGAAAGGAGTTGGGTTGTATCCCAAAAATTGTAAGCCATCCTGAGTCTTCGGAGAAGGGCGGCATATAAATGTAATTAAAAAAAAACAAGGTTATCAGTTTTGGCACATTAAACAGTTTTGTTCACCTTCAATAACTGCTGATTTTAAAATGTCCCCGTATTATTCATGAATTTTTAGTGTCATCACTTACAGAATCTGTAATCAATATTGCGAGCTTTAACATGTATAATACTTAACTTTGGTATATATTGTCTTCTAGATGCTTTACACCAAAGCACATAATTTTGATTATGATGACTCCCCATTTAAAGCCACCCAAGTGGTTGGTTTGCTGCTGTTTTAGTAATATCATTTTTTTTAAAGAAAGGAGATCACCAGCTTTCCTTGAAAGTATCCATGTGAATTTCATCTGATAATAGATCACCTTTCATAATTTGTGCTGTCAAAAGTAAGCTGCATTTAAAAAAAAGATCATAGATCAAACTTTTGGTTCTACAGCCTGTTCCTATAGAATTTATTGATTGATCTTTTCCAAAGTAACTGTTGCATTCTGATGAAAAGTGCTATTCGAGACAGAGACATGCCATTTTGTTTCCTGGCAAGAAACAATTTAAGAGTAATATTTCTATCTTTGTGGGCTAAAGACATCTCTTTACAGTAATTACCCTTTTGATGTTGTTTTTAAACACATACTCATCCAAGGTATATATATATTTGCTCCTATTCTTTCCTCAGCTTTGGGAGTTGGGCGGCATACGAGTTTAATTAAATAAATATATAAACTTTCTGTCTTTTTGGGATCAAATAATCCAAATACTCCTTCAGTTATTTTGGAGTTCTTATTTTTAGTAGAAAAGACTCAGTAAGTGGTAGGACCTAGCTGACCTTGAATGATTACAGAAGCTAAGCATGATTTTTCCAGTTTTGTATCTGAATGGGAGACCCCCTGGGAATTTCCACAGAGGTAGTTAGACTGGGAATTTCTTTTTAAAGGTCCTTGAAGAAGACAATGCTTCTTCCTTAATGGTGCCCAGAAAACCACATGGATGTAGTTACCAGGTGTAAAGCGTATCTCAGGAGCATCTTTGCTTTTATTCATAGTGAATCCAACAGTATTATACATCTCTTTGTTACCCTGCTGTGAAATGGAATACTCTGAATGGACAAATCTATATCATGTTTTTTTTCTTCTGGTTGTCTAAAAGCTACTTTTCTTTGATTGTAGTCTGGAGGTCACTCAACACTTGACATTCACTTTAAAAGACGTTTCCTAACAGCTAAGCATTGCCCATTTTATTGTACATGCAGGCAGTAAAAACATGTCCTTGTGTAGCCAGCTGCAAACAGAATGAAAGTAAACAAGTTGAAGTGCATCAGAAGGTTTTACCTTAATTGCAGGAAATATGATTTTTCTGTATGTTCTGTTTCCTACCTCATTTGGCTCCTTCACATGTCAGTCCAGAAACCCAACATTATCAGATATTTTTCCCCTCCCCATAGGCCTACACTAGCAAGAGAGAAATAGAGGTTGTACAATTTGCTGAAATGTTTCACTATTTAGTGCCTGAAAAATGTAAGTAACTTTCATAATGCATAGCAATAAATACAAGAAAGAATAAACAATTAAAACCAACACTACATTGTCATAGAGACCTCTACAGTCTTCTCCTATGGTGGCATGCTCTGCAAATGTTAG
The DNA here is from genome assembly GCA_009733165.1 of Naja naja. NCBI lineage: Eukaryota > Metazoa > Chordata > Lepidosauria > Squamata > Elapidae > Naja > Naja naja. The sequence goes on along the minus strand of CM019149.1, from coordinate 118,520,028 downwards.
ATGTCTAAGGTTTCTTCAACTCCCAAGACTGACAAATGTTCTTTTCCTATGTTATGAACAGAATTGGTGTTCTCATTCTGGCGGTCACCAAATGCTTTGCTTTCGGTGATTATTTCTTATGCAATAGATAATTCTTGCGCACAGAGTTGAAATTAAGTAGCCTTTTTTCATGCTGTTTCTTCATTCCATTATCTTAACAAGATCAAATTTTACCTTGCTTTCTTATATGTAGGTCTAGAATTTTCCTGAGGGGTTTTTATGGAGAGAGGCAGGAAACTTTCCTTAAGCTGCAGATACTTCCTTCTTGTGTGTTGTGACTTATATAGATACATAATGCTGAACTCTAAAATAATAAATTTCTCTGTTAGCATTTAGAATCCTTGCTTAACAAGGATTCTTGCTTTGCTTATACTCAAAAGAGAGCAAAAGATCTTTGATGTCCCTCCTGCTTGCCCTCAGAAGTTATGGGCGCACCATCACTTGAGACTTTCAAGAAGAGATTGGACTTCCATGTGTCAGAAATGGTCTCCTGCTTGGGCAGGGGGTTGGACTAAATGACCTACAAGGTCCCTTCCAACTCTGATTGTCTGTTTATCTGTTAACTGTGCTTTTCATGAAGCCAACTAACTTACTGTTGTTGAAATTGTGTCTTTACTAACCAAATTGGATTAGTTACTGTGATTGCAGTAAAACCTGCCACTCCTGCTGAGGTCATATGTACTTGAGTAGAATTTGGCTCAAATATGTTATTCATACTTTCTTTGAACTTAAGTTGCAAAATATAACACTCTGGATGGAGCCACGCCTACCAAGTTAGGACCTAGTCCTCTGAAAAATGACCGGGACCCTCATTTTGTAAGATCATCTTAAAACAATGGAAAGCCCATGGAGAAACTCAAAACACTTGCACCATTCACAGTATTCAGAAGAACTTCAGAAATGTAGAGAGTAATAGATGATGATTACAATTGTGTTTTCAGAACTTCTAGTAGACATGTCAAGATTGCAGCTACCTTGCCTCCACATCTCCAGCAAATAAATGGATCACAGTATCTTTTCAGCTCATTCTCTCTTATTCTTTTCTCTGGTGAGAGGGAGGGAAGGAGGGGGTGAGGAAGGGCAGGAGATGGTATTGGGCGCTTCCTTCCTCTATCTATTCCTTTGTCTCTGTTATTGAAATAACAGCAAATCCTCAAGCCTAAATCACCTTGTTCTGAAGCCATTGCAACTTTCCAGTCAGAAGGCATTGGAGCTGAAGTATCATTTTTTCCCTCCTTTTTATTGTTTTTTTGGGGGTGGGGTGGGAGAGGAGAGAGAAATAGAAATGCTTCTTTACTTTGGAATGCTGAGCACTTGGTCACTTTTAAGGGAGCCAAAACAAATCTTCATGTTGTAATAACTACCTCTTAAGTGAATTAACCTTGTTTCCCCCCTGGGCTCATGTTAAAGGAAGAGAAATTGTTACCTATTACCTGGCAGAATTATGACACTTGACTTGTAGTGTGCAAAAATTCATATTGGCTTTGGGGAGGCAGGAGCAGACAGAAGCTTATTTTCAGAGCGTAGCAAGCAAGTGTTTTGCACTTTAACCTTCTTAAGTAGAATAACATGCTGGAAATATATGAAATGAATGCAGAATTCCCTGTGGGCACAATCTGTAGAATCACTTCACGGTGCAATTATATTTATGAAAACAAATCTCTAACATTCTTATGTAATTTAGTTGCAGTTCAGGACACAACATCGGCTGAAAAGTGGAGACAGTCATTATTAATTTAATCAGCAGCCCCAAAGCTATTGCAAATATGAATGACTTTGGCCTTACAAGTGTAATGTGCAGCGTGTATGAAATTCTGAGCACTGCTCTCTTTGAAACTTAGGAGGAAAGTGATCAATTTTTTACAGGGCTAATTAAAATTTAAGATTAAAATACAAGATCAAAAGAATTCTCTGCTATCGATGTTTTAAAAAGAAGCCTCTTGGAAGAAACTTGGTGTCATGTCTTTCTCCCCTAGAGACCTAACTTAGAACTACTGACTACACAGGAATAGATCTCCCTGGTTTGTTTTGTGTTTGAAGTTGAATTTACTAGTGTCTATTTTCTTCTTTGTGGATTGTCATCCTGAAACCATCTTTTACTGAAAAGGAATCAATCCGACTTCTTTGAAAGGTCCATATTCAACAACTCAGCCTTGAGACAGGACACAGCCCATGCTATTATAATTGCATAACAAGCTTAAAAGACTTTATCCTTTGTCAAAAACTAATACAACTTATTCCCAACAACTTTAGACAATGTATAGAAATTTGCATTGGGGTTTGGTATAAAAATATCACTCAATTACCAACAGTTGTTAATTCTGTGCCCCATAACATTGCCAAATGTTAACAAGACATTTAAGAAGTAATATAAAATGAAGAGAACAAGGCATATACATTGTTTTGTGTCAGGTCCTTAGGCTTTAATGTTTCTTAGATCATTCTTTGTCTATATGGCATGCCTATATCACACAGGTATGTTTGGCACTATCCAGCCTGATAAAGGAGATTAATATTAGAACAGGAAAAGACTTCAGGAAGTAATTTAACCTACCACACAAAATTGATTGTAGGCATCCATTTTAAAAACCACTTAGATATAATGTCGTCAAGACATAAAGTTGCTTTTACACTTAATCAACAGTGCCCCAATCAATGTATTATAGTTGTAATTTATCAGAGATTATTATAGACTAACCACCATAATGTTATTAAGTATTTTAATAGCAATTTACTGAAGCTATTTCATTAGGATGATAACATATTAAAGTCTTTAAGAGCTTAACAAAATTTTCAAGAATGAAAAGTTAACTAAATGGTGAGGAAACATGGAAAAAAATTAAAATAGTGCAGATTATATTTCAGCATTGCAAGAAATCTTATCTTGCAACATCAGTAGTGAAGAACAGTAGTTGAAGATGAGTCATAAAATAATGTGTACTAATTTCCAAAAGTTAGGAAATCATCTGCCTATAGACAAAGGAGCATATGGTGTAATTCCTAAGACTAATATTTCAGGCCACTGTAGCTGAACATACCTAAATATTTTCTGTCCATTCTAAGACAGAATGGAATCTAATTCTCCAATCCAATCATTTGACAGTTCACAGATAATGTTAGGATATTCTGTTTTAAGTTAACTACTTATAGAGGGCTGTAAAACACTATGATGTAGTATATAAGCTTAAGTGCTATTGCTATTGTTGTGCCGTAAAGCAAAGGGGCATCTGCTTTTCAGCTTGAAAACAGAGATATTTCCCCTTTTTCTTCCTATCATGCTATGTGAACTGTTTCTGCTCTTTCATCAATGGGGAGCAAATTTCTAACACAGAAGACATGCTCCTTTCTCAATGGTGAAATTGGTCATGAAAAATACATCCCAGTTTTGTTCATCATTAATGGCACTTTGGATTTATAAACTATTGTAAACTGGCAAATGATGTATCTACCATCCAAGAAGATTTGTTCCTAAGAAAGCAAATGGTTATTTGTTTTACCACCAAAAACATTGTGGCAATCCCTGTAGCCATATATACATGGATTAAAACTATTTTCTTCTGGATATGTTATTAATATTCTAAGACAGTCAATATCCTGGTCTTGTACATGACATAACAATGAAAACATCTAATAAATAATATTTGCTGATCAAGTTAACAGAGTATGCCTTATTAGAGCACTGATTAAGAGGGCATTGGGACTTGGAATTATTTTCATTTCAGTGGTGTTTACATAAAACTTAGCTTCAACTAATAAATGCACTGAGCATTAACAAAAGACCTTCAGTTTGCTGAAATGGTCACAAATGAGTTTCTGGGGAGTGGAGATCAATAAGAAGCTGTTCAGGAAACAATACTTCTTTAGAAAGCAAATATTATCAGTTAGATGGATAAGTGACAGATAGATGAATTAGATAGATAGATAGATAGATAGATAGATAGATAGATAGATAGATAGATAGAGTAACTAGATAGACAGACAGACAGGCAGACAGATAGTTTTGTCTATAATTGAAATACAGCTGATTAACTTTTAAGGCAACTTTTATCTGATTCAGAATTAAAAGAAATTGAGCCTCCTCCAATATCTTACTAATCAAGGCAGAACAACCTAAAAGCAAGAAAAATAGCTTAAATATTCTACAAAAAAGAAGATACTTTGCAGATCATGACATTCCTAACTCTCCCTAAATACTGAGTCTGTCTAAAGTAACTTCCTTTTCTGGTTTCAACCTTTTTTCTTCCTGGTTTGTGCTTCCATATTTTTCAGCTAATAGTTGACAGCTTCTTAAACTCTATAAGGGCTGATTATTACCCTTACTTTAAAATTGGGCTTGGACCATTTATTCTGGCTTTATTGCTGAACTGCCACACTGTCTTTCTTTTTGCCTTCGGACAAAACTTTACCAGAGTTCTTGAACTTCCAACAAATGACTATCAGTTGTATTGGATAGTAATACAACTGTTAACCAGCATGATGTAGCAGATATCCTATAAAGAAAACAAATAAGATGTACTCTTTAACTATGAATTTAGAGAATGCTATGCTGGACAATATTTTTTATCCTCTGACTTCATTGTTAAATTCTCTCCCAAAATAGCAAAATTCAATCTTTTACTGCAACTAAAATAATAGTTGTCCTAGTCCTCCAATGAATAACATCTATCTTGAAAAGTTCCTAGTGCTATAGCCAGTGATTGTTGGAAGCAGACTAGTAGTTGTTTTTGAACTTTGACCTAATTCAAAATTGTTTATCCTTATTGTTAAGTGGGCACACAGAAGGAAGAGGCAGGACCGTAGGATTGCAGGAAAACTGTTCATTTTAAGGTTCGTAAAAAAAGTGCCTAGCTGCAACAGCCACTGATGGAGCTTCATTATTTCTGCCAGTGGCTGGACCAATGAGTGGAGTCTGTCATCCGACCCCACTCTGCATACCACGTACATGCATATTAATGAGTCATCATTGAATATTTAACACTTATACACATTTGTTTAATCAATAAATAAATATTACTACCTGACCCATCCTAATATGCCATTTGTAAACTGCCCAGAGTCACTCCCTACAGAGATTTTACACTTCTGAAGACAGGCTGAGAAGAAAGTAGGCATCCTAGCTGGCTCATCTACTTTTGGAAGCATAGATGAGAAGGTTAGACCATGCTTGAGAAAGCTTGAGCTAGTGTCCCTAACTGCTCACTTTCTACCTTCCCTTAGCTAGACAAGAGAGGCAAAATGTGGTTGTTGTTGTTGTGGTGGTGGTGGTTTAGCTTTGTATGTGGACTTTCCTCCAAAAGTGCAACATGGTTTGTGTAGAGGTTTCCCTTTTGTCCTACAAGAAGTGATTTAGATTAAACTAGATTAAACTAAGATTCATCCAGAATCATCCAATGAATTTCCATGGCCAAGGACAGGGATCAGCAACCCACGGCTCTGGAACCACATGTGGCTCTTTCATCCCTCTGCTGTGGCTTCCTGTCACCAGTCAGTAAAAGGAAAAAAGATGTTGTGCTAGGAGGAGACTCTATGGTGGAGGAACCGGACTTCTGGTCAGCTCCAGAATTGAACAGGGCTTCTGGTTAGGACCTTTGTGGCTCTTTGAGTGTTTAAGGTTGCCGGCCCTTGGTCTGGGATGACTAAAGATAGGATTTACAGTCCTACTCTAACCCTTTAGCACCCTTACAACAACTTTACATTTGATCACCTTTTCTCCCTCTGAAAGTACATTATAGGGATGCTTCTTGTCATGAAATTCTCCATGTTGTAAGACATAAAGAAGGAACAATGAGTTAGCTTCCTTTCTTTTTCTGGGGGGTTGGGGAGCAAATAATTTTTGTGTTAATCTTAGATTGTTCAGTTTACCCACCATGTGCTTATTTATCCTCTACTTTTGGTCAATGCAAAAGGAAAAGCTGAACTTAGCAGAGGTAGGCTCCACCTAGTAGACCAGACCAGGATATCACCTCCATAGGAAGGTAAAAATTACTTTTATTGAGATTGGTGCTAATAACAGAATCTTGTAAGAATTCGATTGTGCTGTACCTCTTTTTCCCTCATATTCCTCCTATAGTGAATTAGGAAACATCTGCTTGAGTTGCTACCAAATTTTACCCTATTCTGGGCTTTAAAATGCTTCATCCCTTTTGCCCAGGTAACAGTTTTGCATAATTCTATCAAGGTCAAGTCCCTTAGTCTTTACAATGGATAAGTAAGAAATATTGGGAAGGAGGCAAAGTTAAAAAAAACTGGATAACTACTTGTCTGAAATGGTATAGGGTTTCCTGCTTGGACAGGAAGTTGGAATAGATGACCTTTAAGGTCCCCTCTAACTCTGTTATTATGTTATATATTTTGCCTGATCATGCTTCCTCTTTCTTGACAAGGATGGAGAAGGAGAGAAGCAATGAGAAAAACCTGACTAATCCTCTGTCATCAGTGCATATACTCTTTAAAAGGTGAAACATTGATACAATCTGAAGAGAAACCAGAGTATAGCCACACCTGACATTACTTGATGTAGAGAACTACCACAGTATGCAGAGATAGCAAGAGAAGAGGAAAAAGTCTCTATTCTTTCCAGAGTTAATTTCCTATACTTTTACTTTGCTCAGCAAACAAGCGTGAACAAGTAAAATAACTCCTTGCACTTTTCCTTTTAACATTATGAGGGTCCATTTTTAAGTCATATTGGTCGAAGAGGCATCTTTCTCCACTGTTTATCCTCCTTCCCTCCCCACCAGTGTCAGAGGAAGAAACATAGAAAGTAGGCTTTCCAGAACATTAAGGAAGGCCTTTAAATATTTCTATTTATTGCTCAGTTTCCTTTCCTCAGCAATACATTGCTTTTCCATCCAAAAAAGTGGAAATTTTTATGAAATATGAATTTGACACCAGTTGTAATTAGGCCCCAAATGGCCAATGTGACTGTACGTTAACTGACAGATGTGGCATAATCCACTCCCATGTTTCATGAGAATTAAAGGATAAAGGGCAGTATCAGAATTTCAGTGACTGCTGTGTTAGTTAAAATGGTGAGCAAAAATCACAGCACGATACTTTCAGCTAAACTCATTAATAGGAGCCATTGGAACACAGAAAAAGAGACCAGACTGTCCATTTCTCAGATATATGTCTCACTGAAGCCAGACAGATGAACAGGCAGGTTAGAAATGTAATTTTGTTTGATAATAGAGCAGGGCAAAAGAGCAGGATCAAATAAGGAACATGAAATAGTCTAGAAAGGGGATGAAATTATTTTATCTTTAAAACCAAGCAAACAGAGAACAGTACTGATTGCACACTATCAATGAATTCTCAGCATAAAACAAGAGGAGATCAGTACGATGTAGTGTTGGCATGCTTCCCATCACTCTTTTAGCCCTATTATAGTTTTGCGTTGGGCCTATCAACCATTCTCTGTCTCTCTCTTTAAGATAATTAACTCTGAGATAATTTCAAACTCTCTCTCATTAACGATAATAACAGTAGTCTAATGGGTGCCAATAATGCTTCCCTATCTAATTCTTTTATACCACTGTTGTGGTAGCACTCATGCTTTCTAGTACATATTTTCCATTTCTATATCTTTCCTTTTCTATCCTTCTCCTTTCTTCACTCTTTGTTTTTTCTTTACTCTCTCTCTCTCCCCCTCCCTCCCTCCGTCTCTCTCCCCCACTCTCTTTCCATTTCCCACTTGGTGTTTAAGTATGTTCTACAGACATCCAACCATTGTTGTGTCAATATAATGTCAAGAGGACAAAGCTTAATAATGGCTGGGATGTATTATAAATTATTGTTACAGAGATACTGTAACTTCTGGTTCAATTGTCCTCTTTTTCTTAGGCACTGATTATTCTTGGAATAATCAAGTGCTTGGAAGATACAGACAGAACATACCAATAAAATTATATTTAGTTGAATCCCATTGATTTAAATGTGTCTGCTCAAAATGTGGCTAAATTAAGATATGTTCAATAATTCTACAATAATAATTACTGATAGCTAGATATATGCTTAGCAGGAGTTATTCTTCCCCAGGTTAATTCTGATCTGTATCAGAGAAACCCTATTGGAAAGGGAAATCACCTGTGTTAATCTGCACCAGCTTTCCATCCCATTAGTATTATATTTGACTCATGAATAAAGCATACAGCACATTCCCCAACCTTTCCTCCTTAGTGTTTTTAATTTCTTTTAGACTGCTTGATCATTCTTTTGGGTAATTGTGGGTTCAATGCACTAGGAATAAAATGTGTGGATTTCAAATCTTGGCACTGACAGGATTTCAAAATGAGTTTATGTTGAGGGTTGCAGAAACATAATCTCTTTATATTCATGGAGATGCATGTTGCAGACAACATTTTTAAATTCTCTTTTCTAATTCAGGCTCAGGATTATGTGGAAATGTTTGTGTGAACAACCAAACAATTATTTCATTTTAAAATATCATTTCTGCATAGCCCTCTGAATTTCCAGAAAATGGTATAAGAAAACAAGCAAGTAGGTTAGCAAGCAAATGTGGCAGGAACTGAAATTCATGATTGCAAGATTATAGATCGTAAAACCATGTGGTTTTTCTTATATCTCCTATTCCCTCACACTTAAAATGTGATGTATTGATGTACCTTAAACTAATTTATTGAGCACAACAGACACATGCTGCATTTAAGGCACATACCTACTGAGAAGCAATTACGTTTCAAAGAAATACTATCACCATGGTGCCTCACAGAGAGACACAAAGAAGCTCCGATGTAGAGTCTCTCTTTTCAGAATCCTGAGATAGTCTGAGTGCACTGAATTGCGGTTGTTTTTATTAAGATCATATTCCAAACTACTATGAAATATGGCGATATCTTACCTCAATAGATTTAGTCCTGAGCTGAAACAGAAGAAATTTAGATGGATCGTTTCAAGAGCTTTCTTTTTGTATGAGATGAAACAAAATATTGAGAGAAATTTGTTCAATATGCTAGAAGCTTATCCAGACATCATCCCAAAATTTAATTGTGACTGGGTAACATATGGGCCTATTCAAATGAAATTGGATTAGGATGAGGCAAGTTCCTTATTCAGCCATGAAGGATACTTTGACCCAATCATCTTTGTTCTGGTTGACTAATTTCACAGGGTCATTGTGCTGAAAGAATGAAAATTGGTCTATTGTATCCTGAGTTTTTTAAGGGTGGGAAAGAAGGAGAAGAGAGGGAGGATACTTCTGATGATTCTAGACCACATATATAGACCATATACAATAATATGATATATTTCACAGCATCCCCCAATAAGTTGATATAGTTTATATGACCAGTAATCGAAATTTCTCAGGGAAGTAGTTGTATAAGTTGAGTTGGTGGGAAAAGAATATAGCATATAGAGAAATATAAGGTACTCTCTTCTTAGTTGTATTTCATAGCACGAAAATAACTATCCTAAATCCAATCTGAACAAATGTAGAATCAGGTCAACTCAACCATGCAGGACATATTTTTTTCCTTATTCCCTTTTTGCTTTGGCACCTGATTTAGCAAAAAGGCAATTGGGCTTTTGAAGTAGGAACATAAAACATGTCTGTTTTCTGAAGGTGCCCTAGTTTTTTTTTACCCATTCTGAAAGAATACTTGTGTAACCAATTACATGAAAGTCTCATTGTGTTCCAATTTCACTTCAAGCAGCAGTCTAGTTAGCTTTCCTGTATCTACCCAATGACCTACAGGATGCTGAAAGTCTTCTTCAAATATAGAAATTTGAAACCTGGATTTTGATCTGCATGCCTATATTACTAGAGTTATTCACAAGACATAATTATTGTCAGATTCTGAAGAAGGGCAAAAGTGTTTATAGATCAGCATATGCAGCAATTAAAAAGGAAAAAAGGAAACCTTGATATATGGAGTGTCACAATGTAAACTTATTTAACTATGACTAATACACAAGATCTTACCATAGGGATATCGTTAGTTAATGTATGAAACTTGAATATCACTTCCTCATACTTTGAAAGGGCCCTTTCTACATGACCCAGAAACACTTAAAATGTATCCTTTGTTTCATCATAACTAGCAGTTAAGAAAGATACCATGGCTGGCACTATCAAAATCTTTTTCTCATATACTGTCCACCAAGATAATCAAAGTGTCAATGCCCTAAATCAGATAGCCTGGATCTAAGTACATTCACATAATGTACCCAATCTTGCAGCTGAGAAGCTGGTGTTAATGAGCAAATATATTATTGTCTTGTCTGGGAAATTGCCTTGGGCAGGGGGTTGGACTAGAAGACCTCCAAAGTCCTTTCCAGCCCTATGAATCTATGTTACTATATCTCTTTCACATCCTATAAGTCCCCAGGCATGAGAAGTTTAAAAGGACACACCTGTCTTTCATACACATCCAGAACCTGGTCAAGAAAAGAAAACGACATATTTCACAAATAGGGGATAATGTTAAGAATGTATATTTGTGCTTGGGAATTCAAACTAATGAAATTGCTTGAAGGAAAAAATGGACATAATAATAGTCAGAAAATTAGTTTCCCATGGGTAATTGTCAACATACAACTATAACAAGACTACAAAGGATAAGCACATTCTAGATCTGTAGAAATGGAAGTTATTTCAAATTAATTGGATTAAACAGAATACTTCATTTTATTTCTTTAATAATTTATAAATCACATATGCTGATGAAATGTAATATTTGAAGTGCTATTAAAGTACAAAAATGTAATTTCTTTTGTACAGCAACTGAACATAAAGCATACCAATTGGCTCCTTAAAAATATCAGTACCATATTCACAATGAGAAACATATTGAACAGTTTTTATTAAGTGTATTAAGAGACATCACAGACCTTAGCCACATCCAATTACCAGCAATAAAGAAAAGGTAGCAAGGTAGATAATATGTTCTTCAAGTCAAGCTGGACTCTTGATGATTTCACACACATTCATGTAGTTTTCTTGGCACCAATAGGGAAATGGTAAGTGTTGTCTTTTGCTGTAGCAGAAAATGAAAACTATGGTTGTGTCCAGTGGTGGGATTCAATTTTTTTTACTACTGGTTCTGTGGGTGTGGCTTGGTGGGTGTGGCAGGGGAAGGATACTGTAAAATCTCCAGTCAGAGGTGGGATTTGTCGGTTCTCCAAACTACTCAAAATTTCTGCTGCCAGTTCTCAAGAATTGGTCAGAAGCTGCTGAATACCACTGTGCTTGTGTCTATATTATTCAACTTGGAGTTGAAGATCCTTGTAAAATTTAGCAAAGTTTCAAATCACATCTTTATCCAAGCTTTAGTTTTATGTTAGAAATTTATGGTGCTGACTTTTTTTAAAGTTTTGATTTTTATTAAATTATATAATGATTTTTAAATATTTGTAAGCCATTTACAGAATCAGAGTGGATGTCATATGCAGTGTTAAAAGAAAGAAAATAAAAGAATTAAAGATTCTATTGGCCAAGAACATGTTATTCCATATCATCACACGGTAACAAATCAAATATGTTCTGAAATCTAACAAACAGAATATGATGACTATTACATTTTCTATTACTGCTCCCAAATAACTTCATTTAAAGATTTGAAATTTAAAATAGCAAGTAAAATCTGGTTATCAAGACATGCTATACCTCAAGAAATTATCTAATCTTTTTTTAAATCATATTTGTGAATTGTTGTCATCACACTGTCTACTAGGGACAGTTTCCATAGTCCCTGTTTTATGCAGAAAGGGCATCCTTTACATTTTACATAATAAAGCTTTAGTATTTTAATATTTTTTAATATTTCTAATTTTCTATTAGACAGCACAAGGTGATAATAGACTCATTACTGAAACTTGAGACTGACTGTAGTTATTTTGCCTATTTTAACAGTTTTCATTGAAGTTTATAAGTTGTTTTTTAATTAATTATTTTATGATTTGGGTATTGTTTTAATTGTTGTGAGCCAGTGAGGTGAGATAAGCAGCCATATGGTTCCAATCCAGTCCAGTCCCTTCCTGTCTAGTCCTATCCTGTCCTATCCCATCCCATCCCATCCCATCGCATCGTATCCCATCCCATCCAATATACTGGTATGAAGATCGCTTATTCTTTTTAAAAGATATAATTTGATGATGTTGCCTTCTTCTCATCTTCAGACCATCATGGGAATAATTTATATTTACCTTCAGCTGTTCCAGTGTTAAAGTAACACTTTCCTATTTCACCCAACATGTCTTGTTGTACATTGACCTTGTTGATGATACGGCCAGTGACATATAGTAATTAAGAACAAGTATCTGACCTGCTCTCATTGACTATTGCAAACTGCTATGCGCACACTCCTTTCTTTCTAGCCCCACAGGCTTGCTATTTTGGCCATGAGAAGTTCTTTCAAATTTACCCTTCTTCCCAAGAGCTATCCCTCTCCACTTCTCCTGATAGATCTGTGTGGGGAAGAAAATGAGGAGGAGGATTTATGATCAACTAAGCTAACCTGTGTGATTGGACAATTGGTAAGAAAAGAGTCAGGTCTCCTCAGCAAGTGGCTGTCAGCCAGCCTGAGAAGTATCAGATAGGTAATATTGGGAAGATACCCCAATTCACCTCATAGCCTGTCAGTGACTGCCAGGTGTTTTCAGGATTATTTTTAATTAAGGGGCTAGCAATCTATCCAAGAGAACTAATGTATAGAAAATGTTGGTGGAGGTGCTTCCAAATTGAAGATCAAAGGATTAATCCAATCTCTTTTCTATAAAAAAATTATCACTTCTTTAGTATAGTTATGAATGTATGTTTCTCAGTCTGGCTGACAGGCATGCTGGATAGGGTAAGACTGACAGATTTACCTGTGAGCTCAAGGTTCCATCCATGGGATTGTATGTATGTATGTATGTATGTATGTATGTATGTATGTATGTTTATTTTGAAGTTCCTGGTGAAACATTTACCCCAAGGATCATTTCTAACTTGTTCCACCATAAAACTTTTTTTTGGGGGGGGACTACTCTTTGGCCATGGTCTCCTTGGAAGCTATCTTAAGAGTTTTGTTTTTGCTTTGATCAGTCAGAAAGACAGCACATAAATAAGATATTTCCCTGTCTCTCCCCTTTCTGACATCATTGAAGAGTTTAATGCTAAAGGCAGCAAGCACAATACCAAAAGCTGATAACACCACTTTTTTATGGCTAGTATGATGTATAACACAGGTTTCTAAAGCTAAAAAAGCAAGGAATGCTGGTATGAAAACAGCTGACTTTTGATGGCCAGACAATATCATTCTTTCGTGGTTCATGATTCTAGTTGAGCAGTTGACTTATTCAGCTTAGAAATGAAATAAGGCACATAGAAACAGCCAAACCCTGATATCAGATATTGATACCCAAATAAGTTGAGAAAGCAATTTAGAATGCATCTGCATTGCATTTTCTTTAGAGACCTAGTCATTTCAGATTCCAAAATATTCAATTATATTTCCCTCCTAAGCCCACAGAATAAGTAGTTTGAATTTCATAACTACTATATTCATTGCTCAACTGATTCTTTTCTTTCTTCCTTTCTTCCTTTCTTCCTTCCTTCCTTCCTTCCTTCCTTCCTTCCTTCCTTCCTTCCTTCCTTCCTTCCTGTCTCTCTCTTTCCATATCCTCCCCTCTCTTCCCCTTCCCTTCCCTCATTTGGTTTCCTTTATTTTTTCCTGCTTTATTGAAGAATATTTCACTTCTATTACTTGAAAATCTAAACTCATACAATGAGTTGACTCTTGGTATATAGAAATGTGACAATATGTTCCTTCAAACATGAAGGCTTCTGGTTAAAGGGTTAGGGTTAGTGTTAGCATAAGATGGACTCTCTGGTAATGAGATGACACAGTTGCTAGCAGGGCTTGAAGTTGCATGAAATTCTGGTAAACCCCCATTGCTTCAGGAAAAGTTGTTTCAATGCATTTCCATCTCTGTCTAGCTACCCACATATCTTGTGGAACTGTGGTTTTTTTGGTCCTGAGATCTATTGAGAAATTCAGTTATGTGACTCTCATATACCTGAACATAAAAACAAATTTGGATGGTTCTTTGAGGAGTCCCAAAGAAAGGAGACTTAATAGATTGTGTTAACTATCATACAGTAGCCTTAATTTCACCTGTTGGTAAAATAAAGTCTCGAAATATCCAAAACTAATTACAACCCTAATGGAAAAAGAGGTGCCAGATGTTCCAGTTGCTTTTTGAAAAGGCTGAGGAACAAGAGATTATTATTGATGCATAACTGGATAATTGAATTAGCCAATGAATACCCTATATAAGTCAATGTGTGCTTCATTGGCTACAAGAAAGGCAGCAAATTGACAGTCATTTGATTGCATCAATCACATCAAGCTAAAAAATACCCTAGGATAATAATCTCAGAATAACTTACAGTCTTGCAAAACTACATAGGAAGCTACAGTATAGACAGAACATGATGAAATAGGTTATATGTATGTATATATATTTAACTTATAGATTGAGGGAAGCTGCATGGAAAAAAGCAAAGCATGGTTTAAAGTTGGAGAAAAAAAATCAGTTGCTTCCATTATACCAATGACACTACTCCAGCAGCTGAAAATATAAATTATGTGAAAGCTCAAGTAAAAAAATAAGATCAAACTAATGAAAAGCTAATGATAAAAGTACATTCAGTCATAGAATTGATGGCTTTGATAGTTATTTTATGCCTTTTAGGATCAATTATAAACAGGAAAGGAACCAGGAATCAAGATATATGTTTCAGACTCAATTTGAAACAGTAGTTATGAAGGATTTCAAAAAGGTATTCAGGTTCCAGGATGTATCTGTATCTATAAAGACTCATGCAAGTTTTTCCATGAGATAGCCTATGTAAATGAAAATAGGACTTTGAAGGAAAAGGATAAGAACGTTGTCATTTTTCAACTTAGCTGTAAGAGAAATTTTTTGAGAAAACAATGGATAATCAGGAAAAGAATCAAATAGGGGGCAAAATCAAATTCAGAATTCTCAATCAGCCTCAAATGATTATATACAGACATATATTATATATATATATATATATATATATATATATATATATATATATATACACCAAGACCTACTATATATATATATATATATATATATATATATATTAATTGTTGGAAGAAATGTCCATCTGGTTCAGTTCCAAGTGGGGAGAAAGACACTGGAAACATGGAGGCTGATTAGAAAGATGGTTTATTGGTGAACAGGACCACATGGATTTTAGGTCCTGGGCAGCTGACCACATGGAGTTGACAGAGAGAGGTATTTATACTCTCTCTTTTTGTTATTCCTTCAAAAATTCTTCTATAGCTTTATTCCGAAGTGAAATAGTTTTATGATTGTTAATATTTATGCATTAATAAATTGAGGCAGATGCAAAATAAAGCACTGTCATCATGCAAAATGAATAAATTCTTTGTGCTCATGTTTACAGCTTTAATGAAGTTTAACGTTCACAAAAATATATATTGATGAAGCTTATAAAACAAATAGTGCCATTTCCTTAATAGCATCATAAAATTATTTAAAATAAATGTTTCAGTATTCTTTCACCTTCTTTCCCCATTCTTCATTTGTATCTATAATTGCAATTTCTCCATTTCCTTTTTACTGTTACAATAATTTATTCTCATGTCGTAATAGGAACAAAATGATCTGTCTCGAAGGCAAGTCATTTTTCCCCTAATAAGATTGTAGAAAGCAAATAACATCTCACTTTTTATAAATACTAAAGGTTCAGATGTTTGATTGTTAAACAAAATATATAAAAAAAATAAATCTACAAATAAATGGCATAACAATCAATAGTGATTCCAAACTGCATGAGAAAATGGCTTTTTTAATGTTCAAGGACAAATTCTCTAGTAAATCTATAATGCATGAAATAATTTAATCTGATGATGAAAAATTGGAAACAGTTACCTGGAATTCTCAGTGTGTTGACTGCATAATCTATTCAAGCAACAGTTACTTCCTTATTCAGCACCATAAGGGGACATTTTGCAGGCATAACCTGATGAAGAAGGAGAACATGAAAGCAGCTTGCAATAGCAATGCAGCAGGAATCTGGCAAAGCCAGGTTTTTTTTTCAGACTGCCAGCATTTTATCATGCATCATGTTTTTCTTTCTTTCTTTCTCATGAAGGCCTTCAACTACAGCAAAACTGAAAAGGAAGTTCTGGAAGATGCATGTTGTATCAAGGATCTCATTTCCCATTTCAAAGGGTAGCATTCAGTGGTGTTGATGCATAGCTACCAGAGTAAATTCACATGCTAACTTAGCATTTTAGGTATGTTTAGGTTAAAGAGTAAAAATCCAGTAGGCGACACAACACAGCAGTCTTTAAATGGTTTAAAGCAGGGGTGTCAATCTCACATCATTACATGACATATTGCAACTTTTCCCCCCCTTTGCTAAATCAGGCTGGGCGTGGCCAGCACATGATGCATCTGGCCTGCAGGCCACGAGTTTGACAGCCCTGGTTTAAAGGCTATCACAGAGAATAGGGTGTAGTTTTATTCTCTGTGAAGGTAATGGAAATTTCACAGAATGAGATCTAAACAGCTATCCTTGCAAAGTAGTCGAGACAAAAAGCACATCCAGGAGTATTAGCTCTATCTTTAATAGAAGGTTACATTAACATAATTGTGTAAGTCTGAAACTACATTTCTTTCCCCTTATCTTTACAGTCCAAGAAATTAAGAAGGGTCTCTTCTGAGGTATTTGCTATGCCTCCATTCCTTCTGCAGGTTCAGTTGCCTCTGTTTGTTGCCTAATCTGCAGATCTTCCTTGTCTCTTCTATTTATTATTATTAAAAAAATCAATATATGGAGAATTTTTCTTGTCCTGAGAGCTATTATGCCTTGAAACAACTCATTTAATTAAGCATGGAGGCGCTGACTCTAGCGTTTGTTAAGCAAAGGTCATCAGCAACTGCCCAGAATGGTCTAAAGATTCCTTCCAGAGGTGGTATTCAGCAGGTTCTGACCAGTTCTGGAGAACCAGTAGTGGAAATTTTGAGTAGTTCAGAGAACCGGCAAATCCCACCTCTGACTGGAGATTTTACAGTATCCTTCCCCTGCCACATCCAAGCCATGCCCACAGAACCAGTAGTAAAATTTTTTGAATACCATGACTGATTCCCTCCAGTCCAATGATTTTGTGATATTTTGATGCTGAGATGATTTGAGGAGAACTCTCCTTTCCTTTTGACTTAGCCCACCAAGAAGCTGTTCTGAGTGGCACTGAAACTGTTCTTAGTGTCCAAATTATTCAGAGTGATACAATATGTTGCTGAGCAGCAAAAAGAGCCAGAAGTGTTTATGACCTGATAGTTTAAACCCTAAACTCTAGAGCAGGGGTGTTGAACTCACCTCATCACGGCAGCGTCACATGACACATGGAACTTTTCTCCCCTTTGCTAAACCCTTTGCTAAACCAAGCCAGCATGTGATACATCCAGCCCACAGGCTGGGAGTTTGACAGTCGTGCTCTAGAGGCTGCATATGAAAAATGGAGACACTAAGCTGAAGAGAGTAGGACAGTAGTGTAGCCTGCAGGCCTGCGAATGTGACCTGCCATCAATTATTTGGAAGATGATAACGGTAACACATAGAGATTGTAGTATCATTTCTTGAAGCCTCAGTATTACATTGTCCAGTGAGATATTAAAGTCTTAGAATTAGATCAATAATATGTATATTTATTTATTTAATCAAACTTATATGCCGCCCAACTCCCAAAGGACTCTGGGTATAGTGTAAGATGAACCTTCATGACTTGATTGACCTGATTTCTGCATATGAAACTTGCATTGAGTGATCTTAGTTTATAGCCTAGATAGCTATACAAGAGACTGGACTTTGAATAGGGCAAGGGGATAAGAATAAAACAAGCAAGCAAGTAAGCTTTCTAAATGGTTTAGCCAGGCTTGTTAGAAGATGAGCATTTATGAACGGTACTTAAGCATTCTTAATCAATTAGAAAATGCCAGAGGTCCTGAACTGGTGGCACATTCTTTCCCTATATGATGCCAAATATGTAGTTTCCTTCCTTTTTTCTGCAACATATAACTAAATATTTCTGGGGGGAAAACCATAAGCATAGTTTTAAATTAATAGTTGTTTGCTCCTAGCAAACATTTCCAATATAGCATCCCTGAACTGAGAGTAGTTCATTTAGTCACCCCAGCAAAGTCTACCCTGAAGGTAGAGGATATTATTATATTCAATTGGTGGCTATTAAATATATGATCTACAACAATCAATAGACTTAAGTGATAACCATTGACTTTATCATATCTGAAGGAAGGAGAGAGAGAGGGGGGGGAGGGAGAGAGAGGGACAGGGAGAGAAAGAAAGAAAGAAAGAAAGAAAGAAAGAAAGAAAGAAAGAAAGAAAGAAAGAAAGAAAGAAAGAATCAGTACTGATTATTGTCTTCAACCATTCTAAACTCTATTTTATGAACAGGGGTCTGTTCTTGAGTTCAAGCTGCTCACCTGCTGTTTCACTCTCAATGAATTTAATGATCCTGCCTGTAGCCTCAGGTGATACTCAGCATGAATAAGGAAGTGCCAGAGAGCTCCTTAGTGTGTGCATGTGTGATTCTATACTGATGATTTCTGGCTTGGCAAAAGAACCATGTTTCAACATGAATGTTCTCCCTATCACTGATCATTTCTGTAAGCTCCAGATTTCCAAACAGAAATTGACTGTTTGTTGACCCCAGGGAGGTTATTGCTTTTTATTGTTTTCATTAAAAAAAAATCTTTGTAAGTCACCTGGTATCACTGAGAGTGAGTTGGGCAGCCACATATATTTTCTTAAATAAATTCCTGCATAACTGAAGGATGATTCCTAAACCATTCCACTATTGCATTTGTTAATCATGGCATACAATCTAAAACAAAGATTGATGATTTGTGTGTAGATAATGGTTTTCAGAGGTCTCTGTATCACTTTCCCCCAGGAAGCCACAGAAGCCTCCCTTTTTAATCTTAAATCTGCCTTACTCAACTTTGTACTTTCCATATGTGTTGGCAGTGGTGGGCTGCAACCAGTTTAACAACCGGTTCTGTGAGTGCACGCTTAGTGCGCACCTAACGCGCTTGGTCACAGTGTTCAAAACACAGCAATTTGTGAGCTCAACTGCTTACCTTCTAGCGCATCCCCGGTAAGTAGAACAGCTGAGGTGTGGAAATCAGCTGCATCATATGACTCAGCTGAGCCAGAAAGAAGGAAATGTAGGACAGGATAGGGCGGGGGCAAGTGGGCGGGGCCAGCTGATGGTCAAAACTGTCGGTTCACTAGAACTGATCAGAACTGGAAGCAGCACATCACTGTGTGTTGGGACAAGGACTTGGAAAATTCTCAGCTTGTTTGCTGGCTGGAAATTCTGAGAATTGCAGTCCCAATTTAACTAGAAGATATCAGGTTGTAGAAAACTGCCTCTAGGCCACTGTTTCTCAACTCTGGCAATTTTAAAATGCCTGGACTTCAACCCACAAAATTCCCCAGGCAGCATGCTGGCTAAGGAATTCCAGAACTTGACATCCAGACACTTAAAGTTATCAAGGTTGAGAAATACCGGTACTTCTGTAGATAATAAAACAGTGTTATCTTTTTTTTAGAAGGAGACTCTTAAACCCATTATATTTTATTTATGACATTATAATGCAAACCCATAAATCTTACTAATGGTTTATTTCTCAGACATCCTGTCTCATTAGTCATTACTAATTTCTCTAAGCTTTCTCCTATTTTGCAGCTTCAAGTCAGTACTATAAGACCTCAACAAATGTCCATGGGATAGGAGAAACAAAATTGGAAGGTTTCCTTCAATTGTTCATATAAATATTTTTAAAAGAAGAAAAGTTTCAGAGAAAATCTGACTGACAAGAACTGTAGCTGAGGCAAGCCTGTCATTATGTACTAGTTTTCCATCTGGTGTGAGGTAGAAGATGAGCAAGACAGAGTTTTATGCCAGCTGTGTTCTCTAATTGTGTGTGCAGAGCGAGTAGCAGAATGGATGTTATTATGGACTGTATACAATGAGACAAAGCGATGAACATCTGGACTTCCAAATCAGTGAGACAAATATTTGAAGGCATGTTGGCATTTTTTTTCCTAAGGAGACAAGAAATATATTTTACTGTAAGAAATGTATGTTATTTGTGTGTAAAAGTGGAATTTTAAGTAGATTCATTATTGTGCAGTTGTGTGTAATCAGTAATAGCTGTAATAATTTGTTTTCCCTACCAGTTGGAATTTATACTTGCTCAGCATTGGTCACTATGTGGGCTTGTACATAGAAAGAAAAATTTTAAATACATATATTTATATATAACTGCAAATCTTTCAGTGGACATCTGTGAATTTACATATATGAATTATGTTCCTGTGCAGAGATTTCCAATTTCTACTTAGAAAATGAGAGCTTGCAGAATTGTTTGGCAGGTGCCCTGCTCTTGACTATATCAAACAATTAGCTATGGCTCATCCTGATCCTTGTTTAGTTTGTAAGACCGTGTAACAATGAGGTCACCTGAGATTAAGCAGTAGAGGAAGGTGGGTGGTATGAAGTTGCTACAATTTCCCTTGACTTGAGTTTTCTCTTTATTTGGCTGGTCAAAAAAATATTTCCAATGTAGGTTATTCAAAAGGACTACTACTTTACATGACAGAAGATAAATTGGGTGATAACCACAGGGCTTTCAACATGAACCTAGGGAAAACAAGGAAGGGCTCTAGGCCAGACATGGAAAAGAAATGAAATGATAGAAAATTGCTCATGAAATACTTTAACAATGGATTAGAAACAATATTTCCTGACAGAAGTAAAAAGGAGGAGTGGCTATAAGATGTTTCTTTATTGAAGAGAAAGCCAAATATTGCTGTTTCAAGTGTGGGGGAAAAAACTGAAATCTGATGGAGGTCTGATATTTCAGGAGGTTATACTGACACTGCCTGAACGAATAAGAAAACTGTGAAATAAATAGGAAAAAATGTAAAAGGTATAGGAAAGATTTCATATAATTGATACAGAGTTCCATGCACTGTATATGTTTTATTGGTTTAATAGATCTACACAAATTATATCCCTTCCCCAAAAGGGGGATAGAATAAAACAAACTACATAGACACAAAAGGGAACAAAAAAGAGAAGTAAAATCTGCACATGGACAAAATTTCCATCTGTCAGTCACACTGCTTAGGTCCACACATAAACTATGCCGATACATTATGATATCCCAGATTCTTGTGATGAATCTAATGTGTATGAAGGCCAATGCCAGCTAAAAACCTGGAAACTGTGATTTCACATTATTAACAGTTAACCAAAACAAAAATGAGGGATAGGATAGGAATGGACTTGGAGATCTTGTAATCCAAACCCTGCTCAAGCAGGAGAATCTATACCAGTGAGGGCAAACTTTTTGGTCACCAAGCGCCCAAACCAGAATGCGCATGTATGCACATGCATGTGTGTGTGCCGGAGCATTGGGAACCTGATAACCAACTGGCCGGTGCATGCATGCCTGTTGTTTTGGCCATTTTTGGTTGTTTTTTGGGCCCTTTTCAGGCCATTTATGGGCCCCTTTCAGGCCATTTTGGGGCCCTTTTCAGGCTGTTTTTCAGACCCTTTTCAGGCTTGAAAATGGCCTGACCCTGTTTTTTGGCTATTTTGGGGGCTGTTTTCTGGCACCCCAGAAACCAGAAGAGCAGCTGGCGGTAGCACACGTGCCCACAGGGAGGGCTCTGCATGCCACTTCTGGCACGCGAGCCATAGGTTCGCCATCACGGACCTATACCATTTCAGATAAGTGACTGTCTAGTCTCTTCTTAAAAACCTCCAGTGATGGAGAGCCCATGATTTCTGAAGGCAAGCCATTCCATTGGTCCTCACTGTTAGGAAGTTTCTCCTTAATTCCATGTGGCCTCTCTCCTTGATCAGTTTCCTTTGTTTCTTGTCCTGCCCTCTGGTGCCTTGAAGAATATTTTTTTAAAAAATGACATGAAAGTTTGGATTGGGAACTGAGCAACTAAAAAGGGTCCAGCAAGAATGTGCAGGTAGAAGATGAAAAAAATAAAACAGCTTGTCATTTTGTAATATTTGTTTGCAACAGGAAGCCTTATCACCTACAACTACTTAAAACAAAAATTTGGATGACAAGGTGGCATGATTGTCAATGAAACCAGCACTGTTTTCAGTATTTGTCATATAGCGTGTCTATTTTTATGTCAGAGTTTGGTTGTGGGGAAGAGAGAAGAAGAGAATGAGTAGATCACAATTGAAACCTGATTGTGCTCAGTAAGCGATGAGCATTCCTTCTAGTTTGGGAGAGTAAGCAGTACAAAATGAGAGGTTCCTGGGATTCATTCTGCTGTTGTCTCTACAGTGTTCATTTCTTCTGATTAGCTTTTAACATAGATATACAGGCTGCATGTGTTAGTTCATGTGTTAGTTCTTCCAACCAGGTGAATGAAAAAAAAAGGCAATAGTTTCCCAAAGAGACAATAAGCTGTCTGGTTTGTAAGGTGGTTTGGCTCTTTGGAAAAAGAAAACATATTTAATAGACATCACTGAAGCTATAAATGCAGTATAAGCAGAACTGGGAATGGGAAACCAAACTTCCACCACCAACATTTTAGATGGCTTCTAGGAGGAAAAGAATCATTTGCCACAAGCTCTGCTCATAAAACCCTGGGTCATACCAGAAAGCAGCACTCTAATTATACACACACAGCTTTCTTCTATACCTGTATTTAAATTCTTTGGATTTTCACTGTGACAGATTAATTCCATATAACTATTCTGTGCATTTTAAAGGGACACCTGGAAGACTTGTTTTCTGTATATTTTTGCAGGGCTTTTTTTTCTGTCTTAAGGAAAGGAATGCATAAAAAAGAGGAGAAATGGGGTTATCAAAGCATCCACAACATAAACCGAATATTGGAATGTAATGGATGTTCAGAGTACACAATAAAATGTATGCTGAAGAGGCAATGTTACAAAAATGAGATTCATGGTAACAATAAGATAGCATTTAAAGAAAATATGAAGTGGCCTAAAGTAGCACTATGTCTGCTGATCTGTTTCTTTGTGAATGAACAAAGAACTTTTACATAAAGACCTAGCCTTGATTATAATTAGTTGAAAATTCACCACCGCCACCCATCATGTAAATACAAGTTAATGAATTCTATGACAAAAAAGTCCTTGTCACCTCTTGAAAAAAAGAGCCAGGTTAATGAATTATTCTGTTAAAAAGGGTAACCAAAAGCTATCAAGGAAAGCTAGTACTTAACATTGGAGGAAATGAAGAAACATCATTCAAAGCCAATAATAATTTCAGAATAGATTCTGTGCCATATAAAGGTTTCCACTGAATAAGATGAAGATGCTATAAGCATAGATATTGAAATCCAATTTCATTAACTTTAGAAGACTTCATGTAAGTATATAAAAGCTTTTGCTATGCTTGTTTCTTAGACTTATGTTATATAGTATAGCATTAATTCACCAGTGGAGTTGTGAATTTAAAAAAAGGAAACTGAGCAAGTCAGCATGTAGAAAAAATTAGCCAAAGTGTCAACAGTAGGTCATCCTCCAGTAACTGAGAATGCACATGGACAAAACCTCCAACAACCAATAAAATAAATGAAAATTAGGTCCTATATAGGGTACAGGTAAGCCATAACCTTGGTACTAAATTCCTATAAACACAATAATGTTATCCAACCACATCTTGAAAAGAGTTTAGAATAAGTTTTGGAACATGCACTGAAGTCTGAAAAAAGATGGTTATTTTAGAGAGATCCTTTGCTTGCATCTTCTATACATACTGAGACACCTACTTCAAATCATTGTCTAGGCATACACAACTTAAAATTGAATCCCCCTCCCATATTTGTCCTGTGTTTGCAGCTCTGTTCATAGATGATAATTTTGAAAGATTTTGAAAAAGCAGAGGAAACCTTGATGAAGAGGAAGTGATTAAGAGTTCCTCCCTCCTTTTTGCTTAAAAACATCTTTTTAAGTTCTCTAGTTAACTTTATAGTGAAATAGGATTTGGAGGACTTGGGCAATGCTACTCGCCTTCCTTCAACTCCTGTCTTTTCTCCCAGAAAAATCAAGATAACAAGAAAGCAGATTTTTTTTCTAGTCTCTTGCCAATCTGTTATGAGAGTTTGTAGCTAACATTTTTTGGCAAGACAAGACAAAGGCAAGGCTAAGGGAACGTGCAAGACAAATAGAAAAAGTATTCACTATTTTCCTTTTTCCTCTTGAATGGCATGCTTTTGCCTGTTTCTGAAAACTATTCTGAGCTCTCATCACATGCCACCTCAGTTGTGTCAACTCAATTGGAAGGAAAGAAAAATATTTATATAATTCCTTATAGCATTCAGTTGTATCACTAACACTTTATTATTCACGATTGAAATAGTACCAAAGACTTCCCAAAGTGTATTTTCAAGTGCAGTAGGCAAATGCTTTATCATCATCTTGGGTCTGTATTCTAATATGAATTTTCAGCTCGTGGCTATCTATCTTAAACTTTATCTCTGCATGTTTTGCTGGGTGACATCTATATTTTTTCTAGTTTTAAAGAACAAACAAACACAGGTGCATTTATTTAAACGTAGTTTGTACTGCATTCAAGAACACTCTCAAGTGGATGTAGATTATTTTCTAATTAAGTAATGGGCAAAATTTTGTTAACAATGAACCAAATTTATAGACAATAGTCTGGATGAAAGTTGTTATATGGTGAATACATCACAATCATAATGTCAGTTGCAGTTTACATTTTCATTGCAGATTCACTGAATATAAATTTGAATATTTTTTTCCATTTGAAAAGAAAAATCTTGTAAAACACTTTTACCTGGAATTTGCCCTCCTCATTAATGCCCATCTCTAAATGTCAATGATATCCTGAGTATAAAATTATCAAATATTTCTATCGGATAGATGTGTATTTCTTTCCTGGTATACTGTCACTTTTTATTCCTTTTCCTTTTAAAAATAGATAAGGGATATTAACTTGATTGCCAGAAAAGCTACTCATACAGTTGAAACTCGAAAAATTAGAATATTGCGCAAAAGTTCATTTATTTCAGTAATGCAACTTAAAAGGTGAAACTAATATATGAGATAAACTCATCACATGCAAAGCAAGATAGTTCAAGCCGTGATTTGCCACAATTATGATGATTATGGCTGACAGCTCATGAAAACCCCAAATCCACAATCTCAGAAAATTAGAATATTGTGAAAAGGTGCAATATTCTAGACTCAACGTGTCCTATTCTAATCAGCTAATTAAGCCATAACACCTGCAAAGGGTTCCTGAGCCTTTAAATGGTCTCTCAGTCTGGTTCAGTAGGAATCACAATCATGGGAAAGACTGCTGACCTGACAGTTGTGCAGAAAACCATCACTGACAACCTCCATAAGGAGAGAAAGCCTCAAAAGGCAATTGCAAAAGAAATTGGATGTTCCCAAAGTGCTGTATCAAAACACATTAATAGAAAGTTATGTGGAAGGGGAAAGTATGGAAGAAAAAGATGCACAAGCAGCAGGAATGACCTCAGCCTGGAGAGGATTGTCAGGAAAAGGCCATTCAAAAGTGTTGGGGACTTTCACAAGGAGTGGACTGAGGCTGGAGTCAGTGCATCAAGAGCCACCACACACAGACGGATCCTGGACATTGGCTTCAAATGTCATATTCTCTTGTCAAGCCGCTCCTGAACAACAAATAATATCAGAAGCGTCTTACCTGGGCTAAAGAAAAACAGACCTGGTCTGTTGCTCAGTGATCCAAAGTCCTCTTTTCTGATGAGAGCAACTTTTGCATCTCATTTGGAAACCAAGGACCCAGAGTAAGGAGGAAGAATGGAGAGGCACAGACTGCAAGATGCTTGAAGTCCAGTGTGAAGTTTCTACAGTCTGTGTTAATTTGGGGAGCCATGTCATTTGCTGGTGTTGGTCCACTGTGCTTCATTAAGGCCAGGGTCAACACAGCCGTCTACCAGGAGATTTTGGAGCACTTCATGCTTCCTTCCGCAGACGAGCTTTAGCCACCAAAACCTGGTTCAATGACCATGGGATTACTGTGCTTGATTGGCCAGCAAACTCGCCTGACCTGAACCCCATACAGAATCTATGGGGCATTGCCAAGAGAAAGATGAGAGACATGAGACCGAACAATGCAGAAGAGCTGAAGGCCGCTATTGAAGTATCCTGGTCTTCCATAACACCTCAGCAGTGCCATAGGCTGATAGCTTCCATGCCACGCCGCATTGAGGCAGTAATTGCTGCAAAAGGGGCCCAAACCAAGTACTGAGTACATATGCATGCTTATTCTTTTCAGAGGTCCGATATTGTTCTATGTACAATCCTTGTTTTATTGATTGCATGCAATATTCTAATTTTCTGAGATTGTGGATTTGGGGTTTTCATGAGCTGTCAGCCATAATCTTCACAATTATGAAAAAATCACGGCTTGAACTATCTTGCTTTGCATGTAATGAGTCTATCTCATATGTTAGTTTCACCTTTTAAGTTGCATTACGGAAATAAATGAACTTTTGCAGAATATTCTAATTTTTTGAGTTTCACCTGTAGTGTTCCACTTTTCAAGTAGTATTTTATGCCTCTCTTAATTCAAGTCACCATGGCTAATCTAAGCTTCCTCATGAATGATTTCATGATGACATGGTTGGAGCCTTGGCCAGGTGAAACTGCTGAGGTAAACAGAATGTCCTCCCCATTCATTGGACACTGTTGTCTATGGTCTTAAGCTGCAATTATAAACTGGCATCTGATTTCCATGAAGGGTTTTGTCTGTGTACTGCTAGACTTATGCTTTGTAAAATGCTGATGAGGAATTATTCTAATACACTGATATTCTTGTCTTCTGATGCTGCTGTTAAACACGTGTTCAGTAATTCTTTTTCATCTGTCTGAAAAAAAGAGCTCTCAGTTAATTTCAGATGGAAAAGTATGTATTGCTGGCTCTGTCCCTAAGGAATGCATTACTTGTTTTCTGTTACTTTCTGCCAATAATATGTTTACATGGACAAACTTCCTTCTGATTTTCTTATTTTGGAAGGAGATCAGTCCAGCTTTGATTACTGTAGTATAATTTTCCATACACCAGGCAATTCTCCCAGGTGTTGACTATGGACACTCTGTGCCGACACTTTGGATCAGTTTGGGATATTAAGAATTAGATGAAATGGATAGGAATTCTACCAGTTACCCCTTCTAGCCACAGTAACAGGAAGATTGTGTTATAAATTAATTCAGTCCAGCTGGCAGGTCAGTGGCTTGGCCCACAAAGAATTTTTGCATAAAGACATAGCCACAGGAGGAAGCAGGAAGGAAATCTCTCAATGACCACACAAACTTCCTACTGCTTCATCTCCTAGTTCTCCTCCATCCTCCAGAATGATTAGCCAGACTATTTTTGAACCAAGCCTATTGGTCTTCCAGACCCTTGTTCAGAAGTAGGTTACCAGTACAAGGCATCACTGCAGCGGTGAACTCTCATTGAGACATTTTGAAAGGTAGTCAGTGGCTTTTTCTCATTATCCTCACTGTAAGAAGAATTATTAGCGGTGGTCCCCCCCCCGATGGATAATCATTCTGCATGGGAGAAGAATCCAGTATTCCCTGCCTTTCAGTTGTCCAATAGCAAACTGCAAAGACAGGACCATTAGCAAGCCTTTTACTGAGGCAGACAACAGCCCAGCCTTTGGGGAATGCAAATTATGCCAGCATATTTTTCTGCCAACTCAAGGACTGAGGGAATACACATTAATGTAGCTCTCAAAGTCTTTGAGAAAGATACCTAGTTAATTGCACCTGTCTTTTCACAAAAGGAAAAAGCAGTCCAACTTGTCAGAAGCAGCACAGTGGGGAACAGCAAAGAACTGCAGATCAAAATAGAGAAAGAACTGGTGAGAGAACACCCAGTTGTTTTGAATGAATTCAAGTCTCCTGGACCAAATCAAGGTGTTAATTTTTTTTTTTTGAGAAATTCTGGAGAAATGCTGGAAGACTGGGAAAAAACCCACATTGTTCCAATATTTTTTAAAAGGAAAAACATAGATTCAGGAAACTACATACTGCAAAAATCAGCTTGTTATCAATACCAGGAAGAATCCTAAAAAATAATAATCAAACAGTAGGTTTGCTGGCACTTAAAAAAGGAACAATGTGATTAATAGATGTTGGACAAATCTAATTGTTCTTTTTGATATATGATTAGATTTTTGGGAATGCTGTGACTGTCATGTCTTAAACTTCACTAAGGAATTTGCTTATGTAGATCAGTTTTCTTCTTGGAAAATTGAAACAATGTGAGATGGATGGTCCTATTATCAGATGGTTTCATAGTTGGCTGCAAAACCACAGACAACCACAGTGGTCCTTAATTTGTCAATGTTCACATGGATGGAGGTATGCAGTTGGGTATCTCAGGGTTTGGTCCTGGGCCCAAAGCATCTTCATGAATGACTTAGATGAAGGAATGGAAGAGATGAAGATGATATAAAGTTGGAAGTAATTGCTAATATTTATTTATTTATTTTATTTGTGAAGTGATTATAAGATAACAGGTATAAGTATAAACATAGTTATGAATACATGAAATGGATACATATAAAAAATAAAAAGAAACAATAGGACAGGGATGGTAGACACATTGGTGCACTTATGCATGCCCCCTACTGACCTCTTAGGAAAGGGGTGAGGTCAATAGTAGTCAGTCTAAGGTTAAAGTTTTTGGGGTTTGGGGAAGAAACCACAGAGTCAGGTAGAGTATTCCAGACATTGACCACTCTGTTGCTGAAGTCATATTTCCTGCAATCAAGTTTGGTGCGGTTAACCTTGAGTTTGTATCTATTGTATGCTCTTGTATTGTTATGGTTGAAGCTGAAGTATTCATTGACCAGAAGGACATTGCAATATATAATTTTAGGTACTATACTTAGATCAAACTAAAGGCGGCATAGTTCTAGGTATTCTAGGTCTAGAATTTCAAGTCTGGTGGCATAAGGTATTCTGCAACGAGTAGAGGAGTGGAGAACTCTTCTTGTGAAATATTTCTGGACTTTCTCAAGTGTATTAATATCTGATGCGTAATGCAGGTTCCAGACTGATGAGCTGTATTCAAGTATTGGTCTAGCAAATGTTTTGTATGCTCTAGTTAGTAGTGTGATATTACCGGAGAAAAATCTAGGATTAGGTTAACAACTCTTAATGCCTTTTTGGCTATGTAGTTACAGTGGGCTCTAGCACTTAGGTCTTTAGAGATGAGTACTCCAAGGTCCTTGACAGAGTTTAGATCATCAACAAGGTCTTGACTATTCAGCTTGTATTTTATTTTCTGATTTTTTTTGCCAATATGGAAGACAGAGCATTTATTTTTTGAGATTTGAAGTTGCCATTTGTTTGACCATTCTGATACATAGTCGATGTCTTTTTGAATGGTAGAAGTATTGTCGGTGGTGTTGAATAGCTTTACAACATCAGCGAAGAGAACGCAGTTGCTCTTAGTATGATCACAGAGGTCATTTATGTAGAGTAGGAAGACAGTTGGTCCTAGAATGCTGCCTTGGGAGACACCACTGTTGACAGGTACAGAATTTGATAGGATGCTCCCAATATTGACCATTTGTTGTCTGTTTAACAGGAATGCTTCTATCCAGTTATGCAGGTGTCCAGAGATACCATAAGATTTTAGTTTTAGGAGTAGTTGTCGTGTACCACTGAATCAAAGGCTTTACAGCCTCAAAATACAGCCTCAAAATTGAAGAGTATCTTGATACATTGGGACATTAAACCCTTGTCCCACAAAATGTTGTTCAATGGTTAAAATGTAAGGTGGGCAGGGGAAAAAAAGCACAGTTACAAGATAGGCTTTGCAGAAAAATTTGTGAGAATAATCTAGGTATCTTGGCAGACCACAGATTAACTACTCAGCAACATGCCACATCTGTCAAAAAAGCCAGTGCAGTTTGGGGCTGCATCAGTAGAGGTAAAGAGATCAAGATCATGGGAAGTTATAATATTGTTCTAAGCTATAGATATATGGTAAAATTGAAGCTGGAATACTTTGTCCAATTCTGGTGCCATAATAGAAAAAGAACACAAAAGAACTGAAGAAGTGCAGGGAAGAATGACAAAGATAGTAAGGCGCTTGGGGACTAAATTCTGTGAAGAGCAGCTAAAGGAACTTAGTACGTTTAGTCTAAAAAATAGAAGACACCCCAGGGTCTGCAATCTGAGAGTTGTTTCATGGCAATAAAGTCCAGCATCCTAGTCATCTGTACAAAGGATGATGAATTAAAGAACAATGAAGCTTGTGGCAGAATTTCTGACATATCACTGTTTGGAAATCAACTGGATTTATAAAATGCCTAGGATGAATCATTCAGGACTATGCTGTGAAATGTTTAAAAACAAGCTCTATGGGCACTACTGGGCTGAGATCTTAGCTACAAACATCTGATTAGCAAGTTAGGCATTTAAACTCACATCTGCACTCAACTGCTTTACAGAATTCAAGAAAATTTAACAATTGTATCTTATAGGTTGGTGCAAGCCAACTCTAGCATACATTTGTCCCTGTCCCTTGCAGTGGTCAGCAGAAACCACTAACTATATGCTGACCAACAAGCAATCTGACTGGCAAAATATTAATTACCATATTTTCACTTTCAGATCATAAACCAGCTCTACAAGGTATAAATGATATCCAACTTATGTCCACTTCACAAGTTGGGACCAGACTGAACTGGAGAAAAGTTCATAGTTATCATGGAGACCAGGAATACCTAAACCATACTCAATTCCATCCCTAATGGGTAGATATTAAAATTCCCTTGTATTAACAGCAGTGTCAGCTGCCACCTTGAGCTTACGTTTCACTATCAATGCTAAGCTACCATGAGCTGGAAGGTGGTGGGCTACATGGGAGGGGGAAGCTCAAGGGGAACAAATAGTTCACCGTATCTACCTAAGATGCAGCTTCAAAGTAATTTGGGTGGGAATGGAATATAGCTACTTGCCAACCTGCACTTGAAGTGGCCATTTTTAAAATATCTTTGAATTTGATTGGACATGAAGTGGCCAGCAATGGTATGTTTTGGTTTTGCATTACTGTAATTCACTTGCCTTCTAGTAAACTATACCTTTCTCAACAAATAGAGTAAGGATCACTTTTACTTAGAGGTTCAAGCTGAAGCAGGCCTGACAAGCAGGAAATTTATCCTCAGCCCTGCAATGTAATATAGGATTTCAGGAAGAGAGACTACTGGGCAGAAAAAAAAATCATAGTTTGTTCCACAGTGGTAAACTCTCTGTAGAACAGAGTCTCTGTTAATAAATATAATGGATGCAAAAGGAGAATTATTAATGCCATATACCTGTAGTTTAACACAAGATAGTTTCTGACTATGCATAGAAAGCTTGTTTCTGTATTTTGCGTATTCTGCAATGGATGGTTGGATGCATGGGGTATGTATGAAGAGACCATTCGATCCCAACCAATTTGGCATCTAGGCAATGTAGAAAAGAATTATGAAAATGGTGAACATTCAACTCACTATATGCTTTCTAATCCTATTTAATAGTAAAGGTTTGAAACTCAGCATAATCATTTACTGTCTTGTTAGCACCACAAAGCTGACTCAAGATCCAAGTCTTTTATAAGCAGTTTGACCATCATTCAATAGGTAAGTAGACATGTTTGATTTAGTTGTGCTATTTTAAAAGTGTGTTATCTGACAGGCTGAGTACAGAATGCCTAATTAGATCATGCTACTGCATTTATGATAATGAATGCTGCATTTGCAAAGCTTGAAGCTTCCCAGTAAGCAGATATTTAATTTTTCATGGCTATTTCTGATACGTAACATTTTTTTTTATCTTCCACATACATTAGGATGTATAGGAATACTGTTTGTGTGCCTGACTCATATTTAGAATTTTAACTTTGGGATCTAGAAGTCTGACTGTTGAAATACATTCTCATTTGGAGAAAAAAAATATTCTTTGATTTTATCAGACATTCCTGAGCACAAAATTAAATCACATTTAATACCCATTAGGCTGAATATATCAGGATGGAGTAAAATGAAAATGTAACACCACATAGTAGGTGTTTGGGAATTGACACATGTTGGACTCAGAATAAGGAAGAATGTGCTCAACACCTATCTTCCCTAGAACAGCTGGAAGACTATAGTGGAAATATTCGGTCTAGCTGCAGATTCCTCAGATTATCACTATACAGCTGCCTTCTCCAATAGAAAATTTGCTTCCTTTGATCCTTGCCAAGGATTTTTTTATTAATTAGATCTATAGGGAAGAAAAGGAGAAAGCTGATCTTTGATTGAGAATAGATAACATACAAATGCAGTCAGCATAGTAGCATCTGAGTGACCATTGAGTCTCATTGAATCTCTGTCTGAGACCTTCTTCCAGTGAATGGAAGGGACCTCTTCTGACATATTCCAGGGACCTCCTTCAAGGTCTTCTTTCAGGGAATGCAAAACTAGAAGAAAGAAAGCAGCACTTGTTCCTTTCATCACCAAAAGGGCCAATCCTCACTGTTTAGAATGTTTGCAACAGGTCTAGGCAAACTTAACAAGAGATTTAAGGGAAAATGCATAGTTTTTAATGGGGATTATGCATGGTTGCTAAAATGGATTAAGGCTATGTTATATGGAGAAGAAATAATCTAAAAATCTTCTCCCCATAATTCTTTTAGTTTTAAAAAGTTCCACCAGGCAGCACCCTGTTTTGGAAAGGGACATGTGTGCTGCCATCTTCTTCTTTTGCAGTTCCCGTTTTTCTTTGTGATATGCCAAGGAGCCTTAGCTACCTCCATAATAGTTCAAAACATGGAGTCAGAATGCATAAGACTCTGGAGCGACATGTGAAACTTTCTGTAACAAACTTGGAGGGGGCTAAGATGAATCTTCACAGGAAGCTGCTCTCTTTCAAAGGTTCTCTGTTAAAAATGTTTATGGTGGGCTTCTATTAATTAAGCTGAACTTTCTGAAATATGGAACAATTTGCCTTGCCAATCCAAGCAAAATGTTTTATTTTTGGTATTCTGGGGCTAAGTGTTTTTTTTTAAGTTTGTGTATGTGTAGCATGTTTCTTTCAGCCTTTTGTTTGATCCATTTCTTCTTTGCTATGATCTTGAAATCATAACTATTGTAAGGAACTGGATCTATCCATCTCCATTTGCTCAACACAGGTAAGCTGTAGGGTTGGGATGAAGAAGACCACTCATCATCTAACTCTGGTTCCTAGCTAAGCACCAGGATAGTGTAACAGCTACTCAGCTTTAACTTGAGCATTCAGCTATAAATCATTTTATTATGATTGATGTTTGAAACTACTGTTTATTTGTTAAAAAAACAGTTAACAACATGGTTTCTCTATTTTGGTTTTGTCCTGTTTTGGTTTTATTATGACAACCACTATAATCTCCCTGACTGGATATGAACTTTACTGGCCTTCTAATAGGGGGTATGAATATTTTATTAGAAATGTTTTGGGTAGAATTTACAGTTCTTACTGCCTCCCCTCTCTTCATTTCATGTCTCTTAATGATGTTAGAAAAAGCTGGCAAACTTTTTCATGTACTTATAAAACAGGCAACAATATTGCAGCCATACTCATCAATTAAACCAGAGTGACCAGACATTTTACTTAATTATCATCTGCTGCATACTATGTAGCCACCTCCCATTTCTGAATATTAACTCATTGTTTGAAGTAGCTGTGTGCCCTGTGGACTGAAAGCATTAGAATGGTTTTGAAAAGAATAGCAGCAGAAGCAGCAACAATAACAAAAATATAGAAATTGGTTTTATTTATTTATTTAGAAAATGTACATAGCCATTTACTCACTCACAGTGACTCTAGGTGGCTTACAAGCAAAAAAACACAAACACAAACAAACAATGCAGATGAAAAAACTTCCAATAATCTCCCACCTATCTCCCTGGTGACTACACACAGTCAAATGAACCATTTGATGGGCTCCATCCCATTCTGGTTTCTCCAGGCCTGCTGGCAAAATCAAGTCTTCAAGGCCTTACAAAAGAGTGTCAAAATGAGATCCAGTCTAATTTCTGAATGGATCAGATTCCAAAGAAAGGGAGCCACCACAGAGAAGGCCCTTCTTCTGATTGAAGCATCCATTTAATTTCTCTAGAACACAAAAAAGAAACAAAAGAATGGGTAAACTAGTTATTATGTTGCATGTGCACTGTATCATACTACCCAGAAAGCCAATTACTATTAAAAATATAGGGAAAATCTATGAATTTAGGTGATACTAAGAATTAAAATACAACAAACAAGAAAAACAATGTTATTGCAATTTATGATGCCACCTAAAAAAGCAGTATCTCTGCTATTTTTAGAATATATAGCTTCCATATTGCTATGATTATTTTTGCCTCTGAAAGCCAAAATATGAGGTCAGTGACACAAGTTTTTTAACCCATCCAGAAAACTCTTTATCCATATGAATGCCTTTTAAGGAGAGGACAAAGGCTTTCCTTAAACTTTAAATTCCAAACCAAGCCAATAATATCAGACCAGTTTGTGGAGAAAACAGTAGTTGCTTTAATGGGGTATGTGCATATTTGGGTTCTTAACTCCTCTATCCAAAAGCTACATAAAAGGGCAAAATATTTTCATCTGCCCACAATGCTAATAAAGTCAGTACCACCAAAAAGTATCCTCATGCTGTTAAGGCTCATTTTTATTGCTACAGCAAAAAGAAAACAACACCAACACCAGCCCTAATGTTAAAGCTATTGTAATAGCTTTTCTTAGCATTGTATGGAAGAAAGATGGGTAATAAATTTAACAAAAAACAAACAAACAAATCAATACATAAATTGAAAAAAATCAGTTGGTAGAACTATCTAAAAAGGAGCTGAAATAATAACTCCAGTTCTTTGGAAAACATACTTTGCCAGCAATATTTTCAATTTTATCCAAAAGCGGGTGTACATTCTGGATTTGCCCATACCGTGAAGGTTTCTTTTGTGTACTTGAGATCCAAATTCTTGGCTAACAGCCCTGAAGGCATTTTTTTTCTTACATAGAGTGGTCATATCCCTTTTTCTTTTGGTGAAATTGATAAGTAACTTTAAGGTCTAGTAGCTGCCTGATATGGATATTACAGGAAGAAATGGAAACGGATGTGATCAGTGTATTGATGCCTTTCACTGGACAAATCTGCTCAGAAATTCAATATAAACATTAAACAATAAGGAAAACATGATGCAGCCAGCATAAATGCCAGAAAATTGAACAGCAATCTCCCAGCAGCTCTTCAGTCTGCCAGAAGGAACCAATTACTCAACTTTAATTACTTATTTCACAACCAAGTTTTGCATATCATGATTAGTAATACAGAATACCACCAAGACATTATTTGTTCTCAGCACACAACAAGCATATCTAGATCAAAAGTAAATAGCTCAGAGATTTTCAGGAACAACTTGGAGAAATTAGGCTTTTTTCTGAGTATTAGTAAAATATATATTTATCAGCTTACTCTGATCTTCACATTTCTTAGATTAAGATCCTTGGCAGCTACAAACATTGCCTCCTGGAGAACTAATACTAAGCAACTTGAAACTCAACAGTGGTTACTATTGTAAAGATTAAAACTTCCTTTTAAAAAGCTCCAACTGTTAGCTAAACCTAGAAGATACTCATCAGGAGAGATAACAGAGTTTTTTTAATGCTTCCATTCACCAATGCATTCTTATTGTATTTTCATGTTAACTGTGTAACTTTATTGGTTCATACTATCTCTGGGCAATTGGCTCATTTAATGTTTATTCTATTTTTAAGCATATTGCTCTCGTATCACCCTTCTGTGGCATCTGAGATAGAAAATTTAGAAAGAAGGAAAAGAGCATTGAGACATGCCCCCAAGCTCAAAACTCCAATCGTGAGGTTAAGTCATCTATGGAAACACCCTAGACACCAGCAGAGACAATTAGAGTGTATATATTTCCAAATACCCTCTAGCGAGCCACTGGAACTAGCTAATTAGAAACACATATACAGCCCACAGAGATTGTGATGTTGTACAACTTTTACCTCCATTGAAAGGAAAAACAATTATGTCAGAAAATGTGCAGATACTTTTGGGGCAAGAAATCTAACAGGAACTCATTTGTCTGGATAAAGAATTCTAGAAAGCTTCAGGCTAGTGATCTAGCATAGGTGTTTTGCCACTGCTGAACTGATCTTCTCCATTCATTGCAGAATCAACAGAAAAATATCCCAACATGATGTCCTTCACTAACTATCCTGTATCTATTGCCTCTGCTTCAGGTACTACAGTCACCAGATTCCCCCATGGTAGCAGGTCACAAAATCAAATGGATTTGACACACTTTGAGGCTGCTTTTGGGCAGGATTGAACAAAGTAGAAGACAAGACTTTTACAGTTGTTTGGCTAAGAATAATTTAAGGCTACTTACTCATGGGCAAGGGATGCACAGAAAGTCACATAAAGGGGATATTATGATATTGTCAGGGCATGTTTGTAACCTTGGTTAGGAGCACATGGAAAAAAGCCTTAGTTTATACAGTATGTAGAAATAAAAAGCAAATTGGCAACCTTAATATATTGAACTAGACACTGATTATCTCAGTGGCTGGTTGAAAACCATGCTTGAATTAGAGATGGAACAAATGTTATTTGGCTCCCTTACCTGTTGTTTATACAAATTTATTTGGATGCAGCCAATGTCTAAAATTAAGACTAGAGAATGTAGATTTCATTAGGGATAACCTTAATATTTTGCTTGTGATTCCAGCATTCCTAGGGATATCCTGGTATGACAAAATATGAGACAAAAGCTATCAGCTGAAGTGGACATGTGGAGCTGGTATCTTCTTCATCTGTTTTTAGAAAGTGTCTGTCATGCTTGCCTCTATAGCAGAGGAATTTGCATTATGTTCTTTTCTATAATGTGAATAAAACCTTTGATTATATCATTAGTCTATATAAGGGATGGTGGATTTCTAGGGAGAGGTATATTTAAAATAGTTTGCTGATTCATCTCCTGCTCGCTGAGGCAGATCAGGGACTGATCTAGTTCAGATCACTCCAGAAATCTAAGTGCTGTCTTAGGAATAAGATTGAAAAATAACCCCCCTTTTTCCCAGTCAGCCTTAGAATTAGCTTGATTTAAGAATTCTAATTTTTGCAGAACCTTTATTTCATGCCATGCCCCCATGTCTTTGAGGAACAACTGTCCTGGTCATAGAGAATATTTCTTATTTTAGGGGCAAAGCATATAGCATTTGTACCTAGCATTGTAATGTCTGTCTCACTTGGGTGATATGCAACACACTGCCTTACTTGTTTGATGGTGTTTCCCCCCTCCAAGACACTTTCATAACAACTTCCACAGTGATTGCTGTTTCTTTCCATTTTCAGGTAATACATGATAAATGTAATGGCATTGTAAATCTTGGTGGGAATAGCTTCAATTTAAAAGATCTCCTTTGCAACATCCCTCCTTGCCCCATTTTTTCTATTTCTTACTCGAGGAGAGATTTGCAGCAGGAAAACTTTGTTTATGGTGTGGTGGCAGTTAGATCCAGGACTATTTTTTACACACCCCCTACATGGCGTCACAAACTAAAACTGGACCCATTGGAGAACATTATCCAGACATAACAACCTGTCTTTCTGCAAAGTGGTGCAGATGTTTAGTCATTTACCAGCCATTCAAACAAGCAAGCTAGAATGACAATCTGAGCTCCTGCTTTCCCTGTAGTAGCAGTGATATAGTATGGCTTGGGGGTCTTTGTTCTCTAGACACAAATCATAAAAAGAAATTCAGCTTCTCAAGTCCCTGGCTTTTTCCCACTATTAAAGCACTATAACTGTATTACAAGCACCCAGTATGCCGCCTGCATTCATTGTGTCATTTGAAAAATTACCATTGTAGTGGGATCTATGAACCCAAAGGGCATCAAGTATAGATCTTGCTTTAATCCCCTCCCATATACACAGACACACTCATCATATACTGCCTCCTTTTAGCTACTACTGAATCATCACTATCTTTCTTCTCACTGTTTGCACTATTCCTGTGGCCTGTTCCTGCATTTAAATTGTTCTCACTGTGACTCTATCATTTATGTCCCACAAGGTTTAGCCAAAGGAGAAGGGGGGAAAGGGGGGAGGGGAAGGAGACAAAAAGAAACATCACTCAGCAAGAAATATGACTGTGCATAAATTAACATTTTAACAAATGTAGAGATTTTGGCTTTGGAACAGAGCAAATCCATAACAGTGTAGAGATTCTGTACTGCATGAAAACATGCACACACAAACACACACACTAAAATAACTAAATTTCCCATGTTGGAGAAGTGAGTAGTTAAAAAACTCATAAAGTGGATTTTACTGTTGCATAATGAAACTCATTGCCATCAAACTATTAGAAGCTTGTAACTCATCTTTACTATTAATAGGCATTTAGATTTTGGGCCTCTTGCCATCAGTGGCTTAGATTTATCTATCCTGCTTCAGTCTTAAGGCTTGAGCTGCTTCTGGTTTACAGAATGTAAATTTTGCTTCACTAGAAAGCAAATAATAGCTGAATTTTAACACTTGTCATAACCTCCCTTCCCTTTAGCTAGCAAAGTGATAGGGTACAGAAAGATGCATTTATATTTTCTCTATTTCTTTTGACCACTTGAAAGAAAATCCAGCAGTCTCCCTATGGTCATGTCCTCTGCAGTGAGAACAATTGCATATCTTACTGGCATGTAAATGAAATATGAAAATAATTCCTGCTCATTTGTGTGCTCCCACCGGGACTTGCTTTGTTAGGAAGGTATTTGAATGAGTTTCCAGAATGCCTTTTTTGTTTTGATTAGGGTTTTTTTTTTTGCTTAAGTCTGTGGTTCAAGATAAACCTTAACACCTTGAAATAAGTTTCCAGGGATTCATCCTGCCTGTTTTGTACACAGAAGAGTTCATATCCAACTCAGCCTTATTAAACAGAAAGAACACGTTTCCTCTCATCTCCCACTGAAAACAACATCTGGAAGGAAGAAAGGAGAGAGGAAAAATGGATGAGCTTGCCAACCATTGGATGTCACTGTTGCTCTATACCATGCTGCTGAAAGCACCTCCTTCTGCAAAAACACACTTCTCCTGAGGGAAGTAGCAATGCAGATCAACCAGTAGTTAATGCCTTTTCATTCTAAATTGGCCTGAAAAGGAAGCCTTCCAACTGATTCTTTTCATCATTTCAAGGAAGGAGACTAGAAAAAGCAGGCAGTAGATGCTGACAAGTAGATGAAGATTGTAGAGAGGCAATGTGGCACATTCTACTTTGGAGGGGGATGAGAAAAAATAACTCAGTTTGGGGATTTCTTTCATATTTTTTCCAGATACAAACTTCCTTTTGTTCTACAATGATTTAACAAGGTTTATCTCTTGTCTCTCATTTACTTTTACAGCATAATGGATATGCCAGTATCATGCAGCTTTCTAAATGGAAATTATAGCAATAGCACTTATACTTATGTACCACTTCATAGTGCTTACAGCCCTCTCTAAGTGGTTTACAAAGTTAGCACATTTCCCCCAATAATCCGGGTCCTCATTTTACTGACCTCAGAAGGCTGGAAGACTGAGTCAACCTTGAATCAGTCAGAATTGAGCTGCTGGTAGCTGGCAGAATTTGACTGCAATTCTGCATTCTAACCACCATGGCTTTTGATATGATCACACTACTGTATGTTCAGCCCAGTATGAAATGGCCATGCTTTCCTCACTTTCCCTCCATTAATTTCCTTCCTGTGTATACTTAATCAAAGTATAAGCCCTTATGAAGATCAAACACCTAGGACTGCAATGAAATTCTTTCAGTCCCTTTGTTGAAAATAGGATGAGTTGATTTGACAGCTAAGGAGGTAGAGAGACAGCAATATCAGATGTGGTGTAACATTTCTGATACATAGGAAGAATGATTTGGAGAAATTGAGAATCCATCCTCCAGTCTGGAAGCTAAAGCTCATTTGGGAAATGTTCAGGCACATGTTGAGTGACAGGCTTCAGGGAACAGTTTTGCTAACTATCAGCCTGTTGTCAGCCAGCACTGAACTCTGCAAGCCTCCAGGATTAGAGCTGCAGTGAAAGGAACAAGCTTCCTTGTCTACAGCTAAATCTAACCTTTCCTAGGATATTTCCAAACCTACTGCTGAAGGTCAAACTATGTGAGATGGCACAGATCAATGATTTTGACAAATAGCAGCTGCCACAGTTCTACCAAAAGCCAATTGCACCCCTAAGGAAACACTTATGCACACAGACAATGTTCCTGAAGTCAGTAATGTACAAGATTTTGTGTATGTGTGTGTCTGTTTTCTGTTTCCAGTCTACTTGCCTTTTAATGACTTGGAATGGGCAGTATTCCTAGAAGTGGATAGGATCTGGGGATAATGTAAAACTTTATAGGATATCCCAAAGGTACTTTTTTATAAGAGGCAACTGAACTTCCTTTGTTTTTCCTTAAAAGTGTTTCATTTCTCATCCAAGAAGCTTCCTCAGTTCAGAAGCTTCTTGGATGACAAGTGAAACGTCTTCAAGGAAAAAATAAACTGAAGTAATTCCTGAAGTAATGCCTCTTGAAAAAGCACCTTTGGGACAACCATGATTTGGATGACTGAGAATCTCCATAGACATTTAACCACTTTATAGGATAGGCTTTCATAACTGAATGCCTTTCATATGTGAGGATTTAGGTCACATCTGGATTCCTTCCATATATGAGGATTTAGTTCCCAAAATTCCACAGCCAATATGGCCATGGTATTACTGAGCATTCTAGTAGTTAAAGATTCATATTCCCTTGAAAATGTGGATGCCCCCCACTCAATTGTTGTTCAGAAGAGTTGTGAAGACCCAGTTCTTACCTAGTTTTTCACTCAAGAACAAGACCCCTCACTTAAGGGTCCTGCCTTCTTTTGCCTTTGGTCTTTTTTACGATGTATTGCAATTTCTTTGCTTGTGAGCTACCTAGGATCATTGAAAGACAAGTGACATGCAAGTTTTTAAAACATTTTACTGTTATTCTTACATATTTATTTCCCTTTCCCAAAGCTAAGATCCTTCTAGATGGTTTATTTAGCTTATTTCACAGTCAGCACGTGTTCCATGTTATTTTATTACTGCAATAAGTTTGTTGTTAGTTCTAGTAAAATCATTATGGAATGTGTTTTAAATAAAAATATCTGAAGCTGGAGAAAAGCTTTTCAAAAGGAAGGTATTATTTAGGAATTAAAATTAGAGTGCTTTTCTAAGAAGTCAGTAAATGTGTGTATATGTGTGTGTTTGTATTATTATTATTATTATTATTATTATTATTATTAGGTTGTAGTTGATCAAAAAGCTAGGACTGAGATTCTCTGGTCATCTGGTTAGTTTTTATGGTATTATCTAATTCTGTTTTATCATTTTGTTTTAGTAATGGATTGTTTGTAATCTCTATCTCACACACAAATAATTAAAATCCTATATAAATTTTAGAATAGTACATTACTACCAAGAAAAATGTACTCAGATCACTTCTAGAATGCTATGTGAAGAATATCTTATTTAATTAGTGATGGAGTATTTAATAATTGGGAGCCTTAAGCTCAAATTTATGAATTTTTATTTAGGCATAAGTCTAATTGAGCTCAGTGGGCTTTTTATTTGAACAGACAAACACAGAATCACAGTATTAGTGTTTTACTAAGAATAAACCCTTTGTCTTCACCATATCCATTTTCCCCTCTCATTTGACCACTCTGCTCTTTCACCTCATTTTTTTCCAGTTCTACACATAAGCACATAATATCTTGCTATTTGCTATTAAGTTGTGTTTGTGTGTGTGTGTGTGTGTGTGTGTGTGTGTGCTTTCTCTTCAGCAGCTATTAGCATAATTGTCCTTAAAAGTGTCAAATAAGCCATTGCTGGGTCTAACTATGTATGTATTTGTGAACAACAGGGAAGCTGCACATTATGGAATACATGCTGGGTGTGAAATGATCAGGAACATTTGGTGGTTCAGTAAAAGTAGCAGAGGAGCACTCTGAAAAATTAATATGTTGAAACCATTTTACTTATGAAATATGATTGTGATGGAGTCAGAAATGGTGTGTTCTGTTTTATTTGGCTTGGACTGGATTTGGCTTGTAATTGCTTGCCTACCTAATGTGTTTCAGCTACCATTGCAATAGGTAAAATGCACATTTCATTGTGCTTATATTTTATCAGTATCTTCTACCTGGAAGCCTCAACCAGCCAGTTACTCACATGTGATGTAGATAATGAACAGCATAGATCCTTATAGTATGTTTCAGATCAAGAGTACTTGACAGTGAATAGGAATTGTATTGAAAGAATGGCATAGATGTTTATGTTCCCCTCAAATGGTTGGAATCTTAAAATAGTCAAGCAGTGAATTGACTACATCGT
This sequence comes from Naja naja, assembly GCA_009733165.1. NCBI lineage: Eukaryota > Metazoa > Chordata > Lepidosauria > Squamata > Elapidae > Naja > Naja naja. Next base: position 118,477,422 of record CM019149.1, on the reverse strand, counting down.
TTGCTCTTACTGTATTTCAGTTCAAGGTTTTGTGTAAACAAGTCTGTAATAGTTCCTATGTTCAAACTCCACTGGAGATTCTATATAGTTTTATATTAAACATCACATTTCTTTCCTTTTCATATTGACTCCATGATTTTAATAAGAATACAGTAATGAAATATTTTCAGAGACCAGTGGAACAAGCTCTGGAGCTATCTTTCTTAGCTGTTATCTCCTCAAGTACAATGAATTCTCTGTTGGACGGATAATTACTTAGAAGTTCATCATATCTGCAACTGTATGAGTTTCCTTTATAACTCATACAGAAAATGGGAGAGGATATTTAACACTAATTTCACAATAGGAAGTTCCAAATTTTGCATATGACACCAGACCTATTCATTGATATGAGTCCAAAGCAAAACAAAATCTCTTTATTTTGAACAGCAAATATGGAAAACATAACCAGTAAAGTAGATTTGTGTGTGCATGGAAGCAGGTAAGAAACAAAGAAAGGAAAGAGGTTATGTCCATCACTAGCAAATTTGAGTATATGTTTAAAGTGACAGAGCCTGAGTAGCCTGAGAATGATCACAGTAAGCAAATATAATGCAAAACCTATTTATATAGTTGAATGAATTTATAATCATTTTATGGATTCTTTCCTAAACTGACCTTAACCTCATCAATGTGCTTCTTCCCTCTTTTTCTATGCTAGTAAAAATTATTTGTGTAAATGCTTTGAACTAATGCAGGGGTGTCAAACTCAAGGCCCAAGGCCCAGATCCAGCCTGTGGGGTGCTTAGGTCTGGACCATGGGACCAGCCTGGAAACAGCAAAGGACCAGCCCACAGTGCCTCTGCCAGCAAAAATGGAGCTCAGGGTATGTGTGTGGCCCCCCTGCATCCCGTTTTTGGCCATGACACCCTCCTGCAGCCCTCTGTCAATGAAAATGTGCCATGGGGGCCACACAGATGCCTCGAACTCTGTTTTTGCTGGCAGAGTGCTATCGAAATAAACTAAAAACAAAACAAAAGGAGAAAAGTTTCCTTTTGCATTTGAGCATGCAAGAAGGGACAGGAAACTAGAAACGGAAAGAGAAGACAAGAAAAAAGAAGGTAAGATAGGAAGAGAGCAACGAAGGAAAAATAATGAAAGGGGGAAGGAAGAAGAAAGGAGAATAAAGAGGGAAGGAAAAAGAAGAAAAGGAAGTAAGGAAAGAGATTATAATGAGAGTGATGGTGGGTCTTAGCGAAGTGCTGCATTAGCACTTGGCCACTACTGGTTCCCCCAACACAAGTTACTGTGCCACGTCCACTATGGCCATGGCCACACCCAACCATGCCCACCATAGCCTGTCCATCCCCCAGCCCTCTGAAGTCAAACACAACCCTGATGAGGCCCTCAATGAAATTAAGTTTGACACCCCTGACCTAATGCAACTTTGCATATTCACTTGAATTTCAATATTGCAGATTGTGCACTTGGAATTTTAAATACTGTTTTGTACAGAAATGGATATGACTACTGGTGAAAATGAGAAAAATCCACACTGTGATTGTGTTTATAAACTCTCTTAACCTGGTTAATGAATTAACTCATTTTCAGTATTTGCAACAATACAGTGAATCATAAATTAACAGCAACTATCTGACCAAGGTTAATGCTAACCAAGCTTAGTAAATGCATCTGTTGGATGTTTATCTGACCTTGTTAAGTATGAACAGAACCAATGAGTGGAATAATTGATCTGCACTTCGATATTTTTTCTAACCAATTTCTCCACAAATGTTTTTTACCTTGAAGTGAAATTAGCTACACATTGAATGTTTAAAAAATTGTTCTCTATTAACCTAAAAATTATGGAAGTGGAATCTTTACTGACAATTAACTGAATGAGGATAGCCACTGATCATTATTCAGAAAGATCAAGAATATAGAATGTTAATGTTGTTCATTGTATTAGTCTAGAAAGGGAGTGATGTTTTTCTTTGGTGGAAGGATTCTTAAGAAGTTTAATTTTTGAAATTAATGACATGAAATAAACCTGATTTAAAGTCTCTTAAAGTTTTACTGTAGCTCACAGCTAGATGTTGCTTTTTCAAATGTGGTGTCGCAATTTGAGGAAAACTACAGGTGAAACTCGAAAAATTAGAATATTCTGCAAAAGTTCATTTATTTTAGTAATACAATGTAAAAGGTAAAACTAATATATGAGATAGACTCATTACATGCAAAGCAAGATAGTTCAAGCTGTGATTTGTCATAATTGTGATGATTATGGCTTACAGCTCATGAAAACCTCAAATCTACAATCTCAGAAAATTAGAATATTACATGCAATCAATAAAACAAGGATTGTACATAGAACAATATCGGACCTCTGAAAAAAATAAGCATGCATATGTACTCAGTACTTGGTTTGGGCCCCTTTTGCAGCAATTACTGCCTCAATGTGGCGTGGCATGGAAGCTATCAGCCTATGGCACTGCTGAGGTGTTATGGAAGACCAGGATACTTCAATAGCGGCCTTCAGCTCTTCTGCATTGTTTGGTCTCATGTCTCTCATCTTTCTCTTGGCAATGCTCCATAGATTCTCTATGGGGTTCAGGTCAGGCAAGTTTGCTGGCCAATCAAGCACAGTAATCCCACGGTCATTGAACCAGGTTTTGGTGCTTTTGGCAGTCTGGGCAGGTGCCAAATGAAGTCAGCATCGCCATAAAGCTCATCTGCGGAAGGAAGCATGAAGTGCTCCAAAATCTCCTGGTAGATGGCTGTGTTGACCTTGGCCTTAATGAAGCACAGTGGACCAAAACCAGCAGATGACATGGCTCACCAAATCAACACAGACTGTGGAAACTTCACACTGGACTTCAAGCATCTTGCAGTCTGTGCCTCTCCATTCTTCCTCCTTACTCTGGGTCCTTGGTTTCCAAATGAGATGCAAAAGTTGCTCTCATCAGAAAAGAGGACTTTGGATCACTGAGCAACAGACCAGGTGTGTTTTTCTTTAGCCCAGGTAAGACGCTTCTGATATTGTTTGTTGTTCAGGAGCAGCTTGACAAGAGGAATATGACATTTGAAGCCAATGTCCAGGATCCATCTGTGTGTGGTGGCTCTTGATGCACTGACTCCAGCCTCAGTCCACTCCTTGTGAAAGTCCCCAACACTTTTGAATGGCCTTTTCCTGACAATCCTCTCCAGGCTGTGGTCATCCCTGCTGCTCATCTTTTTCTTCCACACTTTTCCCTTCCACATAACTTTCTATTAATGTGTTTCGATACAGCACTTTGGGAACATCCAATTTCTTTTGCAATTACCTTTTGAGGCTTTCTCTCCTTATGGAGGGTGTCAATGATGGTTTTCTGCACAACTGTCAGGTCAGCAGTCTTTCCCATGATTGTGATTCCTACTGAACCAGACTGAGAGACCATTTAAAGGCTCAGGAACCCTTTGCAGGTGTTCTGGCTTAATTAGTTGATTAGAATATGACACGTTGAGCCTAGAATATTGCACTTTTTCACAATATTCTAATTTTCTGAGATTGTGGATTTGGGGTTTTCATAAGCTGTAAATAATAATAATCACAATTATGGCAAAACACGGCTTGCACTATCTTGCTTTGCATGTAATGAGTCTGTCTCATATATTAGTTTCACCTTTTACATTGTATTACTAAAATAAATGAACTTTTGCACGATATTCTAATTTTTTGAGTTTCACCTGTACATCAATGCATATTTTAAAATATCTGTTTTAAGAAAAAAGTATCTTTGATATTTTGTACCAGAGTTTCAGAAAATATATTCAAACATTAATATTTAAATATGCATTTGAATAAAAAAAATATGGGTTTTGTTTTTTGTTTTTGTTTTAAATCCTTCAAGTGAATGTTGAGCAGAATTTTAAATAATGTCCTGAAACAAATTGATTCTTTTTTTTATTTCTCATATAATGCAGACAAGGAATGCTATCTCCTTGAGATGGGTAGAGAATTAATTAATTCAAAACATACACAAAAAGCCCACTTCACAGGACTGTGAAGATTAAGTTTAATTCTGCAGATGACTAGGCAAGATCTTGCTTCCTACTCTGCATGAACCTAGTAAATTTGTATTGACACTGATGTAGATGTATAGATAACTTCCATATTCAGTAAAGAAGAGAACCTCATTGTAGCTAGGTAAGCCCATGAATAAGCTTCTCTCTCTCTCTCCCTCCCTCCCTCCCTTCCCCCCCACCTCTGTCTCATACACACACACAATATTTATAACATATTATATTTCAAAGCATTTTCAGGATACAGCTTGTAACAATAAAACAACTTAACACTCTCAAAGCAAAGGAATTGTGATCTTTTCAAATAAGAGTAAAGATCTTTACAAATAAGTGTATACAATCCCTTCCCTCACTGACCCCATATTGCCATTTTAACAATTTAGAAGAAGATGATGGGAAAGAGGGGAGTAAAGGAAAAGAGAGGAAATGATAGACAGACAGACAGACAGACAGACAGACAGACAGACAGAAAGACAGATGATAGACAAACATATGAAATTCTTAATTAAGAAGCAAGGTTTTTACTAACTTAACAAGACTTAAAGAATTCTTAAGAACACTCTGAATATTTTGTGAAGTTGTTGCAGCTTCTGAACTATAGTTAGGGACACATTAATAACAGTAATACTAACTTGTTACCTCTCAGACTAACCTAACAGCTTGTTGGTAAAATATTTGAATAGTAGTTAACTAATATTGTTACCGCATTAAGATATTGAAGTCTTCAATGGAGCTTTTTGGGGGAAAGCTGTATGTATACATAGGAGCATAAACATGTGTATTTACATGTACAGTATATGTTTGCACATACATACAGTATACTTTCTGTTTATGCCTGTTTAAAATAAATGTATAACTGGGACTCTTTCTGTTCAGAAATGATATTAGCAAAATTAAAAATTTAAAACAAGCTAAATAATTTGCCAGCCTCCAGTGAAAATGTGAAATGGCAGACTTATTTTTTTTAAATGTGACACAATATTTCTAGAAGTCTGAAAACTTTTTCCTTTAAAAAGAATGAATTGCTCCTGTTGATGGTAAAATGAAATCTATTTTTCTAGCTTTCAATAAATCTAAAGAGAATTATGCAAATTGAAGAATGTAGTCTTGTCACAACGATGTCGGATAGGACCTCTTACTTTGGAGGACTATTTCTATGCTCAAAAAAACATTGAGAAAGTAGTAATAAATTGCTAGGGTGCACTCTTCTGGCAGCTGTTAATAAATCAATATGAAGGGGAGTTCTGAAGGGCAAAATGTTGCTGTCGGTGGGTGTCTGATTTAATTTTGCTCAAAATTAATATTTCGGATATGATAAGTGAGTTGGCAGGAACAGATTTCATGATTAATTCTGCAGAATTGAAAATACTTTGATGGTACTTTAAAAGCCATTCCAATCATCTAAAATTTCCAGAAACTAATTCAGACACTGGCTTTTGCGGCATGTGACAATGACATTTTTTTTGTTTCTATTCAAATATTAAATGGATGCTGTTTAATACAAATGGTGGAATGAATTTTCTGGCTTAGAGAGAAGAGAGTTACTACAGGTGGAACCAAATTCATCAATCTTTGAAACCCATATTGTAACAGCCCAATTTTATCTTCATTTAGTCAGTGCAAGGCCCCATTGATTGCAACTGAAATGACTTTCAGGTAATTGCATGTAGAATTCCATTCACTGAATAGCTTTCTCCTAGATTCTTGGCACCAGGAACCATTTCCAAATTTCATGCAATAGGTTTTACCCTGTAAATATGATTTGGGCATTTAATGAACACACGTATTTAGAAGAACCATTTATCAAAAACCTTGAGGTACTTTTCCAAGTAAATAAACTGAGCAACTAGCCACCAGTGGGAGAAAAGCTTGCAAAAGGATCCAAATTCTGTGAACCTGGATTTTTTTCCCTTCAACCTTTGCTTAAGGGCAATATGTACATCTTTTTGCAAAAGGAAATGAAGGGATATGGTACTGGGAATTGTGTGGAAATCATGAGACATCTACATATATAGATTCCCCTGACATTTAAATGTATATATTTATGACTTCAATTTTTTGGATCCCAGGGTTTAGTGACTATATTCAACACAGAACCACACTGTGGCAACATTAATGGCTTTGAAATACTTTAACATGTCTAAACAATTTGTCAGAAGGATTGCCTGTGAGAAGAGGAGGAGCAGGAGATAGAGGAGGATGGGGTCTTTGCAGAGTCATTTTATAGAACAGAAATGGAAATAAAGGGGCTGATATAGATGATAGCTGAAATGGAGGAAAACGAACAAAAGTAGAAACCTTTATCTTGCAGTGATCTTAAAAGCAGTGTGTCTGTCTAAGGGAGAAAATTCATATGATACAAGGAACGAAGAAATAAGTAAAAGGACAACAGCTAAAACCATTCAATGAGAATATGAATCCTATTGCCATTTCCCATCCTTAGATATTTTAAAGTTCAAAAAGAAACTCATGTCCATTTTTACCTTCTAGGGAGTATATTTGCTTTCTCACATTCAGAGAATTATCTAGGTAGTTTTGTGCGCTAACAGGAAAAAAAATCCATGTCCTAAATATAAATATATCTCTGTGCACGTTTGCAGAACACTAACTAAAATAGATGCTTGCATATGTAAGAAAGCTGATTAACATCTTCAGTGTAAATTGCCCTCTTTATGCTTATACATTTCTTTCTATTTAAAATATTCATACTGAGGCTGGAAATAAAACATCTTGCTGGCTATATAGTGAAACCAAAGCCTTTCTCATTAACTCCCTAGAAGCACTGACGATCTTTTTGTACTACTATTTATTAGTCCTGTGTGAAGCTTTGCTTTGCCTCGGTGAGGGGCTTTGCACCAGGAAGAAAATACAATTTGCCTAGTTAAGGCAAAGAAAGGAACTAGGCAATCTGCATTGATGTGGCTCTTCGTGTCTCCTTGCAGTTCCTTTTCCACTGTCTCCTTTGCAGTATCTCTTGCCATTGGCTCAAGACCTCTTCAGAAGCATCTTCTAGCTTTTGAGATAGACTATAGGAGGCTGTGGAAAGGAAACATATTTCTCTTCATAGCCACATTTCTTCAGGATCAAAATGGGAATCTCCTTAATTTTAACCCAACAGTTACTTTTGGGATGGACAGTGGAGAATAAGGAAGATTATCTTGAGAGATTACCTTGAGAGATATATGCAAGATTGTGCTTTAGCTTCCTTCTTTCTTATATCTAGGACAATCAGAGAATCAGAGACAAAGCCAATCTGGCTTGCAAGATTCTAATATTATAGCCTGCCTCAATAAAGTTTAGTTCTAGTCTTGTGGAGTTTATCTTCTGATCTGATCTACTTGTGGGCCTGATAAAGATGGGCTAAGATAGATTGACTCATAATAAGTTACCTAGTCAATTGCCATAGCTAAAGGTAGACTCAGACTTGAATTTTTTCAGCTATAGCTTAACACTTATACCATCCCTAACATCACACAAGTGGATTTCTGATGCCAATCAGAAAAAAGCAACAATATTTAAGGTGGAATGCTGTGGGCAAAGAGAAGGAATTGAGGCAGCTATTATTCTTATTATGTGCAATGAAGTTAATATGATTTTTGTTGGAAACAAAAAGCCCTGTAGCTTTTCTCTATCCTTCATAAACCAAAACCTCTCCTAGAAAATCTGTAAAGCCCTATATTACCCATGGATATATAAGTAATAGGTACAGTATTATTGACAAATAGGGGTAATAACTGATTTTGGAAATATCAATTAATCAATAGTCATTTAAAATGAACTACTATTAAAGCATCTGAGAAGATATGAAAAGTATGAACCTGATCCTTCTATCCTTCTAGAATTTTCACAGCACAGTTTGTCATTCCAGCTGTAGACTCGTTTTGTCTGATGCTCAACATCAATTACAATGGTATAATACTGTCTCATAACTTATATTTAAGGAGGGGTGAGAAACTAGGTATATAGGTGACCATATTAAATTTAGAATATGTGTGCTGAAATTCATAAGGAAATTAATACCTTCATGATGCCATTTCCAATTCAAAAACTCATTACAAGTGCAAATATCAGAAAAAAAGTATTCATAAAACTGCATGACAAAGAATGCAGATTAAGAAAACCTTTTGAGTCTAATTTAGATTTTTGAAAAAGGACCAAGGTCATTTCACAAAATGGCTGCTAGGGTAAGTTAGACAGGGTAGGTTAAGAAACGGGCATGACCAATATAACACAACTGTTTGCTAGATTAGAAAAAGAGGGCAAATGACAACTGAATATATATATTCCTTGAATACCAGGCAGATGTGAGCTAGAAATTCAAAATATAAAATCTATTCTTTTGAATCCATGCATGTGTTTCTTTTTCAAATAATTTTCCTTTTTTACATCACTCATCCAAACACAGCTTCCCATATACAACTTTCCATATATTTTCCCATTGCTTCATCAGTTTCTTTCAGTCCATAATTAAGTTCATTTCATTTAGTAGCCCCTTTGCATGACCTTGCTTAAAATACCAGACTACATTTTACTCAGATATTTTTTCAACCTTTGGAATTTTAAGGGAAAAACAGGACAATTTTTTGCTGCACTATTTGGACTTAGATGTATGCAATAGACATCTGTAAAAAATGTTCTGTGTTCTTAAAATAGTACACACCTTCTTTGCTGCCGCATTTCATTGTATGATATCCTGTAATATTGGAAATTAGACAGGGCAATTTGAGTAAAATAAATTAATTATAGCAGATTCCAAGCCATTTCATAATCTGAAAAGTAAATCAAATTTTTAAAAAGAAAAGCCAAATGTTTTCCAGGTCTTGTTGCTGGTCCTACCACAAACCCATCTGGAGTGAAACCCTACATTTGCTCCTAGTATAATGTTGCAATACAAGCTCCTCTTCCATATTTTATATGCTTTAAAATATTCAAACATTGTTTGAACTAAATTCATCAACTTGGATTGCATTGGAACATCTGGGCAGCAAGAAGGAAATATCATAAAAACAATCTTGTTAGGAATTGTTGCCAATCTCTATTAAAAGACTCTCTTGTTGGAACGTCTTGCTTTATATAAATGGTTTGTCACCTCCTGGATCCCTTTGGGATTTCTTTGAGTCACTTAATTCAATTTTATAATGAATACATTGCATATTAATATCTTTTATGAGAAGGACAGCAGTGTGCATCTTTTCAAAATGGGCACTTCTGAAATGAATGAAAAAACAGACTCATGGCTTTGAAGTTGGAAGCAATTAGGTAGTTCTGAATTATGGTTATTCTGGCAAAAACATTCTTCTTTGTCTTAAATCCATTAAGATAGCAATTATATAAAACACTTAATGATACTGCTCACTCAAGTATTGCATAATATTTGGCCTGTCATTTCTGCCTAATACATGTTATACTGTATTTGCACAAGTATTTTCATTTATTTATTTTTGTTACTTTATATACTTGTTCTCTGAATGAATGAAAGAATGCTGAGGAATAAATTTTATTATGTAAAATGATAAACTAGAAATCATTTCTCTCATATTGCTACAGTAACACTGAAAATCCAAGGGTTCCTATGGCTGCTATTCCCTGACTCATTTAATGAAATATTTTTATTTGAAAGGGGTGGGGGTGAGAGAAGCTTCAAACTTCAGAAACAGTACTTTGATGTCTTTCTGTTGCTGAGAAAAAAAAACACTTTAATTAGGTCACCTAAACTTCATTTTCTTTCAAACTGTTCACGTTTACAATTCTCTTTTTCTTCTGTTCCCTTTGATGTTTCAAAATATATGCCAGTGATATTTAAGTTTATTTATTATGCACAGGCATTAAACTTGTGCTATTAACATTTATTCATGCCCTTGAAAATTGATTAGTTAATTAAGTGCAGAAGGCCTCTTATGGGAAGCTATTCATTCATGTTTCATTTAATAATCTACATGTACTATGTACATCTTATACTTTATTTTCAGCAAAAGCATCTGTTACTTATATGATACAGATTTTATAGTCTCCAGTGGGTTAATATATTAATTGAACTTTCCTTGATGCTATTATTAAATCCCTGTGTACTTTGATATAACTTTATCTAATGTAACAATGACTCATTTGTTGTTAAAATGGGAAGTTGAGATGAAGATGATGAAGATGATGTCCCAGGTTTTGGAAGCTTTCTTCCAGAATTTAATTGAAAATTAAGTTTTACTGGCTTTAGTTACATTAAGTTTTAATGTAAGAAATTAAGTTCTTACTAGCCTCAGTTACTTTAGCAATTCTTTAGCAAATTACTTCAGGATGTGCTCTGTAGTAATGTAGAGATTTATCACTCCCTAAATGTTGTCAAGCTCCAATTCCCACCAGCTTCTGATAGTATGGGCAAATGATTAGGCGTTATGGGAATTGTGACTGAACAGCTATGGAAAGCCACCTGGAAAACAGGTGGTTCTTTAGAGAGAGCCATCTGCTGAGAGCTGGTTGAAGAAATAATAGTATCCAATTTTTGGAAATCGGCAGTGTTTGTCCATAACAGTAGGCAAATTGTTTATTCTCATTGGCATACTGTTTCCAATATCCCATGCCATGCCAGCAAAAACCCAAACCTGGATAGATTCTTATCTAATATTCTATGTTAGGAACGTGTTAACTTGTGAAATTTAGAAAGCATGTTATTCTAATAAATGGCAATTACATTTTCAGCAGGTAGCACCAGCTTATACATGCGAATGGAAGAGGAAAGCCATTAGATGAGATTGACAGAGGAAATTTTTGTGGATTTTGACTCTGTAAACTGAGATTGGGAACATAGAAATCACAGTGTGTAGTGGATATTATTATTATTATTATTATTATTATTATTATTATTATTATTATTCAACTTGTATGCTGCCCCCTCTCCAAAAGGACTTGGGCCGGCTCACAGATAAAAACAATACAATAAGTTAAATTAACTAAAATGGAATTAAATTACAACAAGCCAAATTAGACTAAAAAACCTGTAATAAATAAAAAACCCATTCCCCAAGGAGTCAGCACAGCCCAGCCTGTTCAAACAACCAGGTTTTTAGGTCGTGACGGAAGGTGTGGAGGTCAGGGGCCAAGTGGAGCTCCAGAGGTAGTTGGTTCCAGAGAGCGGGAGCCGCTACAGAGTAGGCCCTTCCCTGGGATACCGCCAATTGACACTGAGTCGCAGATGGCACCCCGAGAAGTCCCTGCCTGTGCGTTCGTACAGGGCGGTTGGTATTCGATGCCCGCAGTAGACACTCCTGTAAATAACCCGGACCCATGTCTCATAGGACTTTGAATGTTAATACTAGGACCTTGAACCTCATCCGGAGGGCAACCGGTAGCCAATGCAGCTTGCGCAGGAGGGGTGTAACATGGGAGTACCGGGAAGCTCCCATCACAACCCGCACAGCCGCATTCTGCACCAGCTGAAGCCTCCGGATGGTATGCAAGGGCAGTCCTAAATAGAGAGCATTGCAATAATCGAGCCGGGAGGTAACAAGTGCCTGAGTGACAGTGCGCAGGGCATCTCGGTCCAGATATGGGCACAGCTGGCGAACCAGCGAACCTGGGCAAATGCCACCCTGGCCACGGCCCCCACCTGCTCCTCCAATGACTTCATATGATATGACTTCAGAGATGAGTGATAGCATTTTTCAGGTCATGGATAGCTGATAAACCAATCTTAAACTGTAAATTGTAGTCATTTCTTGCCCTTGGAAAATGGAAAAGTCACCATTTAAGTCAACCAAGCCTTCACCAATAATGGAATCTTCTAGATGTAGTAGACTCTATAATCCACTGCCACCATAGAAACTGAGTCCAACACATCTGGAATGTGTTATGTTAGGGAAATACTCTAATTTTCCCCTAAACTACCCTGAAAACCTTTGACTTTACAAAGGGCAGTGTTAACAGTGGGAAGGACTGAATTGATAGTGAGATGTAACATAGAAAGAAATGTTATATATTGTGATAGAAATACATTCATTATGAATCATCTCACTTAACTCCAAAAGAAAGAACTTTAATTAGATTTTAACATCTTATTATAGGAAATAAATATCAGTATTGTTCATGTATGACATGAGGAAATTTACTGACATAATTAGATTTCTAAAAGTGCTAATGAGTTTTGTTCATAAGACTGAAGGCAAATACACTGCCATCTGATGAAACTTTGCCCCTGTATATTATACTTAAAACTAATTCCCATGTTATCTATTTCTGTAGCAGAAAATTTCTATCTAACATTATGCTTTGCACTATGTCATATGTTGTCATTTACTATAGATATATTTTATAGCTAGTTGAGGCTAAAAACTTTTTACCCAAACTCAATTTGCAGTTGATTGTTGGAGCAAAACAGTCAACTAAACCTGTACTCAGGTTTCAGTGAAATATATGTAAAGCGGAGTTTGTAATAGGAGTGGAAAGACAGGCTTAAAACAATAAAATAAAATTTCTACAATAAGCAATTATTTTTAATTGGTAATGTACAGATATATTAAATACTCATAAAATTCATGTGAAATTTAGTAGCATTCAATTTGAGACAAATTCTGTTTCTGTTTTAAAATGTAGATGAAATGGGAAAAAACTTCTTATTGTCATTTACATCATAATACTGTTCTGTAGAATCAACTCACACATTCTGTGTTCAACAGGCATAAAGACCTCATTAAGTTACAAAACTTAATTACTATTTCATCCAAGATGATTGTGATGATATTTATGTGCCATGGTTGTCAATTCTTAGTGACCACATAGATAGTTCATCAATATTCTTAATGTTGGAAAAATCTATTTGGCCATCAAGTCTAACCCTCTGCATAATACAGAGATCCAAATTAAAGCATCACAAACTGATATGACAATGTCATTAACCAACAATGTACCTTTGTGAATGAGCTACTAAGATCTAACATGATTGATATATTTTTCATATGCCTACATATCAGTGGTGGGATTCAAATTTTTTTACTACCAGTTCCGTGGGCATGGCTTGGTGGGTGTGGCAGGGGAAGGATAATGTAAAATCTCCAGTCAGAGGTGGCATATGCCAGTTCTCTGGACTACTCAAAATTTCCGCTACCAGTTCTCCAAAACTGGTTAGAACCTGCTGAATACACCTCTGCTGCATATGAACTTCATGCATTGCCATGCAGATGTTTTCACATAGTCCAGCCACTTATCCCTAGAGCCAGGGGTGGGATTCAGTTTTTTTAACAACCAGTTCTATAGGCATGGTTTAGTTGGTGGATGTGGCTTGATGGTCATGTGACTGGGTGGGCATGGCCAGCTCGACATCACTCATGTCAAGGGGCGCTTCTCCTCACCTGGCCTCTCATGACAGTGGGGATGCTGCAATGGTCATAAGTGTGAAAAATGGTCATAAGTCACTTTTTTCAGTGCCATTGTAACTTTGAATGGTCACTAAATGAACTGTTGTAAGTCAAGGATTACCTGTACAAAAATACAAAAAGCTTCTTTGCTTGCAAAAAGCTTCCCTAGATACCAATCATTAGATTAGGTCCCAAGATTGTTGGGGGCAATAAGCTGACTTTGTAAAAATGCCGCTTAGTAATAAGCAGGCATATACAATGGAATGAAGGCTATTGATGAGAGCATTGGGTTGCGCTCCAAAAAATTGTAAGCCACCTGAGTCTCCGGAGAAGGGCAGCATATAAATATGAATTAAAAAAAATATTAAAAATACCTGCAAGCCAGAATTACAAATCAGGCAGGGTGCCAGAGCACCTTGAGGAATGAAAATAGTTAAAATGCAGTGATAACTATCAAACAGCCAACTCTTGCTCATAAAGTGAAACCCTTTAGCAGAGAGGTCATTTCAGCTCTCCAGAAAAAGCACACCTAGGAAAAGCAATCCTTAGATCCATTTGCACTACTTAAAGATACCAGCTGGTCTCACTCACCTCACAAGATATCCTAAGGAAATCATCCAGATTTAAGGAAAGGTCACATGCCCCCCAGAAAGGCAGTAAAAAAAAATCAGTGCTAAACTTGCATCCTGCCTCTTGGAAGTATACCCCAAAAGGACAGTGTCAGATAGTACTAAAGCAGTGATAGATAGAAGATAGATAGAAAAAGAAACTATGAGGCAGGAAAAAATTCAAGCACAATACAAATAATTAAGTCATAACAGTAGCTGTTGCTTGTTGAAGATGAATAGGAAAAATTATCCCATCAATAAACACAGGATTAAATGTCACCAAGCACAGAATTAACCTTCACCAAAAACCAGTTTTAGACCAAAATTCAGAAGGGGTATGTAAACTCAAGTTTGAATGTCAATCTTTCTAACTAGCCAAGAAGCCTTGCTGAATGTCACTCATCTTAGTTTCTATCACTAAAAGCTTTGCTTCGTTATTCAATTATTTCTTCAAAGGGCTGATTGTCCAGGGAAGTATTTCCTCCCAACAGCAGTGTAAAAATCTTAAAACAACCCTTTCCCTTTAAGAAAATCAAGCCCCAGAAGCTCCAGAGACAGGAAGTGTAGGCAAAAATGGCAAGAATGTAATAAGGGTGGAAAAAAACAAAAGGAGATTTCTTCTAACTACCGGTTCTCTGAACTGGTTAGAAAGTTAACAAGGGGTTCTATAGAACTGGACAGAATCGGTAGAATCCCACCCCTGCCTAGAACTCTGCAGTTCTTCAAAAGCTGCTTTGTTTTGAGTCCTTGATGAAGTACAACCTGAAGTGGTTCTACAAATTACAGTGACACACCTTTTCTAAGAGGAAATCCCTGTTTATTTGTGCAGGAATTTCTGTAGAAAAGTACAGCAGTTGGCTGATTCATTTATTTTTTTACATACATTTGCTAAATTTATGCTCCATTTTCCTTAAGGAGCTCAAGACAGCATGTATAGCATTTCTTGCTAATTCCCTTCATATTTCATCCCCTTCAATAAACAAATGACTGGCTCAAAGTCAAACAGTAAGTTTCCATTTTTGAGAGGGGAGTTTTATCTGGATCTTCCAGGTCAAGCCCAAAAACTTAGCCACTGTGCACTGGCTATTTTAATGAGTTAGCATACTTAATTTCTCCCACTCCTCATTTTATTGACCTTGGAAGGATAGAATGCTGAGATAATCTTGAGCCGGTCAGAATTGAACTAGTGGTAGTGGAATGCAGAGTTAGCCTGCAATGCTGTTTTCTAACTACTGCACCACCAGGGCTTTTTGATGATAGAAGTGTCATTTGTATAATAGCTTAAATAGATAACACATCTTTGCATTCCGTATTTCACTGATGTTCAAATGCTTTTTTATTATAGAAAATACAAGATATAGCAATTCCAAAAATATAACCAGAAATTCCTGACGTTGAATTCCATATTTATTCCATCTTCTAGGCCAGCATATCAGTTTTTAGCACTGTCATCAGTTTGAGCCTACTTCTTTTTTGGCTGTTGCAGGTTGCCTGTTATTCTGGCATTAGATAATAATGAACAGTGTGTAAACACCTATAATCAAATGAATATCCCAGTTATTTGTGCATTAATAACTCCTAAAAATTTTATTCAGAAAAACAGCAAGGTTGACTTTTCTGTAGCAGGTAGAGGGAAACCTACAGTTAAGTGAACAAATGCCCTTTTCTTTGCCTCTGTCCCCCTTGCAAATTGCTTTTCAAATTGGTTGTGTTTTGTACAGTTTAGAATATAAAATACTGGAAGCAGTGAGACAAATAAAGAAGTAATAGTTTCATTGGCTGCAATGAAAGACTTATCCATGCAAATGTTCATTAGAAATTGACACACAACCAGACTGTTCATGTCTCAGAATTACATAGTTCATACCATTTGAGCCATGGTGGTGCAGTGGTTAGAATGCAGTATTGCAGGCTAACTCTGCTGACTGCCAGTAGTTCAATCCTGACTGGTTCAAGGTTAACTCAGCCTTCCATCCTTCCGAGGTTGGTAAAATGAGGACCCAGCTTGTTATGCTGACTCTGAAAACTCTTAGAAAGTGTTGTAAAGCACTATGAAGTGGTATATAAGTTCTAAGTGCTGTTACTATTTTCCTTTATCCTCATGTTTTAGAGCCAGGATGATTGCAACTTCACACCTGAAGAGAGATATAAATGTGATTTCCTAGTTGCTTATTAATATTTTGGATTTTAACTGAAATTGTTGGGTTTTTATTCATTGTCCACCATCCAGAATGTTTGAGTTAGAAAATGGGAAGAGTTGGAAAGAAAGGGATAGATCTAGAGACCGGTGCTAGAGACTAAGGAAGTATGCAAATATTTATGCAAATATTGTATATATGTAAGAATCATTATCTTGTTTCAAAGTTTCAAAGCCTTGAGAAATGAGATAATATTTGGAAGAGGCTCTGAAAGACACTCCCTTATTCATTGGAGTTTTGTAGTGTCCCTCCCCCCAAAGGGGCACATTCAAATTTTCAAGAATCTGTCATTATAGCCAACTTCAGTAAAATTAGTTGTAGTTTCCTTGGGTAGTTGCTTTCTTGCCTGGCTTTCCTAGTTTATCTCAGACAGAGAAAGCTAAGCCAATACTTTTAGATAAATTGCTGTTCCTCACAGCCACATTAATATACTTTCCTGCCATCACTGAGTCTACAAGTATATTGACATAAATTGTGCTGACTCCACTGTCCACTTTTACCTTGCTTCAGCAATGAGCTTGATCTGTGTTGTTGCCCTCACACAGTTTAACACAGGATAATTTCAGGACAATGATTGGTGGATTTCTTGACATAATTTCTTCTCCAACTTGGTACAACCTACTGGCAAAAGAACCCACATCAATCACTCTCTTGAAGGTGAAGTAGGGTATTAAAATATTATTTGTGGGTATAGTTAGATTCATAGTCTAAGATTGGGGGAAACTTAATAATTCAAGACCTAAAGCAAGGACTTAAGAATTATTAAGATACCATCTAAGATCCAAAGCAAGGTGATTTGTAATAAAATAAGGGTGTTCAGATCTCATGAATTCAATATTTCCAGATACCAGAATTGGTATAACAATGGATTTTCCCCATAAGTGTTCAACTTCAATTTGCAAGTACTAGAATTTGGTAAATTTTTTTACAATTGTTTATTGAATTGTTAAATTATTTCTGATCTTTCCTCTTCCATTCCTACTTTGGGAGTTGGAGCTGACAATTTTTTCCTATTTTATACAATTTCCCCAGTAGACATACATACATTGGAAATAAACGTCAGATAGAAAGATTCCTGCCTGGCATGGATGATCTCATAGAAATGTAAGGTGTCTGGTCTTTCTTTTTTGCAGCATGTCCAGGATGGGGAGGGGCATTTCCACAGCATATTTACCAGGCCAAACAGGCTAAGGATACCACTGTCCCTGATTGTACTAGCTATAGATTCATTCTGAAGGCATCTAAGATTGTTGTCATGGAAAGTTTTGTGTCAGGAGAAGTTTTGCATCAATTTTTTTTCAAATTCAAAGACTAAAGATGGCTCTAGGGTTTCTCAGCAGTGGAGTTGGGATAAATTGGAGATGATATCATGAGGATGTTTACAAAACACTTTGTAATATATTTTTGTGTCATTGGAAACAGGGTATCAAACTGAGCCCTAAAGGTGTGGTCTTTACAAACATTTTTGGCATAAGGAAAAAGTCTTAATTTTAAAACATTTTCATTTTAGATTTTCATTTTTAAATTATGAAGATTTTTGTTCATAAAGTCCAATGAAGCAAGTGTTCATCTGGTCAGAGTAGCAATTCTTCATTGTTTGGCTCTGTTTGCTTCCAATGTACCTTATACTACAAGTAATCAAATCTGGCAGACCACTTCAATCTGAGACCTGATTGTTTCTATGAATGGCAAGAATAATATTTCAAAACATTAGCGTGTCTACAAAATCTCAACACTATTATTAGATTTTTTAAGATGATTTCTCTGCTTCTTCTCCCCAGCATTAATTCTGTCATTTGGGAAACCATTCATTTCTTAATCCCTCTCTATACCACACATACAATTCTCTAAATCGTTCAACTTTATACATGACCTTCCTTTAGTCACAAGTCTAATGATCAGTCATAAAATAACTGGACATTTCTATCTTGGACATTATCAAAGAACCTACTTTTAGATGAAGGAACTCTTTTGTGTTGCAGCATCAAGGTTCTTTCATATCAGTTGTGCAACTGACATTATTTCTACCTGCTGTTTCTCTGCTCCTAATCAGTTCTTTACTCACTGTCCCCCTGCAGGGTTGAAAAGGGGCCACTTGTGTGGCTTTTACAACAAAGAAGCAGTGGGGAGGAAAAAGGTTAAGCACGTAGTCTATCCTGCCAAGCTGCTGCTTTCTGAAGCAGGTCTTTTTACCTTAAATGAAATTGGATTTCATCCTCTCATTCCTCCCCAACGCACCCCCCCCCAAAAAAAACTACATCATGCTTACAGCAGATTTGTTCAACTTGAGGAAATCCAGTTAACCACAATCTCATTGGTGCTATTCCAATATTAAATACTTCTGGATCCAACCCTATGCAAGGAGCAATATCACAATCCTTTTTCTGCTTCTTATCTGTACAAATTGGATAGGCATCCCAACATATACTTTCCAAATTGCAAATATCTGAGGAGAACAAAAATGTGTCTTTGCTTTACACTCTCTGAGTGATTTCAGTCTTGAGGACACACTGTTATGTCCAAACTGGGGGCAATGCTACTCCAAATGCTAGTTGCAAGAATGTTCATTGACTATATGTTATGTTGGTGTTGACCCTTAGGTAGCACATGGATAAATTAATTTCCTCCTAGATGATTTGTCTCCAAGAGTCTATGGAGATTCTCAGTTATCCAGGTCATGGTTGTCCCAAAGGTGTTTTTTCAGAAGGCAACTAGACTTTGTTTTTCCTTGAAGATGTTTCATTCCTCATCCAAGAAGCTTCTTGGATGAGAAGCAAAATGTCTTCAAGGAAAAACAAAGTCCAGTTGCCTTTTGAAAAGGTACCTTTGGGATTTGTCCCCAAGCTGATCTTTCTGGTCTTTCAGTGGTAACTCCTGCATCCATCTAGCTGCTGTTTGTTCTCTTGTATTTCCTTCCAAGATGCAACAGTATTACAATGAAAACACAAGGCCTAAAATATTACCTTATAATGTATGCCTTAATTCTCCTGTTTGCAAACACCCAAAAGACATCAAGCTGGCCACTAAATGAAATGAAATCCTAGAATAAGGTAGACATGTCAGATTCAGCAAGGCTCTGTTTAGCTAACATTGTATAAAGCTCCCACATTTTACAATGTTTCCCTATTATCCTTTCAATCTATTAAAAGAGACCCAGTATATGTTGTTTGCTAGGAGTCAGTTATCTGAATTCACCCTATTATCCCTGGACTTTAGCTACAGGACATATGAGAGACTGTAGTCAGAAGGAGCTGGGCATGAAAAGAAGGAAGTTGTTTCAATCAATTGCATGGAAACCTTGCCCTATACAGTTCTTCAGCATACCTGTTCTTTTGTCAACTTGAAATTTGGAGGAATTTTGAACTGGAGGTTGTAGCAGAAATAGGGAACCTGTGTCTTTCTAGTTTTGCTACCTCAACTCTGATTAGCCAGCCCAGCCAAAGATGACAGAAATTAGAGCACAACAATCTATGGAAGATGAAAAAAAAAGATCCCTGGTTAAAGGATAGCCAAATGCAAAGGTTCCTCAGTTTTTAATTTCTGTGTAAGAGTGAGGATTGCAGGCATAGTTTGCATGATGGCTTACAAGTGCTGAATTTAGATCTTTTAGACATCTAATCAAAATGCATGAAGACTTATTTTTTTTTAATATCTTCCCCAAATGGCATAGGATAGGTAGATGATAGACAGTCAGGCAGGCAGGCAGACACAGACACAGATGATAGATAGATTAGAGATAGATAGATGATAGACAGATAGATAGAAAGATAGAAAGATAGATAGAGGGATAGTACCAACATTTGTAAGGGAAATTTTTTAGATAAGTAATCTGCACTTTATATTTTGCCTTCTCTCTGGTGGAAAAACAATTGAGAAGGAACCTTTCAAATTCATGTAGCAAGATAACCTGTTGGTGACAGTAGAGACCCACGTTTCATAATACTTGCAAATATACAGCACTTGCTGCTCAAAACACTCACCGAATGGGATGGACACAGCTTAATGCATTTTCATTAAATTGCTTAATTACTTTGATATGAAAAGCACCTGGATTCTTCTATTTATAAAGTAATGGTCTGACCTACTAAGATGAGAAAAGCACGAGAAGGGCAAAGAGAATATTGCTGGCATCCAGAAAGGGTCTGTATTTCTTTGAGATGAGTTGAAATTTACACCTTGAATGCTGATGAAGAGTAGACTTGGAGTGGGAACAGTTTGGATTTAAAGCCTCTTTGCTAATTGCCCTTATCAAATATGTGCTCTTAGAAATATGAAAGGAGTTGAATATTTTATCTATATGAAGATACGGAGGATAATGTGATACTGAGTTGTTTATGTATTAACAAATTGCTTAAATAGCATTTGACTTCAGAATTAAGAGGAGAATATAGTTTATATTGAACAGGGAGATAGAAATACCCTAATCAAGTGTGTTTGAATAAAGTTAAAATATGCACTGTGAATCTCTTTGGATGAATTTGCCTTAGCAATCTGGTGCACAAAAGAAATTATTCTGATTCTAGTTAGGGTCAGATAAAATATTTATACATAAAACAATGTTTCTGCACTTTGAGATTAACACTCTTGCTTTTAAGTCTAGTGAAATGGTACATCTGTGTAATAATCCTTAACAAGTACCATGAATTCATATTCTCCATTTTTTTTCTGACAAATTATTATAGAATGTTTAGGTAATTCTTCTATATAAAGGCATCTCATCAGTGTTCAACTATTAATTTTTCAGTTGTTACCCTACAAGCTAGGATATTGTTTTAACTGTATCCATTTTTTTCCTCTTCACAATAACAGAAGAATCATTAACATTTTCAGACTATACACATTCTGCTTATTTTCTTTTATACTACACAGGGTTCTTATTAACATTTGTCAAGTTATGAAAAGGCCACAGAGTCAAAAATGTCGGAACAGTAATAGCAGCTTTGAATTTCATCCAGAGATCCTCCCTTGTTTTACTTATGGGAAGCAGTAACTGAAAAACTATTCAATTTCTCAGGCTTTATATATAGGGTGCCAGCTCATCTTTCTTGTACTGAATTGAACAGATTGTACTATTAGAATTATACAGTGCCCTTGGTTTGGTTCCAAAATGTTGCATTGTAAAGAACATTTGTTCTGGAACTAAAGTAACTATGTCTTTTCCTGTAATCATGTGGCAGTTGCAGAACATCAATGGGATCATGGGAAAAGACACAGTAAATTTAAAGAGCAACAGACAGGTAACTCTTCATTCATCCTTCTAACATTTTGAAATTGAATCTAAAACATTGTATCAAGTTAATATCATGGCTGCTACTGAAAAAGACATTCTCATAGATTTTATTCCATCCCATTTCTCTCTCCCTCTTCCTCCCTCCCTCCCTCCTTCCCTCCCTCCCTCTCTCCTTCCTTCACAATATAAAGTTGAACACACACACACACACACACACACACACACATACAGAGTCAAAATTCGACATTCCATTCCGTTTCTGACTATGCCTTCAGATTATATGCTGGTGTTTGTTCTCAGATCTATGCATCTTTTTGTTCCACAGAAGGTCCCTCCATTTGAATCTGAAAACTGGCACTCTTTTTTTAAATAGAAGCTTTAAACTTTATGGATGATTGGCTTTTGTGATTTCATACATTTCTTTGAATAAGGTTCCAATTACTCTTTTCTAAGCCTGCTGCATTCTTGATGCATGGGATATCAACTTAGTGCTGATGGAGAATGTTAAGAAATGAAATTCAACACATTGGTTTAAGGAATTTCAAGAAATAAATAAAAATGAGATGGGGGGACAACATACAGCATAAGCCAAGAATCCAAGACCCAGTAAAACTTGGCATCACCGCATGAATATGTATGTATGTATGTATGTATGTATGTATGTACTGTATTTACAGTATGTACCTATGTATATGTATATATTCAAAAACTTGTCCATTTCATTCTTATTTGCTAAACTAAACTAAAGCTGGAGCTTACTAGCATATAGAATAACTAATCAAGGCATGTTATTTTAAAGTAACCTCTGCGCTGATGACAATTCAGGGGTAGGATTCTACTGGTTCTGTCCACTTCTGTAGAACCGGTTGCTCTGAAGAGCAGCAAACAGAGAGCATACATAGAACCAGTTCTATGTTTGCTACTGTTTTGGCCCACCCGCCCGCCTGGGCTCTTACCTGACCTTTATTTCCTGCTTTTTCAACTGCAGGTGCTTTGTGCAGCTGCGGTTGAAAAAGCAGGAAAAAAGTGCTTTTTCAACTGCTGTGGACCTGCGTGCAGCATTGCTCAGCTGTCCAGACAGCTAGCTGACAATGATATACACATGTGCACAGCGCACGTCAGGCATGCGTGCGCACAAAACGTGCATTTGCATGCAAAATGTAAAATCACCGAACCAGTAGTTACACTGGTCAGATCCCACCCCTGTGACAATTGTCCATATAACTGTCCTTTTTTCCATGACAGAAGAACATTTATTTTCACTGATAGTTGATATCGAATTTTGTTTTGAGAATCCATCATACTAAACTATCTTTCAGACTTAGCAAGTAGCTATTTTTCTGCCAGTCAGATTGTTTTACTTCAAATTTGATGAAACATCTGGGTCCCACATTTCCTTCAAGAAACTTTTGCCTGAAGTTTTAATGTTGTCATGCATTTGTCACTCAGGCAATTCATCTTTACTTTATTATTCTGAGAAATTGAACACAATTCAGTGTATACCAAGGATTATAATAAAAAACCTTTTGGTACTACTGCTGGATAGGAGTTCTTCTAAAAGTTTGCTTATGCTTTGTTAAAAATTTCTGATTCTCCTTTTAATTCCTAGACTTATAGGCTTATTGACAAACAGGGCCCCAGATAAAATAAATTCTAGCCTAATTAATGATCTTAAAACAATATTTAAATACAGTAGTGTCATAAGACGATAAAACATAATTCCAGAAAAATGTGTTTTTGCTGACATTTAAAAGGAAATATTAAACAAGAGTTTTTAATACAAATCCCAAACATCACTTAGAATTAAGAATTAAAGGTCATTTTTGACTCTTAAATTCAGCTGGATCATATCCAATGGATTCCATGTTAATAAAAAATCAATTAGAGGGAGAAGTAAAAGACTACTCCATGGTAAAAAGCTTCAGAAGATACCATAACCTAAAAAAGACTAAGGCTTTTAATTTTCATAAATACAATACTTGCCAGAAATGACAGATGAACAGCAAATAGGATTCTTGGTGCATCAGCAATGCTTCTATTAGGTCAATGACTATATATAGTCCAGTATTCTGTTCTCACTTTGGTTAGCTAAATGTTAGTGAGAAGCACATAAGCAGCATATCAGCGGCATAACAGTCTTTTCCCTCCCTAGAAATTGGTATCAAGAGGTTTACTGCCTCCAAAATAGGAATTAATGTATCATCAAATTAATATACATCATGACTTGTAGCCACAATTGACTTACCTCGTGTTCATAACTTTAATAGTTCTAACACATACACAAAATGTAGTAGAAGAAATGGATCTTGAAAAAAATACATGACCATTTTAGCATGATCCAGAGTCCCTAAGCCCTGCAGTTCAGATTTTCTCCATTAAGAGATCAGGGATAGAAAAGTCTATTCTGTGTTTGTGGTTCCCTTCATACCTATGGTTATGTTTGCTTTGTTTTTAAATCAGTCATTTAATTCAGGGTCCCCAATCCCTGGGCCACAGCCTGTTATTGGGCTGAGCCCCATTGGAAACTGGGCTGTGCAAGCACAGGGCGAGTGTGTGAATGCACAAAGCTGCATTTGCTCAAGAGGCATGTATAAGCAGGTACAAAACCATCCCCTCTGTCCCCCTGCTGCCACTGTCAGTCCACAGAGCCAGAAAGGTTGGGGACTGTTGATTAGATTGATAGCTGTTTCTAACTTTTATATGAGACTTTTTAACAGAATATTGCTTTCTTTGTTTCAGATGTTCCAAAGCATCCTATGTTGCAAGTATAGACTGTGGAGTGGGTGACTGCTCTCTTTTAGTGGTTTTCTACTTTAAAATGACGGGTAAGATTCTTCCTAGGGCTTTATGATGTTGATGTCATACAGTGACAGGTCCTTAGGTCCAATCCAAGGAAACAGTGATATAATACAATATTAGTGGGATCTTTAGTAATTCACAATGCTTGGTGGGTTGGTTTCTTTGATAGCACTACTTACTAATTTGCTCTGCAAAACAAAGTGGAAGAAAGTTATATACTGCAAGGCCTCCAAAACTGTGTTATATAGGAAGTCTATGTGGGTAATAGTACATAGCTGTCAGATCATAAATCCAGCACTCTGTCTCATTCAGGATATTCATGATTATTTCTCAGTATGATTATTTCTGTCCTAGTTTGGAATTGCTCCATAGCAGAACAGTCATCTTCAGTCAGTTGTCCAGTCAAATCCACTCAATTCAACCTTGAAGATACCATCAATCACAAACTTTTGTTTCTTGTACCACCATGGTGAGCCTATCTTTAAAAAGCAGTCATTTTTGCTTTGCAGTTCTAAATTACTTAATTACAGGATGTAACCAAACAATTTTATTGCAATCATAAAATTTGAAATAGGGCATTTTACCAAATCAAAGGAATTCAGGTATTTACTAGGCTGATATTAGGAGAGGAGGAGGATCAAGATAATGGAACCCCAGCAGCAGAGTTTATGTTGCCAACTCCCAATGCTGAAACATTTATTGGCCCCCCTCCATTCTTGCCTTTCACCCAGTAGTCTCTGTTAGGAATCTCTTCCATCCAGCCTCCAAAAACAGTAGTTTCTGGAGAGAAGAAGCAAAAGACATAATGCTAAAGCTTAGTCAATCTGTCTTGGCTATACAGGAGTAACTTCCTGAAGAAAGTGAATTATGGCATTTAAAGAGAAGCCTTGGCTAAATTAAGTCCCTGGAACAATATTGATATATCATAAATTCTTACTCCTAGCTTATGAGATCCATTTTTATAAATTTGATTGATTTGTCTTTCGATTCCCTTTCTCTTCCTGTAACAGTCTACCCAGTGAATTCTGCTCATGTGTGTAAAATTGAGATGGAATTTATAAACTCATCATGTTTGTGCATGTGTACAAACACACACAATGCAGCAATCAAAAACAGATGGAGATTCTTCATACTTCATACTCCATATCATACTTATCTCTGAAATAGACCAAAGTTCTTTTCAGATATTCATTATAAATGTCTGAAGAAGTTGTTCATCTGCATGTAACTAGATCCATCCCCTTGATATGATGTGACACAGCACACCAGCAGCACTCTCAAACTGATACAAAATCACATTCAATTTAAAATGAGGAAGATTCATAATGCATAAGCAAATCAGAGTTCTCTTTTCTTGTATTGTGAAGCCTACATGCAATAAAATTGGTTTCCTTCAAACTCAAGCGGTGTTCTATGGGGAGTCTTGCTAGCAGGTGGGTTGTCATCAAAGAGGCTAGGCCTGGCATTCTTGCAGCCCTTTTATGTATTCATAAAGCTATATGTGAAGAAGGCAAAGGAGTTTAAATGAACATTAAAATGAATCCTTAGGGAAAAAAATTCTTTTAAGTTTTATGAAATACAAACCTGAACATCCCTAATCATACAGAATAAGCATTCAGGAAAGACTCTGCTGTTGTTGCATGAAATTTAATATAATTCACAAAGAATATCAGGCCTCCCAACAACAGGCAATTTAAGACTTGCAGAAGAAGAGACAAGTGCTTCATTCATCTCTCTATGAAACCTTGAGCTTGAGCAATGCCGAATGATCTAAAAAGCTATTATACAGAACAAAAAGGTTAATTGGTATCTTCCCAATAATATTGGGGTTATTTAGGATAGGGAAATACTAGAAAATACAAGGAGATTTGAGGATTCCCTCCTCAAGTTTATGACAGACATTAAAAAAGAAATCCAATATAAGCATTGGCTCCTGGAATGACGTCCTGGGAACCATAGATTAGCCTTCCAGCTAAATAATAGGCAAGAAAGTGAAATGTCTTACTTTTCCTTTTTCTAACCTTGAATGTCTTTCAGCCCAGTAGGTTTTATTTTGTTTTCAGGATTAGCTTTTACTTCCTCCATATATCCCTTTGACTTATTTACAGTACATATTTTTCTCAGTCACGTTGGTATCCACACATGTTCTTTTATCCAATGCTCCCTTGCCTAGCCTTCATCTGTTCCTTCAAAAAATGATTATAATTAGTCTTGCCATCCTTGAAATGCCAGTGATGTTCCTTTAATTTCTTTCTGCTCACAACACTTTTTTTAGATTGAAATGAAATTCTACAGAAAGTGAAAGCGACAAGGTCCTTGTGAATGCTGGCATTTCTCTCTTTCTTTTGCATATGTTTTGCTTTCTTCTAATTAACTTTTCCTTCACATTTCCTCACATTTTTTTGGTTTATATATCAAGACCAGGACATTTATAATGTGAATGTGGATAGCTAGTAGACCAACATTTATCTTACTCATTCTTACACTCATTATTTATATCTTCCATTCCTGACGTGGCTATCTCTCCCTCACAGTGTTTCTTCAGGCTTGGGTTGAGCTTCATAAATTTCAGAGATTAGTAATATATGGCCACTTTCATTTCTTGATAATAGATATGGTGCTATTCTTTTCTCTCACCCCTCCCCCCCAAATTCTCAAGGAATCTTCCATTTGTTTTGTCCTGTTCTTTTCTTTTTTGTCTGTGGCCTATCACACTTTCTTTATGATTTGTATCATATCTCTTATACTCCCATTTAAGTTTTTGATCTTTGAAGACTTTCACCTAGGTTCCATTTTCATGTTTTGCACTCAGTGCTATTTTAAATGTTCAAGACCATAAACGGCAGGAAATGGGCTTTGGATCATTCCTTCTGAGAGGCAATTGAATTTTCAGCACTGGTCCAAGTAATAGGTATAAACTGCAGACCTCAACTGTCAAGTCACTCAGTAAAAGTGACTATTTTGTGATAGAGAGCAGGAAGAATAATGGTAGATTTCCCAAGCTATGTCCTCTTGCTATTGGGGTGACAAAATATTATCTGCACCACTGGAGGAATAGAGGTAGAAAAGAGAGTAAGATGGGGCAGTTTATATTGATTAATTGACAAGATGCAAAAGGAGTAAGCAGACTTTTCTCCAATGGTGAGAGACTCAGATTTTCAGATCACCATCTAGAAGAGGCAAATGTGTGCCATGTCCTTCTTTTTCCAGAAAATGTGTACCAAGTACAGATTTTTCCAGTTCATTTTCTCTAAAAACATGAAAAACATAATTCTGCATCACCATTTTGAAGCAAAAGAAAAACAAAATGCCTTTTTTATAATACAATTTTATTAAACTTATTAAAATTTAAAATACAAGTGAAAATGAAAATAGGAAAAGGGGAAAGAGAGAAGTGTAGGATGAAGAGGAAAAAAAGTGGACTAACTTGTGACTCTTTTCAATGCTGTAGAACAGGGATATCAAATTCAAGGCCTAGGTGCTTAAATCTGGCCCACAGGGCCACCCTGGAAATAGCAAAGGACTGTCCCATGGTGCCTCTGGCAGCCAAAATTGGGTGCAGTGGGAGGGTGTGCACATGCCCCCCCATGGCCCATTTTTGGCCTGGAATGTCTCCTGCAGCCCCCTGTCATCCAAAACGTGGCATGGCGCAACTGAGCATGTTCCCCTGTGCTCTGTTTTGGCCAGCAAAGTACTGCAGGAGGCCATCCAGGCAAAAAATGGGGTGGAGGAGTAGCCCACGGAGCAGAACTACAATGCTGATCTGGCCCTCAAAGAAATCCAGTTTGATACACCTGCAGTAGAATGAATGTATTCATCATACAGCCTCAACTTTTCACTTTGCTTATTCAGTATATTGAATAAGCCATTTATATAACAAAAAAATCCCTTTTGTGTTATTAGTAAATCCCAAAGTTCCCCTTCTATCTCCCCATCTAAGTCATTTATGAAGAAATTGAAGAGTCCTGGGTCTAAAACAGAACCTTGTGGTACCCCACTGCTTACTTCCCTCCATGTAGATGTGGTACCATTAAAGACTACTTGTTGAGTATGGTTTGTCAGCCAGTTACCATTCCATCTGGTGGTGATGCTATTAATCCCACTTTTTTCTAGCTTACCAAGAAATAAATTGTAGTCTACTTTGTTGAATGCCTTGTTGAAGTCTTAATATATTATGTCTACAGTAATTCACTGGTCTACTAATTTAGTCACTATATTGAAGAATGAAATAATATTGGTTTGGTATGATCTGTTTTTAACAAACCCATGTTGACTGCTAGTTATTACTTTATTCGTTTCCAGATGTTGGCAGATTTATTTTTTAGATATCTTTTCCAATATCCTTTCGGGTAGTGATTTTAGGCTGATTGGTCTGTAGTATCCTGGGTCTCTTTTTTCCCCCTTTTTTGAAGATGGGAACCACATCAACTCTTTTCCAGCCCTCTGGTAGTTCCCCAGGGCTCCAGGATTTTTGAAGGATGTGGTACAGTGTTTCTGAGATGACTTCTGCCAGCTCCTTTAGAGCACTGGGATGTAATCCATCAGGTGCCAGTGATTTGTATTTGTCAAAATCAGACAGGTGTATTTCTGCCAATTTCTGCCATTGTGAATGATCACTGAATCTACAACACAAGCTTAGAAATGCCAACCACTTTTCTCTTTAATATCCTCTTCCACAGTTATCCTGTAGTGGATACACATACACACATACACACAGACACACACATTCAAAATCTTCCAACAATTGACAGGTGTTTCTCAGGAGTTTAAACTCCCCCTCCCCCAGTTTCTTTATAACTCCCTACGTACCTATGCGGTGCACCCAAGAGTCAAATGACAAAGAAAAAAATCAGGTTCGTCCTTGACCTGGACAATAGCATATGACATTTTCTTGTTTCAGGGCAGTTCATATAATGTTATGCTTGGAAATATATGTTAACTGGAAAAGACATGCAATGAAAAATTCATAAAGTTATTTCAGTAGTGCTCTAAGAGTAGAAAGGGTTGATTACCATTCCACACCCCACACACCCAGTCACATTCAACATCTCTCTAGGTCAGAAACATACATGCAAAAGTTAATACAGCTTTTTAATAGATTAATGGGGAAATGTGGAACAAAAAAGAAAACCCTACTAACACAAGCAATAAAACTGGTGTTGATCCATCTATACAGTAGAGGCAAGGCCTGTTTGTTAAATTTAATATAGCAAGGAAAAAATGCTGTAAAGACATAAGATACCTGTCTATTAGAGATATGGAACACATTTCCATATATTATTATTTATTGTCATTATTTATTTAATAATGCTCATATAACTGCTCATATACCAAGAGTAAATCTGAAATTTTATTTATTTGTGAGAGTTATATACCTCTCACTAATAAAAAAATGGTGGGAGTGCTGAATGTTGTTGTTTCCCCGTCTTTCTGCAATTTTAAAAATAATGCCATTAAGGGAGATTTTCCAAGTTTCCTAATAGTCTGTTCTTGGAAAAGTTGTCAGGTGTACAGTGGCCTCTCAATTCAAGACTTTTCTGGGAAATGGCACAATGTACAATGGTCAGTGTACTTTGATCCACATCAATCTAGTTTGAGACCAGTTTGGGGAATGAAAGAGTTGTGAACTATATAGAAAGAATATTCTCATTTTGATTATGTAGAACGTCACAGTAATTTATCACACTATTGGTCATGCTCCCTTCATCTTTGATTTGCAGGGAATGATTTTGGAAACCTCATATTGGATAACTTCAGAGCTTTTTAGTAAGAAATGCTAGTATTTTGTCTCTATCCTACATGCTACTTAACATTTCTCTAAAAGCGTTGGAGAGAACAATCAGAATTTTGAGTCTCAGAATTAATCTGTATGTGGGTGATATATAAATGTAACTGGCATTTTCATTTCATTTCCAGGTTGTTGAGGCTTGCAACAATATTGGAACTGAATAAATCAGACAGAGTAAAGCAAAATCTTGAATCAAGTTGGACCTTCTCTTGATAAATGCAGATAATAGGAATTTACATCCTACCAGTAGACCAACTGAAAACATGGTTTCATTGTCTTGGAGATCTTATGAGATTATTCTTAACCCCAAATAATATATCATCAGCAATGCCCAAAAACACTAAAAGAGGTTGATATATAAGCAATGTCCATTCATGGTCAATATACAGAGCTAGGCAGACAGATAAATGCCTTGGTCTTTAAGAGTATTCAAATATTAACAATGGTCTAAAATGTTGTGACCTATTTGTTGAAAGAAGCTGTCAGTGGAAAATCTGTGACTTTTACCAAACAGACTGGAATAACAGAACATAGTCACTAGTGATCAACTTTATAGTTTTGGAAGCATTAATACCAGACTAATTTGATAGGGTTCTTCCTTGTAAATTGGCCTCTCTACCATCATGATCTTTGGCTATGTCTCAGTAATTCTTAAGACTTGTATGATTGGAACCATGGAAATATTTTTAATGGCTATGCCAGGCTGTGGAAGTTCTTCCCAAGGGAGACCATCTCATTTTCTCTCAATGAAATTCTGAAACGCAATCATGCTATTTTGTCATACAAGTTTTGTAACATTCCAGATAAATTTTGATTGCTAAAGTTGTTGCTCATGATGTATTTTAGAATAATGTTTTAATTATTATGCATGATGTATCAAATCAATGTGAGGGTTTTTTTTAAAGCTTTATTATTATTCTGTAGATTGAGCTGTTTTAATTTGTGTTTGGTTATTTTTTTTGTTAAAAAAATGAAGTGGATTTTAATATGGACAAGTTCAATCTTTGCTGATTTGTGAGAAAAATGTTAATGTTAATGTGATTGCATAATCTCCTTTTCTAATCTAATCTACGAGTTGAGTCAGTCTTCTCATAATAAAACTAGGTGAAACTTAGCAGGATCTGTCTCTGACAAGCTGATGTTGACATAAACAAAAGTCATACATCATTTTGTCCCTGCTTTAAATATTTGACTTTTAAAAAAGAAAAGAAAATCCATTATATGAATGCTGCAGGAAGATTTAGGTCACACAACCTTGAAATTTTTGATTTTCATATAAACGTTTCATCTGATTTAAGATGGGAACTATTTAATTCAAATGAGTGCAGCAAATCTTGCAGCTAGGTAGAGCATGAATGTACAAGATAGGGCGAAATCAAATAGAGCCTTTTAATACTATTATCAGTGCTTTTAAAGTACTTTTTTGTACAGCAAGTTTAGTTTCTATATTATGCAGGAACCATGTATGTTTTTTTTAAAGTTAAATGCCACTTTAGTATGATTCACAGTGCTGAAGTGCCTATCTGTTATTAATATCATGGAGAAAGCATCAAAGAAGGACTATATATAAAGCAATACTCTTAGTTGGCATTACACTCTGACTTTAAGTACATTAAAATGTGGTCCTGAGATAATAAGATAAATGCTCAAGTGTCTTCTGTTGGTCCTTGACTTTCAAAACCAGAAATAGCAATACTCATTGAATTATCAGATTGTCAATATACTGCTATTCACAATTTCGTGATTTTATTCTACCAAAAGGAAACAAAATCAGCTCTAAGCTCTGATTTATATTGGGGTGAATATTTTAAATGTTAATCAGGCAGTGGGGGATTTTAAGTTCATTTTTATAGAACAGGACTTTTAAAAAACCATCAGTTTTTATATTCTCTTTCTAAAGAACTCTACAATCTTTGGTATGATAATTAACTGAGAAAAAG
Organism: Naja naja; assembly: GCA_009733165.1. NCBI lineage: Eukaryota > Metazoa > Chordata > Lepidosauria > Squamata > Elapidae > Naja > Naja naja. The sequence goes on along the minus strand of CM019149.1, from coordinate 118,445,474 downwards.
TTTTAATTAATGGCATTTGCAAACACATGCTGAAGATTAATGTCAATGTTTATTTTTATAAAATAAAACATTATTTTCAAGAATAATGTGAAACACAGGATAGATGAGATCTGACTACAAGACCACATTCAGCTATAGAAGCTTAAGTGGAGATTTTGAATCAGATGCTATTTTTCAACTCAGTTTACGTCACATGGTGATTTTTCAGGAATAAAATTGGGAAAGTTAGTACTATGTAGGCCATGTTGCATTTCTCAAGGAAAAGCAGGAGATACCTACATTTTGTAAGCAGAAATATGCACAACAGGGGAAATGTGTTTTGTAATGAACTCTATTTTGGATCAGCTGTGGTTTGGTACAAACAAAACCTGATTAGCTGGTTTCATCACAATATAATCCTGAAAATTTTATGAAGACTGATTTTATAGGGCCAGTTGGTCAGATTGATTTCATCATCATGCATTCTGACTCCAAAATGGTTTGTATGATGGCCTACTCACCTCTGATCTTCCTAGGGTTTCCTTTTGCCCCCTCACCTGTTTTCTGAATGTCTGCATAGAGCATATCCCACTACCTTGCTTGCTCCTGATAGTCCTAATGCTTTCATTTTCCCTCAGCCTTTGCCAACATCAGAGAAATCATCAAGAAAAAATGTTTCAATTTCCCCCCTCTGAAGATTTATACTAAGAACAATTTATTTTAATCTATGGTCTTGGAAGGTGGAAAAAATCCATCTTCAAAACTCTGTGTGTGTGTGTGTGTGTGTGTGTGTGTGTGTGTGTGTGTGTGAGAGAGAGAGAGAGAGAGAGAGAGAGAGAGAGACTGTGTCTGTTGTTTCGCTCACTTGCTTCTGCATGGACACGCAAACCACCTGTTCCATGGATGGAATCAGAGGTGGTATTCAGCAGGTTCTGACCAGTTCTAGAGAACCAGTAGCAGAAATTTTGAGTAGTTCGGAGAAATGGCAAATACCACCTCTGACGAAATTTTAACAGTATCCTTCCCCTGCCATACCCACCAAGCCACGCCTACAGAACCAGTAGTAAAAAAAATTGAATCCTACCACTGGACGGTTCATATATTAAAGTTTAGTCCAGCCCTATAAAGAAGAAAAGAATTTGATCATAGCCTTTCTTTGCCTCTAGAAATGTGATGATTGTATTTGTTGTTTATTTATTTTGCATCAAATCCATTCAGCTGAAGCCCAAGAATAAGGAATGTAAGATTATAGCTGACATTAAGATTAATAGATTGTACTAAACTTAAACACTAACAAATTATATATTCTTGTGACTTGCTTGCTAGGGGCTTTGAAGATAAACACATTCAACTTTACTAAGGGATTTGGATGAGATTTTATACACTGATTATGTCTTGATCACCAACTGGTCAGATTTAAATTGTGTAGTTTTTAATTGCAGTTTGAGTTTCATAATATGCATCGAGGCATGCAATTTGTAGGAAGAATTGATAATTTATGGATCCTTTCAAGAACTTGATTGTTAAGTTTCATGCAGATTGTCATACAACAAATGACCATATTAAACCAAGAATGGCAATCTTCAGGCTGCTTGAGATGTCCCAGCATTCTTTTCAGATTTTGGGAGGGGTGAAATGGGAAACTTATTACGACTTAAGGAATTGGTTCCATTACTTTAAAAAGTAGACTCTTCAAAATAAATACCTCAAACCATTTGTTCCTTAAGAACTTCCTTCGCATGAGATTGAGAGGTGGGGGAGAGAGAAAGCTTGAAAGCCCACCCATATATCCAACCCACCTATATGATTAAGTGTAGGTAAACTATGGGTTTTACACACACAAAAATCATATCTGCTCTTTCCTCAGATCAAAAGTGGCATGACCTTTTGAGACTGTCATCCAACATTTGTGGAGAAAAAAGATCTTAACATACTTGCAATCCATTCCAACAAAATAATCTAACAGTTAATAAGGACTGTCAGCATTGAACCCTATGATACTAAGCCTAAGTCTGTTTCAAAATCAATGTTTAAAGATGATCAGCAGAATTTAGAAATCTCTCTGGTTCAATTGCCTTGCCAAAAATGGTAGATGGAATGCTGCCACACAGATGTGCAACAACAGAATACTCAGGGGGATTTTTTCTTTCATTAATCAGTTTAACTTATTTTAGAAGACTCTTCTAATAGGTGTCCCAGCATTTCCAGCAAGAGAGTCAGTACAGCTCTTGGATATACCTTTTCAACATTCAGATACAACTTTGGATTTATGAGTCCCAGGAACAGGTTTACAGAATACTGCCTTGCAGGCATTCTTCCTATAACAGAGTTCTGTTTGGCTGATAAACCAAAGGTGATTTTAAAAAGGCAAGCCAGGGTAGCTGAAAAACATCTATATCTTGTATTACCAGAGTTGCAAACTGCAATCTAGAAAAGGGATTATTAGCAAGTGGAATGGGAGTCCTTTGCAGTTTCTGCCTACTGAATTAATCCTATTTAATGTGTGCTGTCAAACAACAGTGTTGTAATCTGTTTATATAAACATAATGTTTTATTTCATGTTGGTCTAACCTTCTAAAGGATATAATCTTTGTCTGGCACAGGGCCATCCAGGGCCTGCCATCTGGTGAGGTGTGGAGCTATTGTGCCACCATATGGTTGCACAAGACAGAGAAGAAAACTTTTAGTTATTGAAGCTTAGGTTTTGAATAACCTGACCACATGTAGCAGAAGACTTCAATTACCCAATAAACATCCAAGCCAAATTTATACTATCATATATCAGCTACTGGGCTTCATGGTATCAACTCTCCATCTATGTTTATCTTTCAGTTCCAGTTCTAACCAGGAAATCTCATAGCTAGCTTGGGAAATTGGAAAAAAAACAGATAATCAGAGTTGGAAGGGACCTTGTAGGTTATCTAGTCCAACCCCCCACCCAAGCAGGAGACCCTACACCACTTCTGATAAATGGCAGTCCAATCTCTTCTTGAAAGTCTCAAGTGATGGCGCTTCCACAACTTCCAAGAGCAAGCTGTTCCATTGGTTGATTTTCTCACTGTCAGAAAGTTTCTCCTTATTTCCAGGTTAAATCTCTCCTTGTTCAGTTTCCATCCATTATTCCTAGTCTGGCCTACAGGCACTTTAGAAAATAGATCGACCCCTTCCTCTCTCTGGCAGGTCTGCAAATATTGGAAGACTGCTATCATGTCTCCCCTGGTCCTTCTCTTTACTAGACTAGCCACGCCCAGTTCCTGTAACCGTTCCTCATATGTTTTAGTCTCCAGTCCCTTAATCATCCTAGTTGCTCTTCTCTGTACTTTTTCTAGAGTCTCAACATCTTTTTTGTAATGTGGTGAACAAAACTGGATGCAGTACTCTAGTCTTACTAAGGCTTTATAGAGTGGTATTAGTATCTCCCTTGATCTTAATTGTATCTCTCTGTTAATAGCTTTTTCACCCAGTCTATATGTGTACCAAATATAGGACTTTACACATTGAATTTCATTTTGTTAGATATGGCCCAGTGTTCTAGTCTAGGATCTTGAGCCTATCTTCTTGGGTGTTAGCTATTCCTGCCAGCTTAGTATCATCTGCAAGTTTGGTAAGTTCCCCTTCTATTTCCTCATCTAAGTCATTAATGAAGATATTGAAGAGTACTGGGCCTAAGACGGAACCTTGTGGCACCCCACTGCTTACTTCCCTCCATGTAGACTTAGACCCATTAAGGACTATTCATTGAAATACTGCCTCCCAAATAAAGGCAAGAGAAACCAGCTACTAAGAAAAAAAGTGGACACTGCATCAGAGGTCAAGACTCAAAAGAAATTTATTTACTTTCTTATATTAGCTTATACAACTGCTACCATTACCATCACTGAAAGATGGCTACAGGAGTTAATAATTGCAACAATTATCCAAATTGTCCACTAATGTATTCCACTACACCCATGATGGTGAACCTATGGCATGCATGCCACAGGTGGCATGCGGAGCAATTTGTGCAGGCACATAAGCCCCAGCCAAACTTACCTGAACTGCTCATGTGCACACCTCCCAGCTGATTTTCAGCCCATTTGAGGCCGTTTTGCCCTCCTGGAGGCTTGAGGGAAGCCTCTGCAGCCTCGGGAGGCTGAAAAACGGGCCTTCTGGAAATACCAAGTGCCAAAACAGACCTGTTTTCAGCCTCCTGATGCTCCAGAGGCTTCATTTGAGCCCAGGCTCCAGAGGCTCTCCGGAGGCTGAAAATGGGCACTTCTGGTATTTCTGGAAGGCCCATTTTGCAGCCTCTCGAGGCTGCAGAAGCTTCCTTCAAGGCTCCGGGAGGGCAAAAACAGCCTCAAACAGCCAAAAATCAGCTGGCAGTGTGGGAGTATTGTGTGCACGTGTGCAGGGGGTCAGGGCACATTTCATTGTGGATGCCAGCACATGCTTGTGCGCACTATTGCGTGCATGCTTTCGGCACACCACAACAAAAAGGTTCGTCATCACTGCACTACACTAATGCCACAAAATGGCAATTTTAAGATGTGTGCTCTTCAACTTCCAGAAGGTCCAGTCAGCCATGCTAAAAGTTGCTAAGGTTGTGCAATCATCCTAAAGTATCTCTAATTTTGGGAGATGACTGGGGAATAAATTACTGAGGATACATTAAATGGAAGGAAAAAAACAGGCTGGGATATAGGACTTTTGATAAATGAATGTGAATAATGGAGCACAAATGAAGATTATTTGAAAAAAAGATCATGGATGAATAGTGTTATGTATGTAGGTTTGAATGTCATTGGTTTAGTTTGAATTGTTCTTGTAAAATGTCAAATAAGATTGGTTTAAAAAGTGCGGGAAAACCCTGCACTCTGATTGGCTGGCAACAACAGCTGCTGGCTATAAGAAGCAGCCATAGCCCAGCCAAATCGGGTCCTTTCGAGCTGTAGTCACTTAATAAACTCTTCATTGAAGCTCTTCATGACTGACTCTTCATGCAAACTTAACACTGGTGATGAAGGTGGGATTCCCCTGAAGAAGAGATGACATGGAAGACAAGCAGAAGAGCGAGATGGCTGCGCTGAACAACCCCCCAGCCCCGTTTGATCCGGCGGCAGAAGAAACATTTCCAGAAGCAAGCACTGACTCTTAAAGACTACCAAGGGAACAAGATTCCAGTAGTTGGAACAAGAGAATTCAACGTGAAGTTTAAAGGCCACACCAAACGTTTGCCCCTTACCATCGTGGACAAGGATCACCCAAGCTTGCTGGGACTTGAGTGGTTCAATCCACTAGGCATCGAGGTGACTGGCATCAATCACGTGAGCAACTCTGAATGGGAGGAGGCCTTGAAGTCTGAGTTTCCAGAGGTCTTCAGCGAAGGATTGGGCAAGTATATGGGGACCCCTATCACTTTCAACCTAGACCCCCAATTCGTTTAAAGCCCAGAAGGGTCCCATTTGCTTTAAAGGAAAAAATTGATGCACAATTAGACAAATTAATAGCTCAAGGGGTTTTAGAGCCCACTGACCACTCCAGATGGGAGACACCCATAGTCACACCAGTCAAGACTGATGGGTCAGTAAGAATCTGTGGAGACTATAAGGGGACACTGAACCATGCGCTGCAGCAGAGCATATCCAGTTCCAGTGGTGCATCATCTGTTACATTCACTTGGCAGGGGTACAGTCTTTGCCAAATTGGCCCAGGCATATCAACAACTAACAGTTGATGATGCCACTGCAGAGGCCCAAACCATTGTGACTCATAGAGGTGCTTTCAAATGTAAAAGGTTACAATTTGGAGTAAGCGTGGCACCAGGCATCTTTCAAAGCCTTATGGAAAGAATGCTCCAAGGACTGCCAGGGGTAGTCCCTTACTTTGATGATGTGTTAATCTCTGCTGAAAATGACACTCAGTTACAAGAAAGACTCAGAGAAGTCCTTACCAGATTCAGGAAAGTGGGGTTAAAAGTCAAGGAAGAAAAATGCACTCTTAAAACTGACAAGGTTGAGTTCCTGGGCTACATGATTGACAAGCATGGCATCCACCCTACAGATGCCAAGGTTAAAGCAATCAAAGAATCCCCTAGACCTAAATGCAAAACAGATTTGCAAGCTTTCCTTGGACTCATTAACTTTTATCACATGTTCCTACCTCAGAAGGCAACCATTGCTGAACCATTGCACAGATTACTTGATAAAAAGTCTGTTTGGGTCTGGGGCAGGAAAGAACAATCAGCATTTAACATATTAAAAGACTAATCATGTCTGATGCTGTACTGATACAGTTCTCTGAGAATTTGCCTGTTGTACTGACTTGTGATGCATCCCCTTTTGGAGTGGGGGGGTTTTGAGCCACAGGCTTCCCAGTCGGAGAGAAGCCCCTATTGCATTTTACTCTCGCACTTTGACCAAAGCAGAGAGGAATTACAGCCAATTGGACAAGGAGGCATTGGCAATTGTTGCAGCTGTTAAGAAATTTCATGAATATCTGTATGGGAGAACATTTACCATTGTTACAGATCACAAACCTTTGTTAGGCATTGTGGCAGGAGACAAGCCTACATCTACTATCCTGTCACCAAGAATGCTGAGGTGGACTGAATTTCTTGCTGCTTATTCATACAAACTTATCCACAAGCCTGGCAAGGACATTGGACATGCTGATGCACTGAGTCGTTGCCCACTTCCTTACCACAAGGAGGACTTTGAACCTGAAACACACACCTTTTTCCTAGAAACTGTTGCCAAGCTTCCAGTTCATGCTGCTGAAATTGCTAGAGAGACTGCCAAAGACACTGTGTTGGCTCCTGTTATAGGCTGGATTAAGAAAGGTTGGCTCTTCAAGATCTACCTCACCTTGCCCAACCTTTTAAGTCCAGGCAAACTGAATTATCTTATTAAGAGGATGTATTTTGTGGGGTAACAGGGTGGTTATTCCTGCAAAACTGCAAAGAGAGGTTTTGGAAATGTTACATGAGGGTCATCCTGGTATTGTAAGGATGAAGGGATTGGCCAGGAGTTATGTATGGTGGCCAGGTATTGACAAAATGGTTGAAAACTGAGTTGCATCTTGTCCCAACTGTCAGGTAGTCAGGCCTGCCCCACCTCTTGCCCCCAAACATGAATGGGAATGTCCTAGGGGCCCATGGTCTAGGATTCACATTGATTTTGCCCTACCAGAGGGCACACCTTCTTATTATAGTAGATGCATATTCCAAATGGCTAGAGGTAATCACCATGGCATCCACCACAACTGATGCTGTCATCAAACAGCTCAAAAACCTTTTTGTAACTCATGGGTTACCTGATGTGCTTGTCTCTGACAATGGCCCTCAATTTACATCCAACCTTTTTGAATCCTATTTAGCACAACAGGGTATCAGACATGCCCATACTGCCCCTGGGCACCCTTCGGCTAATGGCCGGGCTGAATGCATGGTACGTTTTACCAAGGAGAAGCTTCAGCAACTGGGTCCTGGGGACATCACTGAGAAAGTTGAAAAACTTCTTAGTGTTCAGCAAATCACTCCTAACCCATCTAATAACTTATCCCCAGCAGAGTTGTTGATGGGTAGGAAACTTAGGTCTTCCCTTGACCACCTTCATCCCACTTATGCACCCAACACACCACTAGATTCCACTTCCAAAGTTCGCACCTTCAATGTGGGTGATTCTGTTTATGCTAAGAACCTTATGGGTGAACCTTTGTGGATTCCTGCTGAGATAACTCAGATCACAGGCCCTCGTTCTTACAGGGTGCAAACAGAGGATGGACTCCTCTGGAGCAGGCACATTGATCAACTTAGATCCAGGTTCTCTCAGGAACATTGCACTTGTTCCTCTCTAGTTCCCTCACCGGATGTCAATTCTAGGGGGGAAGGGGAAGAACAGGAGGAAAATCAGCAAGCAAGAATCAACCCCATGTGTAACGAGCCATTACGACAGGAACCATTCCAAAACCTGTCACAGTGCCAAAATCCATCCTTAGAAATGGAAGATTGTACATCACTACCTGATTTGGGTGCTGACATTGGGCTGGAGATGGGTTGGGAGGAGAGACCAGATTCTAGCAATCAAACAGGGTCTTCTTTCACAGGAAGTCCCAGTGGTGAAATGTCAGCAGACACATTTCCTCTCTCACTGGGTGAGAATATTAAAACTTCTGAACCACGAAGGTCTCAACGTACACGCAAGAGCCCCACCTATTTAAAAGAATACATTAGATAGGTTGGGGTTTGGTATGGACTGAACCTAGTGTGGAGGGGTGTTATGTATGTAGGTTTGAATGTCATTGGTTTAGTTTGAATTGTTCTTGTAAAATGTCAAATAAGATTGGTTTAAAAAGTGCGGGAAAACCCTGCACTCTGATTGGCTGGCAACAACAGCTGCTGGCTATAAGAAGCAGCCATAGCCCAGCCAAATCGGGTCCTTTCGAGCTGTAGTCACTTAATAAACTCTTCACTGAAGCTCTTCGCGTCTGACTCTTCATGCAAACTTAACAAATAGAGTACAAACTTTGGTAAGCAGATGTGGTGGCCTCTGGACGCAGGCACATTTAACACTTGTATGTCTTTTTTAAGTTCTAGCAAGGTCGCTTCTGGCATATGGCCCCTATGTTTCTACAATGTGTCCCATGCATGACCCATTCCAACACATTTTATGCTGGCATGCTTGTCAGCTCAAGGACTGTTTGGATAATGCTTTGACACAGCTGTTTGACTGTGCCTGGAATCTGTATTTAGATTGGAACTTGAAAAAAAATCATACACTAAGTTGTGGTAGATTGTGATAACAGTTCCAAAAATAATTTGAATTCTATTATAAATGCTCAGCAAGCAAGACCTGAGCCTTAATAATGAGAAAAGACTGCTGCTGACTGAGTGCTTTGTTGATTAAACTGGAGCCAGCGTACTTAAAAGGTAAGAAGTCTGAAACATTTCACACCAAAGTGTCAGCAAATGGCATCTTGGGAAAAGAAATGCAAAGCTGATCATTCTAGCAGGGAGATGAAAAATGATCTGTAGATTTTAAAATTAAAAGGCCCATCACTATTGGCTCTGACAATGTAAAAAGCTTGCTAAGGAAGCTGTGCCTACCTTCACTTTTCAACGCTTGTATATGAAGGCGATCTTGAAAGCTAATTCAGTAGTTTCTCCTTTCACACAATTTACTCCATGAAACTTGAATGGCAATCATTTCTCAATGGCCTTCACTGCTGAGAAATATACAAGTTATCAGGTTTACAAATTTGCTTCTCCTAAGTAACTTGTCATGGAAGATTAATGAGTTTCCTCCCATCTGCAAAATGCCTGGGCGCTTGGCTTATCCAGGTTTGGAAAGCCAAGGGAATGATGTGTTCCACTGAGATTTTAGATTTCCCCTTTATGTTTCATTTCCCTACCTTTTCAATTTCACTTTCTAACTGTCAAGAGTTAATTCTCATTACTTCTCTTTGTCTCTTCCGGTTAAAATCTCAACTTTAGATTTGTCTCCTATCTTCAAGACAAAGAGCACTACTTAAAAACAAGGGCAGAAGAATAGCTTAAATTTATTATTCTGCTACAAAAAAAATGCTGCACGCTGAACCTGATAAATTTCTCCTGGCCATACATTGCATGCCTGCATTCAAATGAATCCAAACACATTCCTCTAGCATTCCTCACTTATGTTTCCAAATTATAACCAGTCAGAATGTTAATTTATACAAGCAAGATTTCTTCTCAGATGCTGTCAATCTACATGGCCAATCTTCCTCTATCTGCAGAAATTTCCTGGGATGATATCTATCTTTAAAAATGCTCAATGCATTTTTAAGCCAACTGACTTAATTCATACTTACTGGACTAATCCATAGACTGAAATGCAGAAATCTTTTGGATTTTGCTCTTCTCTATCTGCTGTGCTTCATTCTAATCTAATCAAATGCTCTACTCCAATTGGCTGTTGTGTACGCTGGTGGGAATCCCCTCCCTCCGTTTCCACTTCCTGCCTTCAAAGCCATTTTTTTAGAACAGTTGCATTTTTGTTTGAGGTTCCATAGTGGAATGGAGAAATGGTGGCTAGTTCTTGATTTCTTTTGCTCTGATGGGGCAAAATCATATAGAGTTCAACCCAGAATCCTTTTCCAATCCAAGTGACAGGAAGAACCACACAGATGTTTCATTTGTTTATTTTTCCACAGCTGCTCAAAAGACAGTCCCATAGAATGGAATCCAACTGGTGCTTGCTTTTGATTTCAGAAGGAAAAGAGAAGAAAATCTATCTTCCAAATAGATCACTTGGCTACATATATATATATATATATATATATATATATATATATACACATATATACACATATATACACATTAATAAAGAAATAGAATTTAAGTAAACATGATTATGTATTTCTCTTAAATATAGTGGAATAAACAGATTGAACTAGCTGTTCTTACTTGTCTTTTCAAAGATGCCAATTCTTCATCCTTTTGCAGAGATCCCCTGAATCAAGAGCAGAAGTAGCTGATGAAATGTTCTGTCTTTATTTTTGTCTCATGCATGAATAATAAATATTGTATATTACATAATGTAAACAGCATATCATACCTCTGTTTTGTTTGTTAATAATTTCTCAGTAAGGCCATATTTTAAAATAATAAGCTATACAAGTTCTGTACATTATCTCAAAAAAAGGCATTGCCCTGCAGTCAATTTTACAAGCTCTTAGATTTATCTAATATTTTTTTATTTGACCATTTTTTAATAAAGTACTCTGGCCAAATGTCCCTAGTCTATTAGTCCACCAAAATGGAAGCCAAAGTCACTATTGGCAAAAACTGAGACATCTGCTCCTGATCTTCTTTTTCACCTGTTTGGAAGGCTACGTTTACCATCCCAATTTGCTTAGTACTCCCGGTCCTCCCTCCTTTAATATTCAAAGTGTTTGTAACTTAATACTGAAATGTAAGCAATTTGGTTCGGAAAATAGTGTTAAATATATGCAGCTTTACAAATTGAGTTATCATATACTCCAGGTAATAACAAATATAGCTAGGTTCAGGGGTGGGATTCTACCAGTTTGCACCTATTCGCTAGAACCGGTTGTTAACATTCTAAGCAGTTTGGAGAACTGGTTGTTAGAAGAAATTACTGGCCTAATCCTGTAAGGAAGGCAGGAAGGAAACATTCCTGTGTTGCTTACAGAAGCTGCCTCTCAATTAACTCTTATTACATTCTTGGCAGGACTAGACTTCCTGTCTCAGGAACTTCTCTGGATTTTTTCCCCCTCCTTTGCTGGTACTTTGCTTGTGTGGAGTGACCATTCAAAGTTACACTGGCACTGAAAAAAGTGACTTATGACCATTTTTCACACTTACAACTGTTGCAGCATCCCCACAGTCATGAGAGGCCAGGCAAGGAGATGCGTGCCTCGATGTGAGTGATATTGAGTTGGCCACGCCCAGCCAATAACATGACCACCAAGCCATGCCCACCATCTAAGTCACGCCCACAGAACCGATTGTTAAAAAATTTGAATCCCACCCCTGGCTAGGTTCCAAAACATATTCAGTGATTTCAGAGCAGGTTTCTTATTTACTGCAACAAAAGATAAAAATTTTAAAGCCACATGTCTTCATGATGTTGCACTTGAGGAATGGAGGGCTGAATAAATTTGATAGACAGACAGATAGATGATAAGCAGACAGTTAGATAGATAGATACCTATCACTTTTGTCTCATTCCCAGAGTGTTGCAAAGGTATCCCAGAGGTGTTTTTAAACAGTTTTTAACATTAATTTTTTTAATATTTTTTTTTGACATTTTTCAGTGTGATTGTTTTTTTCCTCTTTCAATACAAAATGTCCCCTACAGAAATCTAAGGGAATCTTAGTAACAATGTTGTTGCTGATGTAGTTATGGCTAGAAACTCAAATGTTCCACTAACTGGTCATAGGGAGAATTTCAAAAAGAAATACCTATCCCTTTAATTTAAAATATAAAATACATCTCCACAAGGAAGTTGTGTATGTTGTTGCCTCCCTGGTGCTGAGTAATTTGGGGAAAATATACCATTGGCATGTTGCAACCAATCTGAGTTCTATAATAGTATATTAAACAGAGATGCGCTCATTTTACACACTGTTTCAATGCTGATCTACTGTCTCCTTATCTTTATCCAGTGGATTTAACAGCAAACATTGCTCCCAAATTTAATAATATAAGTAGATTAAATAGATGATGATGATTAAATAGGCAATTGCTTTGTTATATACATCCCCCTAAATATTACTGAAAATAATAGTTTCATTAACACACTGTACTTTTTTATTTAGCATAGTATATATATGGATATTGAAGGTAGATAGATTTGGTGAATGTTATTCTTTCTCAGTTGTAGTTAGAATAGTTATCATAATGTGAAGTTTTTGTAACTACTTGTTCCTTTTTTATTTCCTTTTTTAAATTGTGTAACTAAGTAACTGTTTTTAGGGAATGCAGAGACCAAGACATTTTCAAATCCACTTTTTAACACATCTATTGATTTTCTGGGGAAATAAAGGAGATAGGGACATAGGAAATCAAGAGAAGGCAGAGGAAATGAGCTGTAAGCATTAGATAATAGCAAGCACATAGAGGAATGAACAGAATCATTTCAACATTATATTATTCAAAAACAAGGTGATATGTATACAGATATTGTCTAATAGCTATTATTTCAAATGCAAGAGAGAATTTACTTCCTGAATGTGTATTCCAGTAACTCAGTAAGAGAAAAATGCATTAGTATTTATTAGCAGATTTGTTAATATACACAAATATACAGATAAAAGAATTCTACACAGACATAGTACATCTACTTCTGTTCTAAAAGGCTTGGAGTGCAATATTCTTTCAGAGCATGAATTAATTTTCCCAAGCTTGGGGGCAGGAGGAGGGATGAGGGAAGGAGAAAGAGAAAGAGAGAGAGAGAGAGAGAATGTTTTTAGAAAACTGCAGAAGTCCAATATAAGCTGTGTAAAAGCTTTTTTTAAAAAAATTTGATAGAGATGAGTGGCAATTTTGGATAAACACAAAAGGTTCTTGTTCCTTTTTATTTCCTTTTTTTAGAAAAAGTAAGGGATCAGAGAAGTCAACCCATAGGTAAAAAAGGATTATTTAATTATGTATATATGTATGCATTTATTCTTGATTATTACTGTTCATAACAGTAATAATAGAAAAGAGTATCAGTGTAGTTTTCCATCATATAGTTCTAGTTCTTGAAAACTGGTGGAACAGAATCTTCAGACAGACAAAAAGAATTAAAGAAAGAAGAAGAAGAAGAAGAAGAAGAAGAAGAAGAAGAAGAAGAAGAAGAAGAAGAAGAAGGCGGCATAGGGCAGATCTATTTATAGTAACCAACTACTTTATTTGAGTGATCAGATCAGTATGTTCCTTAACTTGTTTAAGTCCTACTCTTCAAGGGTCTGGAGATTCAAATAAGGCCAACAGTAAGCACTGGTAAACCATACCTTTGTTTAATCTAGATTCAGTTAACTGTAGCCTCCTTGTCTCAAAGTGATCTTTGGAATAATCAAAGACTTGCAAGGAAGTGGAGACCTGAAAGTCAGACAGCCATCTTTGCACTTTCCCCTTGGATGATTTCACCTTAATGTGAAATGAAGACCTTGAAACGGGTTGTTTTCAGTTCTCTCATTAACTGGTTAAAATTATGTGTACTTTGTACTCTGTCTATCCATCTTAGAGGCCTTGATGACCAAGAGCTGATTCTGTAAGTCTCAAAAATTTGGTATTACTTCATGTGATATTCCAGGTAACAAATCATGTTCAGCTGATTGAAATCCAGCTAATTTTTTTACAAGGATGCCCATTTGACATTCCATTTCCAAAGTTTTATCTCTATTTGCATTAAATCTGAGGAAAAATGACATTTCTAGGTGCATAGGAAAACAGGAAAGGGTTAATGAATTTCACCTAGTACTAACTATATATCCAGTCACATACTTGCTAAGTTATGAAAATGAAACTAAAAGGAAGCACATTTCTGATCAAATCAGTGGCTTTATTTCACTGAGGAAAGTCATTTCAAGTTGCTAGTCCACCAAATAGGTCTTAATAAGAGATCTTAAGCCAATAACTGAACATAACACATAGACTTGGGAAGAAAACATTTGCAAATTTTATTCCTGGAGAAATACAAGGGAATTATTGAAATAAATAACTGTATGAATTATTTACTACTGAGTGAAATGATTCTAAGTGATTTCATGTAGTTCTCTCTCCTGTGAGGGGGATCTTTGGGGAAATGGTACAGGCCGCCAATAAACAGACTGTTTTTTACATTCCCTGTTTTTCCAAAGAGGCTTTTATTATATACAATTTAACAAGTTTGTTTATTTTTCTTATTTTTATCTTACTGTTGTCCACAATTCAGGTCTGAGCCTGATGCTGAAGCCAATGAAGACTACCACACACAAGGTCCAGGTTTTGTTTCCTTTTGTTGAAATCCTTCAGCAAAAGGGGTACCAGGCAGCAAAATGCTAGGACCCAGAACAAATGTATAAGAGAGTTTTATATAATTTCACTAAAGCAAAAGGTAGGGCAATGCAGGACATATAAGAAATATCATCTGATAAACATTTTAGTAATGATCTAACAATTTGTTCTATTGATCTCTAGCCATCCTATTCCTAAGCCTTGGCTAATAAATGATCCAGGAGTTTTCTAATACATATTCTATTTTCTCCAGGCCATCCCTATTTCAAATTTCTAGCTGAGGTATGCAGGATGTCTAACTCTTTGTTCCTGTTATCAGTCCTCTAACCATCTAGAATGGTTACAAGTGTTACATGTGTATATTCTCTGTGAATAAATACTCTTTGGTCTTGCCAGACAGTCTCCACAAATACAGGCTTCCAAGTTTTCTTTCAATGGTATGCCATAGCTTTGCTTTGTTTTAGCAGATAGCCCAACATTATCAGTTATTACTAAGCTTGTGCTACTTTTTACTGGACTTATACTAACATCTATGCCTATATCTTATTCTTATACACTCTATAACAATTCTGTTTTGCTTTGTTGTTTGAGCTTATACTAAAATCTTTAGCCACCATTTAGCCACCTTCAAGTTGGTCTCTGTTTTTATCAGCTGCTAATTTAAACTGCTGAAGTGGTAGCTGGGGAGTTTCTCAGTCTGCGCTGTAGTAGGAAGAGGAGACTGCTTAGTTAAAGATAGCAATAACACTTAGATTTATATACCACTTCACAGTGCTTTACAGCCCTCTCTAAGCAGTTTGTAGGGTCAGCATATTGCAATCTGGGTCCTCATTTTATCAACCTTGGAAGGTTTTGGAGTCTGAGTCATCCTTGATCCTGGTGAGATTCAAACTGCCAAATTTCAGGCAGCCAGCAGAAGTAACCTGCAGTACTGCATTCCAGCCATTGCGCTACCATGGCTCTTAAGATGACTTATGGGAATAAGGCTTCATTTGTTGTGTCTTAATAACTGATGGTTATTAATGTACTAAAATTATTTTTACTTGTGATGATGGAGTCAATTTTTCTATTTTTAACATATTCTTTTATATATTTATATATATTGTAGTTTGTACTTGTTTTTATCTTTTCAATTTTAATCTTAACAAAATTATTTTTAGAAAAGAGATTATAGAGTTCTTAAATCTTTTATAACCAATGTTTTTCTTTTTTCAGATATTTTTATTGGCATTGTGAGAGAAAATGTCAATTGTTCTCTACCATATATATACTCAGGAGAAGAACAAGAACATTATGACTATTAAAAATTAAGTGCACCTTTTGTAATTTATTCTTGTGCGGGTTTCATGGCACCACAAATCCTGTAGACTGTTTTAAAAAAATCTCTACAGATTGGATTGCCTAGAGAGTATTGTATTTTAATCATTGCAATTCTTTTCCCTCATGAACTTTGAAAATATATTATTCCTCTTGGATCAATAAAAAGACTGAGTATTTATATAAGGTATTACCAAAATAGAGAAATAAAGCAATTTGACTAAAACAATTCAGTATTTTTTGTTTCTTTATTTAACTTATTTTAGGGATTCCAGAAATTTGCCTTTGATCACAAATTTATATTCTTTTAGGTAACCTTCATCCAGGAAAGGATAAGATCTATTGCTCATTATATTCTGTGTTTTAGTCAGAAACTTAAGGGAGCTTAGTAGTGGATTGATAATGATGATGATTTTATTTTATTTTACTATCCTCATAATAGTACTCCATGAGATTAGCTATTAGGCTAAGGGTCTAATGTTTTTGACCCTATTGGATTATCTTTAACTAGTTTTAGGACTAGTGTGAAGAACACACCCATTTTAGGTCATGTTTATGAAGAATTATTGAAAAAAATGAAAGGGGTTCACAGACTTTTAAGCTGAACTGTAGCTTCAATAAGTTCCAGTATGTGTTTGTATTAAGGGGAATAGCCTTGAGGCAATAGTACAGTATTTATTCTGACAAGGACATATTCAGCTTTTCTCAATATAATTAGTTTTTCTTAAGTAAAGTGATTTGAAGCAAAGCAGAAGCAAAACAAAAAACAAAAAAACCCACACAGAGATCAGTTAAAGATAACATGAGAAGAGTTTTAATAAAGATTGTCCAGCATATGAATTATCTTTTTTTATTCACAAAGAAGGACCTTTATGAATTATATTAGCAGAAAGGAACCTGCTTTGCCCATGCAAGGTCTAATACATGGGTTTTTGGGGGGCTGAAATAACTTTCCCATTCATTTCAGTTGTGAAAACCAATCAGGTTTAAATGTTCCTTGATTTCCATATGGGGGTCATACTGGGATCTGCCCTGCATTCCGGAAATCTGCTTCATTCATTTTTTTATTGCAGCAACAGGAAAGTAAATGAAGTAGAGTTTTATTGGAGGGTTTGTTGGCCTTGTTTCAGATCTGCCAGATTGATTTTTTAAATGAAATAAATAAATAAATGTAATGTATATATTGATATAATTATATATAATTAATATAATGATAGAAGTTTCTGGAAGAAAGGAGTGTATTGTGTTGTGTTGCATTACATTTCCTTCCTTATGTTAACAATACACAAGTTTACTACAGAAAAAAATCTTTTCCAATTGTTATCATGAAAAGATTGAAGGAAATATTGAATATTCATTCATCCATTCATTCAGTTTCAATAATCATACATATGTTTGGTCCATGTGCTTGGTCTAATATACCATTTGTTTCCTTTCCTCTTTTTGTTGCATAAGCTTAGTTCTCATCATTATTTCTTTCTTTCTCTAGTGGATTTTTATTCTTCTATTTTCATCTTTTGAGACTGGACTCGACTTAAAAAACATTAATTTGGTGCCTAGCTGTATTACCTTTTCATATTGTGTCAGTTTTAAATAATCCACTCATACACCATAAAAAAATTACTGGTGAACAAAGTGAAGCTTCATTAATTCCATTTTATATTCACCACATAAAAAAAGACCTTGTAGGTTTGTTCAGCCTTTCTACATTTTTTCAGGCAGGAATAACTAGAATGTTATACTCTTCTATTTGACTCACGCAACTCAAGAAATGGCTTCTGTTATACATATAATATAATTTGAATGCATAGCAAAATAATACCTGATTACTTCTACATTTCATTTCAGAATCATTTCTGTTGTCACACACATGCCACTAAATATTTAACTAATTTAATTTACATAATAGATGGTGATAGATGAAGCAGATATTTAGCTGATTGATATAAAATCAAGCTTTGGAATCTTGGTTTCATACTGTCTAGTTAAGTCCTCACCTAACTATATCACTTAATCTTTCCCCAGTACTCATATTTAATGATTTCTGGACTTGTACTGGTAATAATAATCCCTGAGCATTTAATTTTTATTAGATCAGATCTTGAGATGGAAGCATTAAGTTTAACATCATTCAAGCAAATAAAATGTATTATATAATGAAACATGAATTAAAGCCAAATGAATTTGCAACAAAATTAATTTTTTGCTCTTATTTAGAATCTAAAAGACAGAAATCTTTTTTTACCATTTTTTTTATTTTTAACAACAAACATAAACAAGCACAAACACAAAACAACAAATAAAACCTTCTTTCAATTATACAGTGTGTCATTTGGTATATATTTCTTGTGCACATTATCAATAGTCTTTCCCTTTTAAATTTAAATTTGTATTCATATTATATTATTCAACTTTCCATGTTATATTATATTATTATTACATCATCGTTAGACTTTAATTATGAATTCACATTATTCTTTTTGAGCCCACTTCAATTGTTACAAGTTCAAGTTCATATTATAGTTTCTTTTATAATAATCAATTATAACATATCATTACTATTGTAATATGTTTAATATTTATTATATTTATATTAATATAATTAATTTTCCTATCTAGCCATTGATAAAATAAATCCCATATTTTATAGTATTCTTTTTCATCTTGCTCTCTAATTGCCAATGTCAATCTATTCATATCTGCACATCCATTAATTTCTTTATCACCTCCTCTTCTATTGGAATTTTTTCATTTTTCCAGTTTTTAGCAAATACAATTCTAGCTGCTGTTAAAACATAAATAATCTAATGTATCAATTCTCTACTGTATCCTTCCGGTAAGATACCCAATAAAAATATCTCTGATTTCAAGTCTATATGCTGTTTTATCATTTTTTCCAGCCATGTATGAATCCATGAAGTATCTTTTGGCTTCCACATATGTCCACCACATATGGTAATATGATCCAGGTAACTGATGACATTTCCAACCCTTCGCCGATTTATCTTTGAACATTCTTGCTATTCTTGCTGGGGCTAAATGCCACCTGTAAAACATCTTATACAAATTCTGTTTATATGCTGTAAAAGACAGAATTCAATTGGCTTTAATTCATGTTTCAATTCAATTTAACAATTATTTTTTTAATATTATTTAGTCTAGTCTAAATGTTTACTTTGGGACCCAGTTTGTTTTAATGATTAAGACATCAAGTAATAAACCGAGAAATAGTAAGTATTAATCCCACCTTAGATACAAAACCAGCTGGGCAACCTTGGCCCAGTCTCAGCTCTAGAAAGAAAAAATGGCAAACCATTCCGAAAAGCATTACCAAGAAAATTGGAGGGACTTG
Source organism: Naja naja (assembly GCA_009733165.1). NCBI lineage: Eukaryota > Metazoa > Chordata > Lepidosauria > Squamata > Elapidae > Naja > Naja naja. The sequence continues at coordinate 118,426,361 of CM019149.1, read as the reverse complement.
TGCAGGCAGTGTCTAAAACTGGGAGTGATTAGTAGAAAGGTAAAAAATTGAATGATTTAGTAGAAGAAAAAAGTGCTTACATTAGCCCTGAAACCAATTACTCTGTTGCATATGACAGTTGCATACTAGAAATCTGTTTTAAAAATAAACTGTGGTGAAAGTCTATTAAGAGAATGATGGCAATTTAGTTTCACAGTGTTATTACAGTAACAGTGAAAAATGCATCAGTCCTTGCTTCCTTCAGCTACCAAAGTTTGCCAATTGTTGTGTGTGGATTCAATATATCCCTTCCCACCAAGTCATTATGTGAGCAAGTACCAAAGTTATATTGATAAACCAGCCCTTTCCACTAAACAAAGACCTGAGCTAAACATCACAGAAAACTTTTGTGGAATATTTGTATCAGAGGCAATTGGGTTAGATATCTCTATTTTTTTCTAAGTTTGAGTGAGTGAGTGAGTGAGTGAGTTTATCTCTAATAATATACATTTTAATTTGGTTTGTGATTTGCATCAAGTTAGAGAACAAGACAGTTCTTAAAACTTTCATTTCAATTAATTTCTGATTTAAATATATTTCAATTTATCACAAACAATGCCAATAAGAATGGAGAGAGGAAGACAACAGAAGCTAAAGCATTAAGCACAAAAAAGTAAGAGAAGATTGGAAAATTAGATGTACATGAAGAAGAAAAGGTCACCCAACATGATAAATTAAATTTACAGAAATGGTGTCAGAAAAACTAAAGCTCAGGATGCAGTGAGATTAGTAAATCTTCTTCTTCTTCTTCTTCTTCTTCTTCTTCTTCTTCTTCTTCTTCTTCTTCTTCTTCTTCTTCTTCTTCTTCTTCAACGATGATGTTCAAAGAAAAAAAATTGATATACCAGTCATCAAATGAAGATGAGTAAGGATTAACAGATAACCCAGAACAAGAAAAATGATTGAACTCTTACTCAAGTTTAACTCTGAGTGTTTTCTATCAGGAAACTCTGAAAAAGCCAGGCTGAAGAAGCCAGGCTACAACTAGAGTTTGAAAGTAATATAGTACGAGAATACCTCCTGACCTTGAATGAGCAAAAATGTTCGAAGACCAATGAATTGCATCCTAAATTATAGAATTTGTGGATGATCTAGAAGATTCAGACAAGCCTAAACTGATACACAATGATTACCCAGAGAGATGAGCATGGATCTTGGAACTTAGTTCCATAAGGAGAGACTACAAGAATAGAGTGTGATTAATTTTGAGAAAAGGGGAGAGAACTGAATGATAGAAATCTTGAAAACCTGAATGGCATTTGAAAGAAAAAGATTGATATTTGTTCCTTGCCATCCCAGAATCCAGGACACAGAATAGTGGTTCAAAATTATGGCAACATAGAGTCAATGTTCATTAGCCATCCCAAGTCATACCTAATTTATAAGACAATCCCTGCACATATACTCCTCCTTTAAAAAAATCCAATTTACAGAAATTTTTATACTCAGATATTTTTTAAAGTGCATCCCAGCATGTTTCAGTGCTGATCTGGTTTGCACATCCAATAAAATTGTATTTAATTATATTTACTGCACAAATCACAAATGTTTGGTTGATATATCACACCATGCAGCTATGGTGTAAAAACCACTTTGACTGGGTTCATATATTATGCTAAACTCAAATAAAGCAAAATAGATTTTGATTTGTACATGGTAAATAAGCTTTAGTAAAGCTTCAATCCATTTGAAAGAATAGTGATAGAAAACCTCAAAATAAATATGGATCAGATAGGTAAACCACTTTGTCCCTTCCATGCAGTGCTGGCAAAGGGTTAAAGCTAAGATTCATTGTACATAGCCTGTTATACTTGCCTTATGCTGGCAATAATTGCAGCACTGGCTCCTAATAGGAATTTCATCATGCTTTCAAATTGGCAAGCAAAATCGTTTAGCAGCTCCTGCAAAGAGATCTCAGCAGGCTTTATTTCAAGAACTTTCATAGTGTCAAGTGGTCAGTCCTTCATTTTTAATTTCTAAATAGCTGAGATGCAAATTACTTGATCTTTCATCTTAGCCAACGGTCATGGCAAGCATTTCCAATTACATCTTGACGTTGGGCTTGCCTCTGAGGTAAATAACATTATCAAGCTCAAGATAGGGCGGGCTGGATCAGAAAGAAAAGATTAATTATCTTGTAAAAGTGTTTTATTATCTTAATTCTCTGTGTCAGTCATGTTTACCTAATTAGAAAAGTAAACACCAGCATATAGTTGGTGCCCTGACACAATGTAACATGGTTAAATGTTAATAAATTATACCTGCATAAATTATCCCTTTTTATACAGAATAATTATATAAATTTAAATATATTTTCTTAAAAGTAGAGTTTGTGAGACCAAATAGTAGTTGCCAGACATTCACTAAAAGGATCATCCAAAAGGATTTTAATTGAGAGCAACATTCATGGCATATTAATTTTAGAACAGCACATTCATAGCAACCTTTATATTACAGCAGGCTTCAGGCCCATCTGCTCTTAAATTATGCTAAATGGCAAGTGCTGTCTTTCAAACATGGTATGAATTTGCAAATGGAATTGTTTCCACATATTTCCAGTTAAAGCCAATTCTGTTGTGATTGCAGAGAACTGAGGAGGTAGAGGCTCCAATTAGCTATTCTACTGTTACTTTCCTTTTCCTTCCAACACACACACACACACACACACACAGAGTACTGCAGCTACATTTAAATATGGACTACAGTGGGGAAGTTGTGTTTTTCCAGGTAGAGTTGAACTACAACTCCAAAGAACCACACCAGCAAAGTCAATAGTGAAGGATGTTGGAAATTAGGTTAAGAGAGGACCAATAAACGATGCTCAGTCAACAACAGTTGAAAACAAGGTACTGAAAACAAGCTATATGGAAAAAAATACCAACAGCAAGATAGAACAGAAAGTACAGGACCAGAGAATGGAGTTAGATATTTGTATATGTTAAGCCAGAAGAAATATATCAATGTAAAAAAACACACAACATAATGCTTTGGAATATTAATATTTGGAATATATCTTTGCTTGCTTCCCTTGTGTAATGAGCAGGACATATATATTGAAATATGTGCAGCATCTCTATTCTTTTTTCTTTAAGTAATTACCAATATCAACCTTCATTTAAAAATCATCAGCCATTGTTCTTTATAGACATACTTCATCTATTTTTGTTCTATCAATTTACACAACAACAATGAAAATGTAATGGCCCAAGTTGGAAGAAAAGTTTATAAGCCTGCCAACCTTAATCCCTTGCATTCTGCTGTTTCAAATTAAAATTAGTTGAAATTTTTGCCATCCTCAACAATATTACCAATCAAAGCTCTTCACTTGCCCAAACTTACTTCTACTATGCAATGTTTACTGGACTGGAAGTACTTTGGTTGGAAGCCTATAAACATTGTACTTGAGTATAGGCTAAAATATGTGGTTGTGAGAGTAATTGTGTACTGTATTCTCTCCCACAAGCATTGATTTAGACAAGGTTCTTTTTGTTTCTTAGGTTAGATTCATTTTCTTCTTAGCCCTCTTAATTTGTAGCTTTCCTTTCCATAAAATAAATGTCAAATACTGAATGAGGTCTCTCACTGATGGGAGAGTACAAGGCTTAAATCCATTTTAGGGCAACAATTACATTTTCCTTTGCTCATGGAGAATGCTTTTAATGTTCCTATGATACATGTTTTAAATGACAACCTTCTTCTTAGAAGCGTTTATTTTTCTCTCTATTCAGCTTGACATTATTCCTGAATTCCTTTCAATTCTATTATTTAATATTTTATTATATTTTCCTACTATCTTTTTCTGTATCATAGAGCTCACATCTTGAGCCCTTTTTTTCTTCATACATTTATTCATTATGTCTATTCTTAGAGGCATTACATTACAGTATACCATTTCCACTCCCAGCTTCTCAATAAGCAGTATGAATATAACCTATGAAACGGAAGGAAGAGTGCAAAGGAGAAGAGTGAGGCAAATATACTCCCCAATCCAGGGTAGGTGAAGTGAGAACTTCCACTAATGGTGGGGTGGACTGACCAGAAGCTTTGCTGAGCTGCAAATTAGTTTTGTTGCAGTAGCTTTGTTGTAGTTATAGTCAGTAATAAATAGATATAAGCCCCCAAGGCCTCATAAATGTTTTCAACTACATAATTGAATAATTTCTGTTTTTTATTTCCCCCCCTGCAATTAAAGGCCTCTTATATTGACTGAACTTGGATCAATTTTTTATCTTTGGATTTCACTGTTACAGGGACAAATAATGTAGATTGGCTATGGATAATACTATTTCTTCTGCAGAAACTAAGGAATAGGCTGCAATTAAAACAGGCACACCTTGCCTTATAGCTGGTGGGTACCTTATTGTTCCAAATTCACACAGTCCATGCTTCTGCTTTATTGTTTCATTTCTTTATCAAACATGTTTGTCTAATTAAAATCAGTTTCAGTGTTAAACAAATGCCAGCAATAAACAACTTGCTTACAAAAAACTTGCCAAAAACTGCAAGAGTAGATTCGTTGATCTTAGATACAGTGATTGCCTAAACATAAGGATTATTTTTATACAGCACAGATATAAGGTTTCTCCTGGAACTTTGATAATCATGTATTAATATATAATTATGAAAGATTTAACTGACAGAAGTTACAAGCTCTCCCTGCTGGTATGGAGGAAACTGGTTAAAAATAGAGCTATTCTGCAAATCTTTTAATCCACAGGTGTCAAACTCGCCACGTCACGTTGCTGTCATATGATGTATTACAATGTTTTTTCTCTTCGTGGAGGTGAGGTGGGCGTGACATATCCAGCCTGTGGGCCACCAGTTTGACACCCCTGTTTTAATCTGAAACCTTGGATTTAGGAATTTCAATTTTGAATTCTAGAGTTTAGATGCCAGGTTGATTTTATTTCGTTAATTACTCTGATGTATCTTAGTGTTGCTTATAATTGTTTGGAGTGTTGAGATACATACAATCTAAATATATTCATAAATATGTCTAGATATATAATTAAATCTGTTAATAAAGAAAAAATATTTCATTGAAATTTGCAACTATTGAAATTTGCAAAGATCAAATATGGAAAAGATATTTTATCTGGGCTTTTCTTCAAGTTTCAAGGTCATGCACAGGACAGTTAAAGGGCATATATATTTCAAAATAAGGATTACCCATTAATGTCCTATATAAATGCACAAAATAAATAAAGTATGCCACAGTGACCACTGTTTTGATTAAATCCAATAATATAGAATTTATTTATTCCCATATATGTATATCAGACTAGCTGAATTAAATTTATATCACAACATTTGTTTGGATTATTCAATTATAAGGAAATTTCTGGTGTAAAATAATCCTGACTCTGGAATAAAGAAAACTTGCCCTGCAGTACCTTATTGACTGAAATTTAATACATTTGTTTAAGATTAAGACTTAAACTAAATCTAAGAAAATATACATATAATTTACATTTTAACCATTTTTTACACAGAATTATTTTCTAGTGTTTTTATACACTGCCAATATGGGCCAAAACATTTCAAACAAAACAGAAGATATCAAAGAATTGTCTTTTTAAATTTTTTAAATTAAATGTTAAACTTTATTAAACAAATAAACAAACACAAAAACAAAAAATTCTTACATTAAAAATTTGATTGTGGTACAGTTTCCTAACATCATTGTCATTACTTTGCTAAATTCAATAGTAGTATTATCTAATCTCTATCTACATGCTTTAAATATAAATATAATCATTCCTTATTCTCATGGATCTTCCTCCTTTCTAGCCAACCATAAAATTTATCCCATGTTGTATAATAATCTGAATCTTCCTTATTTTTTAGCTCTTTTGTTAATTTATCCATTTCTGCACACATTGTAATTTTCCTCAATATTTCCAATTCATTTGGGATATCTTTACTTTTCCAATTCTGTGCATACACCAACCTTGCTGCAGTAATTACATGGATCATTAAATACAGGTTTTCTTTATCGTATTTCCCAGTGTTAATTCCTAGCAGAAAGAACTCAGGCCTATGTATTTTAATTCCACGCATTTCTTCTATCCACTTATGCAGATTTTGCCAGTATTTTGGGGCCTCTTTGCAACTCCACCATAAGTGATAATAAGTTCCTATTTCTTTATTGCATTTCCAATACATGGGGAAAGTTTAGGGTTCACTTTTGCCAATCTTGATGGTGGTATGTGTCATCTATATAATAATTTATACATTTTTTCTTTGAAAGGTATCCCTAAAGTATGTATGTATGTATGTATTTATTTATTTATTTATTTATTTATTTATTTATTTATTTATTTATTTCTATAAACATGAATTTTGGAAAATAAATCCAGTCACAAAAAATGATTAATACCAGTCTATAGTGTGGAAGCTCCTAGAAGAATGAAATATTTTGAGGAATATTAAAAAGGCAGAATATTATATTTATATAAAGGGAGAAATAGAGAAACATGCTCTATCCCTACCTTTCTTAATAGCCCTCAGCACTTAAGAGATAAAAAGCTTATTGAAAGAAGCCAAGTATCTAGGTCCCTCTATTCATAGGCAAAGTAAATACTGCAGGCAGAAATCAATTCTTTGGGTGAGGGTTTGTTCCATTGAAAAAGGGTGTGGTTAGGCCCCTCCTCAAGAGGTCTTCCCTGAACCCAGCTGTGTTGAATAACTTTTGTCTTGTCTCCAACCTTCCCTTTTTGGGGAAGGTTGTTGAGAAGGTGGTGGTGCTCCAGCTCCTTCGGGCCTTTAATGAAGTGGAATATCTGGATCCTTTGCAGTCTGGTTTCAGGCCCGGGTACAGCATGGAGACGGCCTTGATCGCGCTTGTGGATGATCTCTGGCGGGCCCGGGATGGGGGTTCTTCCTCCATTCTGGTGCTTCTTGACCTCTCAGCGGCTTTCAATACCATCGATCATGGTATCCTTCTGAGCCGGCTCAGGGGGTTGGGAGTGGGGGGCACTGTTTTACAGTGATTCTCCTCCTACCTGTCTGACCAGACTCAGTCGGTGTTGGTGGGGGCAGAGATCAAGCCCTAGGGCCCTGCCATGTGGGGTTCCTCAGGGCTCCATCCTCTCCCCCCTCCTCTTTAATATCTACATGAAACCGCTGGGTGAGATCATCCGTCAACATGGGGTTGGGTATCACCAGTACGCTGACGATACCCAGTTGTACATCTCTGCCCCCGGTCAATCAAGTGAGACCGTTGAGGTGATGTCCCGGTGCCTGGAGGATGTGAGGATCTGGATGGGGGCTAATCGGCTCAGACTCAACCCTGACAAGACCGAGTGGCTATGGGTTTTGCCCCCTTGGGGTTCAGTTGATTATCCAACTTTAGTACTGGGGTAAGAGAAATTGCTCCCCTCAGAACAAGTTCGCAACTTGGGAGTCCTTCTGGATCCACAGCTACAATTTGACCACCATCTTACGGCTGTGACCAGAGGGACCTTTGCACAGGTTCACCTGTTACGCCAGTTGTGACCCTTCCTGGACTGTGAGGCTCTTCACATGGTTGCTCATGCCCTTATCACATCTCGATTGGACTACTGCAATGCGCTCTACATGGGGCTGCCCTTGAAGGGCACTCGGAGACTTCAGCTGGTGCAAAATGCGGCCGCGCGAGTGATTATGGGTGCACCTAGATGTGCCCATATAACATCCATCCTCCGTGAGCTGCACTGGTTACTAGTGGTCTTCCAGGTGCAATTCAAGGTGCTAGTGACAACTTTTAAAGCCCCTCATGGCTTAGGAGCGGGATACCTGCGAGACCGCCTTCTGCGACCTTATGCCTCCCAGCGCCCAGTTAGATCTCACAGGGAGGGCTTCCTCCGGATACCGTTGGCCAGGCAATGTTGGCTGGCGGGTCCACGGGCTAGGGCCTTCTCTGTAGTGGCGCTGTCCCTCTGGAATATGCTCCCCGTGGAGATTAGAACCATCCCAAATCTACTTGCCTTCCGCAAAGCCGTTAAGACCTGGCTTTGTCGGAGGGCATGGCATTGAGACCTTGCTTTTCCCTCGTGTATGTTTTGGATTGGTATGAATGAGTTTCTTGTTTTTATATTGTACAGAAATTGTTTTTTATCTTGTTGTACGCTGCTTCAAGTTCCCCTTTGGGGAAAGTGAGGTGGGATATAAATCTAATAAATCTAATCTAATCTAATCTAATTCAAGATAGGATATTTTGAAATTCCCTGCAGCAAGGTCTGAACAAAGATAGGGTTAGCCCTCAGCCAGAATAGGAATTGACCAACACACTTTGAGCTGCACTACCTCCAGCAAACTTGTGAGCTCAGACAACCTATAGAGCCAGCTATGACCCATACATGACCCTTACATGATCCCCATAAGAATGTGACAACAGCCAATAGAATATTAAAGGACATGCTCTTGCACAGGAACAGGAAGCTCAAATACAAAGCCCAAAAGAAGGTATAAAAGCCACTCACTCCATATAACAGATAATCAGAGTTGGAAGGGTCCTTATAGGTCATCTAGTCCACCCCCACTGCCCAAGCGGGAAACCCTACACCATTTCTGACAAATGGCAGTCCAATCTCATCTTGAAGGTCTCAAGTGATGGTACTCCCACAACTTCTGAGGGCAAACTGTTCACTCTCAACTCCATTTTGTCAGCTGCACCAGAACCACGTGCTTGATGGTTCTGTTCATCTTTCCAATCAGTCTCCATGTTTCCAGTGTTTTTCTCCTGGCTTGGAACTGAACCAGATGGATATTTCTTCCCACAATAGGTTTGAATTATTTAAAAGAAGGGAAGGAGCATATTTTGAGAAGTAGATTTAAAAGGAAACAACATTATTTAGGAAGAAAAATTCTTTTCATAAATAATTTAATACTGTCATCATTTAGCAAACCTTTCAGGATTATATCATTACACACATACATTTTGGTGTGACATTTTGTAAAATAAACATATTAAATTAAAAATATTAGATAACTGATTAAACAACTGATTAAAAAACTAATAGGCAGCAAGAAGAAATATGAAGAAATGAGATGCAGGACTGTGAAGTTACACTGAATTACAGAACTAAATTACTGTACACAGTAGGAGGGGAATATTTTAGAAGAATTGAAAGGTTGTTCTAAACTCTCCTGGAAGCTAGAGCCACAAAGAAGAGGTTTGCTGCTTCAGATCCAATGTCTTTCCTCTTTCGTCTATGCCTTATCCAAAATCTCACCTATGGTGGTAAAGAAAGGACTAGGACTATTTCCACAAGTTGTGGAAGGCCCAGTAACAAATTATACAAATTTAATCTCAAGAATTCAATGCATATATTTTAAATCATCTAAAGAAAAAAAACCAAAATAAGTAAAAGATAAAGTTGTTCTATCAATCGTTATAAAACTGGTTTTTTTTCACTTTTAAAGCCAAATTTATACCCATTAAAATTGGTTTTGTTTTCAAAAACATTTCTGTAAATGGTATTCACCTGTTATCTCTTTTGCAGTTTTACTTTTTAAAAATGAAGCTAGTGTACCGTTAATTAAAATTTATAGGACATTTGGCTGCCTTTAGTAATTAAATATGGAACAATGTCATCTATTCAGAGCTTAATATCTGAAAGTCCTTAAACGTTTTATTTTAAAGCACATCATTTTCAATGCTATCACTAAGCCACTTTACAGTAAATCAGAACAAATGTTTTTTTTCTATTTTTTTAAGTGTACCCGGCAGTGCATCTAAGAACCGAACTCTACATATAGAAGAATGAATAATTTTCTCCCTTTTGATTTTGTTAAGCTTGATTGGACAAAGACTAAGAACTCTAAAACCCTCTTGATTGCTGAGGAAGATGAATAATAGGCTCCCTGCTCATTAGGTACATGAGAGTTATACAATAAATTTATTTTGTATAGTTAAAAAGCATATTAAGTATTTGGGAAATTTTCTTCCCCTTCTTTTCCCTCCCATTAATTATCAGTACAAAGCCAGTGTTCATCTGGCTGAATTGTCCCAATGGAATGCTTCAGTTCTTTCACAGACCTTGGGGGAATCTAATGCTAATTATGAGCACACTGCCAATTTCACTTAATATTTTCCTTTAAAATATTAATTTATGCTTATTCCCTTTCATTTGACATCTATGTAAAAAAAAAAGAGTGGCTGAATTCAAGAAATGCTACGAGAGGCTGAAGTACATAATAGAGGTGTCATATTATTCTCTTTTTTTGCCCATTTTTAAGGACATTCTCATCCAGACATATGAGAAAATAACATACAAATTTCCTAGTCAACATAGCAAACACTGACGATGAGATTATCTTCTTGCTATCTAATCAACAGTGAAATACACTTGCTATATGAAAGCTTGGATTCACATGATAGAACTTAATAGGATTCAAGCATAAAGTTTCCCACCCAATGCAAGGAAGCTGATAATTATGGCAAAGATCAAAGTTCTCAATTAATTCAAGTGCTAGTGTAATGGATGGAAACCAAATAAGGTTCTACTCTGGTTATATTTTCCATTCCAAACAATCCCTTATCGATAGCCATTCTAGCTGACACTGCAGGAAATTGAAGTTCCAAACTTCTGGAAGTGTTTCTGTGGTTTATGCTATCACCCATGGCATGAATAGTCATTAAATGTATTGCATCCCCAAAAAGAGTGAGAGGAAGAAAGAAGAGAATAAATATGGATACAGAAATAAATAATAAAGTAAACCCTTGAACAGACAAATAGGCTTCTTGATATTACTTTCTGTATGACAAGATAAAATCACACTTGATTTCTGATTGGTCAATGTGGTATCACAATTAGTGATCATTGTGAGATCACAATTTTGGACCAGTTAGAACTTTGGTGTATTTCAGTACAACTCTTGTTATGTTATTATCTCTTGTTATGTTTATTATCTTTGGGTGTCTAAGATGGAGTAATTATTATAGAAAATAACATGTCCAATGGAATTGACCTGCAAACTTCCATGTAGATTTTTCAGTGTTATAAATGGTTAGGGTTGGTTGGTTGGTTGAAAACTTTTCATAATTCTACTTGCCCTGTTAAGATCTACACTTTAGAAACTACATGTACAGAAAGCCAGTAATGAACATTGAACGAAAAACAAAAGGAAAAAAATGCTAAACTCATAAATAAACTCATAAATAAACTCATTTTTTAACATGTCCTCAATCCTCCAAAGTATGGGACTTTATTGTTTCCAGTTAGTGTGTTATGTGGGTGCATACTTTGATTTGTTTCCTTCTAAGGATATATAGTGTTCTGAAAATGCTTACTGAGAAAATTGATTTAACATTTATTGGTCGGAGTACAATTAGCCCTAAAAGGAAATATTAGAGAAAGGAAATTGTGATGAAATATAACACTGGTAATTGGCAAATTACAAGACTTCCTCACAGTCTTGAAAAAAATTGTAATATATGATGAGATTGCTCTTTTTGCTGATTTCCTCTGGGAAGCTATTCTGCTAACACACACATATAAGGTTGCAAATGTATGTCAATGGAAATAAAAGGAAGTAGGTCATTCACATTCTTAGAAGAATTCCTGATTGTGAACCTGCTCTGGATTGAGAAATAGAGCATTTAACAGACATTGCCTATTGTATACCATAAATCTCCTAATTAAAACTTTTTGGATTTATGAATCCATTCTTCTTCTGTTCGTCAAGATGATATCATTTATTGCAGAAACTAAGTATTTTATACCCACTATTTAATATTGGTTTACATGGATTAACAATTTATTTTTCTTCTGGGAAAACTTATTTATTTGATTAGTCTTCAGTGCCTCATTATGATAAAATGAAAAATGTTAATGTGCATGAGAAGGTCTGTAAATGACAATGTTGTATTAAAATTAGTGTTAACTATAATTTAATGGACTAGCAGCAAATGAAAGTAAATAGAGAAATTGTGATTATTGGATATAATCTGATGGTCAAAAAATATTTTAATGCTATATAGATGTCTCTCTCTCTCTCTCTCTCTCTCTCTCTCTTTCTCTCTCTCATTATCATCTATCTAATCTATCATCTATCAAATTTAGATACAACACATCTCATTCTCATGAAATCATACATTTACCATTTAGCTTTTTGCAGTGTCCTGTTGTTGAATATATATAAAATTTAGCAAGAGCCAAGAGGCTATCAACAAATACACTGTATTTAAGAGGAAGAGATGATCAAGAACATTTCAAGAGGTGTGGCTTCATGCAGATCAAACAATTGAAATTAAGTGAATTTTCTCTTTATGCAGTAACTATTGTATCTGTCTGAAGTTATTTTTAACCTGGTGATATATTCATGGGCTATCAATTGGCAATTCTATATGAAAAGAAAAGAGAAAATGTCATAGCCACTATCCAGGTGGATTTGGTGTGAAATTACATTTACCAACAATCAGACTTTTAAGATTGTTGGAATGAGATTTTTTATCATGTAATGCAATCTTTTAGTCTTCCTGTATTCAATAAGACATACTATCTTCATCTGGTTTATCTTGCATTTTGATATAAAGACACTTGGGTTTCTGACAAATAGGAATCAATAACATGAACATTTTCAATGCCATGTTAAGCATTGTTAATAGCCCATTAATTTCAACTGGAGAAAATTGAGCATGTGTTCTGATCTATATCAAGGTCATCTGCACCTCTATAACTGTCTGGTTTGGTTCTGCAACCCAACAAGACAAACACAGATTTCAGAGAGTAATTAGGACTGCAGAAAAAACAATATCAACCTGCCTTCCATCAAGGACCTGAATACAGCACAAGTCAAAAAGAAGGCTGTGAAAATATTTACAGACCCTTCACATCCTGGACATAAACTGTTTCAACTCCTACCCTCAAAATGATGGTATAGAGCACTGCACACCAGAACAACTAGATACAAGGACAGTTTCCCCCTGAATGCCATCACTCTGCAAAACAAATAATTCCCTCAACATGGTCAAACTATTTACTAAGTCTGCATTACTATTACTATTAATCTTCCCATCCTTCCTTTCACCCATCCCCTCCACTTATGACTATATGACTGTAACTTTGTTGCTTGTATCCTTAAATTTTTTATTGACTGTTTCCTAGTATGATTTGATTCCTTATTACCCTATTATTAAGTGTTGTACCTTATGATTCTTGACGAATGTATCTTTTCTTTTGTGTACACTGAGAGCATATGCACCAAGACAAATTCCTTGAGTCCAATCACACTTGGCCAATAAAGAATTCTATTCTATTCTATTCTATTCTATTCTATTCTATTCTATTCTATTCCATTCCATTCCATTCCATTCCATTCTATTCTATTCAGATATACTTAACTTTGGATTAAAGTTATAACTGCTCGTTTTTTAAATTTTCTTCTTTTTATTTATAAAATCCAAACACTATTCATGTTTAGGCTTGCAACAATCACCAAAATGATTTAGGGCTCTCCAGTCACTTTACTTAGGCTGCTTGAGTGACTTTCTTGCTTTCATGAAGTAAGTCAGGTCCATCCATAATCAGAACAACTTTTTCAAAGTGAATCTGTGTTGCTTCACATGAGTTAAAGAGTAGCACCTTTCCCAAATCAACTCCACACACATTCCAGATTACATTATATCCATTTCCATCTTTAGAGATCATCCATCCTTAGGGATGCAGCACTATTGTGTTCCAGATAGTTACTCAGTGACTCATTTACTGGCCAAGATTAAATATGTTCTGAAAATCTGGAAAACAGTTTGGAATTTTCTACTAATAAATAATTTAAGTTGTCTAATTAAATTATATTTAATTTGGACATCAAAATTATTTCAGTTCCAATAGTTAAGTAATGTTATTTCTGTATTTCCACTTAATGTTTTATATTTTTAGATACTTTATTTCAAATATTTTGTACATCACACATTCATTTAAAAGGAGAGAAATGAAACTACAGTCCCTGCATTCTTTAGTTTGATGACCAAATATAAATGACAGTAACTTCAACTATTGTTTTAGAAAGCTACAAGTTAATCAATAATCATATATTATTTTAGAGACTGGAGATATTTCAGGCCATGCTAAGTGAACCAATCATTCAACTTTTTCAGATCTTTTGACATGTTATGTCAACTTATGTCTTGGACAAAGGCTTTTTTATTCATAAGTTTGGTAATTAAAGTGTGATATACACTGTACATTAATATACCTTGTATTATCTTTTTGATCTGGGTTGAACTATATTAGACAACTACATCTCTCCAGTTTCTTCACATTTAATGTAAAGTAATTGCTGCACTATGAGGACTTAAATGAGCATTGCCAGTTTTATAATTAATTCTTTTTGTTTCAGCCTTCTTACTAATTGAAAGTAAGTCTTTTGACACAGAAAGCTTTGAGACTGGCTAAAGAGTTGGAATTGCAAATGAACTTGATTAATTGCAAGCTGTCAGAATCAATCAGGGCCTGACAGTGCCTTTGTATCATACAGAGTTCATAATATATTTGGAATTTTTGGTACTCAGTATCCTATAATTGAACAATGATATGCTGCTAGGGAACAAAATATTTGTCTTGATATTTGGATCAAGAAATTGGAGAAAAAGGGTTTTGCTTTGTTTTGCTTGAGGCCAAACTCTATCTGACATTAATGTGTCATTGTATTTAAAATTCATCTTTAAAACAACAAAAATAGTACCTTTTGAAGAGAGGGGTATGAACTGTTGAACTCAAAGCAGGCATGACATGGTGTTTTGATTAAAATGATTTTTCTGAAGCTATTGAGAAGGAAGTTCCAATGGAACATTTTATCCCAATGAAAATAACAGATAACAGATAATCAGAGTTGGAAGGGATCTTGTAGGTCATCTAGTCCAACCCCCCGCCCAAGCAGGAGACCCTACACAATTTCTGACAATGGCAGTCCAATCTTTTCTTGAAAGTCTCAAGTGATGGTACTCCCACACTTCCTAGAGCAAGTTTTCCATTGGTTGATTGTTCTCACTGTCAGAAAGTTTCTCCTTATTTCCAGGTTAAATCTCTCCTTGTTCAGTTTCCATCCATTTTTACTAGTCCGACTTACAGGTGCTTTAGAAAATAGATTGACCCCTCCCTCTCTGTGGCAGCCCCTCAAATATTGGAAGACTGCTATCATGTCTCCCCTGGTCCTTCTCTTTACTAGACTAGTCAACCCCAGTTCCTGTAACCGTTCTTCATATGTTTTAGTCTCCAGTCCCTTAATCATCCTGGTTGCTCTTCTCTGTACTTTTTCTAGAGTCTCAACATCTTTTTTATAATGTGGTGAACAAAACTGGATGCAGTACTCTAGGTGTGTAATAACCTTACATAACCAGTTTGAGGGATGGAAACATACAGCAAGAGAAAAAGGCCTAAAGTACCTTACTTATCCCAGTGAAAATCATCATAATACCAAGACCTTCCACAATAAGTTCTGCTTTGTGACTTTAACAAATAATGTCCCTGTTAAGGCAAATATATGTTTAAGGTCATATATAATTTGGCTGTTCAAATTTGTTTGGGCATTTTTCTCAGTTATATTGTCACCAAGAACCTACCCAGCATCATTTTTGGTTTTATAATTTGTGGCCTCTTTGCTATCAATGAAGGCATTTGGGAATACAAAAAACAATCAAAACAGTAAAATCATGTAGCAATAGCAATCGCACTTAGACTTATGTACCACTTCACAGAGCTTTACAGCCCTCTCTAAGTGGCTTACATAGTCCTCATTTTACTGACCTTTATTTATTTATTTATTTATTTATTTCTCTATCATCTATCTATCTATCTATCTATCTATCTATCTATCTATCTCTATCCTTTCTTTAGATTTGTATAATTTTTACTATTGTAACTATAATCTTGGGAAAAGAACGCAATCTCTTTATAATAAAAATCAAATTGGCATGCATGATTTTGGTTTCCTAGTCTGGTCTACTTTGAAGATGTGATGGTTGGTGAATTTTATCAAGGACAAAGGAGCATCTTGTTTTCAAATTTTATTAGATTCTACCAAACAATGAAGAACTGTCAGCAGGTACTTTTTTAAAAAAAAATCCAAATGCAAGGACATAGCAGGAACATAAAACATCTTCTATTTTTTAGAATGGAATTTTTATATTTTTGAAAGATGCTGTGATTTCTATAATATCTAGTTATTTCAGTTAGGTAGATAAAGCATATGTTAGTTATTAATAGCTTCCATTAATAGTTAATGGTGGAGTAGAATTTGGACTTCTGCATTAAGATACATTTGCAATTCCAAGATCTGAAAAGAACTTATATGGTCCTTGAACTGATCTGACTCAATTCAGGCAATTATCTCCAGCTCTGAGTCTGGAGGCAGCCCAGTTCTTGCAATCAGGTTATATCTGGAATATATACTAATCCTTAATTCATGGCTGCCAAATCTATCCCCATAATTTAAAATATGATTTCATTGACAAATATAAAACTGAGCATTATTAATATGTGAAAAGCAATGTGGTTATGTTTCTGTATTTGCTTTTCTTAAAATTGGAAATGAAGTTCTCCAGATAAATTATGCATATTTTAGTGCATTAGATTAAAAGAAAATTGGTTGAAAGAAAGTGCATATAGCAAATCTACTTGCAAAATGTTTCTATTAGGAAAAAATGGGCACAAAAACTCTCAAAATGTGTGTAGACTTTTTAAAACTCAAAATTTTATTTCAAATGAGAGAGAACAACAGGAAATGACAGAAATTGTTATCCTGTCTCAAATGCTGGCAAAACTTCAGTAAAGAAGACAAAGAATACAATCTGTAATATCATATCCATTTCCATCAGTGAAAACCAGGTAACTATTGCTGTTGATATTTTGTCTTGTCACCATCCTTGATCGTCCCAATGCTGTGCCAATGTTCAATCTAACAGATTTTTTAAAATGAATACTGAAAAGAAACCTAAAACAATAAATCCATCTATTTCCAGACTTCCATATTCTCTAGCAGGGCAAACAGTGGCAAATATTCCACAACTGAAGACAAGCTCATGTATAATTATTTGAGAAGACATCAGATGATTTATCACTCAGACATGACATCTGTACATTCAGTATTGTTAATCAGTTGATTGTGGCATTTGTTCACCCAAATCTGTTTTGTTTACAAAATAAAGCAGTGGCAGAAAATCAACACAGTGCAAAGCTGCCCCAGTTACACTGGAAGCAGACAATTTCACTGATATCCCAACCTATTTTGTAAAGATTGACAGTTGTTTTGCAAAAATAGCTGGAAGGAAGAAATTCAATAAAACCCCATGATAGCCCATGATATTTGGTGATACCATTGGCATATACTAGTGAGACTTATGCTTCTGAACTATCATTTATGCTCTGCTTCAATTTCTCTGTCCATCTGCAAGAAATAAAAATAATCTACAGTATCTGTAGAAAAGGGATCTTCTAAATAACTCAAGTATTATCCCAAAGGTGGTTTTTTAAAAGTTCCAGAAGAACTGAAGAAGGTTCTTGGATAAGAAGTGAAATTCTTCAAGGAAAAAGTCAAAGCTGCCTTTTGAAAAAGCAACTTTGGGACAACTTTGGGACCTGAATGACTGAGAAATTCCATACACAACAATATTACTTAACTTATTTAGAAAACCTCTGTTCTACAGATATAGGACCTAGGGTGATATAGTGGTTAGAATGCAGTATTGCAGGCAAATTCAGCTCACTGCCAGGAATTTGATCCTCACCAGCTCAAAGTTGACTCAGCCTTCCATCCTTCCAAGGTTGGTAAATTGAGGACCCAGATTGTTGGGTGCAATATGCTGACTCTGTAAACTATTTAGTGCTGTAAAGCACTATGAAGTGACATATAAGTCTAAATGCTATTGCTACCCTTGCTTACAAGGGTAAGTAACTGAAAGTGAATTAAAACAATGTGGGACCTTCTTTTTAATGTTTGTACAACACAATTGATTGGGAGATACTAATTTAAAACCTGAAAAAATCTGGAAATATATGGGTAGTCTAAGTCTCTTCTCTCCCAGTGTTAATTGCCTAGCCTATTCTATCGCGGCCCCTGACCTCTGGAATCAACTTCCCCTGGGACTCTGCCTGGCCCCTGACCTCCGCGCCTTCCACCGTGAATTGAAGACCTGGTTATTTAACCAAGCCGGGCTGTGACCCTTTGGGGGGGCAGTTTTTTATTATGGTTTTTATTATGTATTTATGTAATTATATTTCAATGGGGCTTGTTAGTTTAATTCTTTTTAATTATTTATTGTTCTTGTTGTTTTAGTTGTGAGCCACCCTGAGTCTTCGGAGATGGGGCGGCATACAAGTCTCATTGATAAATAATAAATAATAATTGATTATTCACGTCTGCATAAGAGAGTAACACTGAATTTAAGCTACTTAAGCATATCATATGAAGCCACCAGTACGTTTAAATGGAGTAATATTTCCAGTTTCATCTTCCAAAAACAATGCCTCCACTCAGTAGGATAATCTCATAGACTAGAGTTTTCAAGGATGCGTAAGATTTGTGAAAGGTGAACTTGCAGCAATTTGTCTTGTGACTTCAATGAGCTGGAAAAAGCTAGAATATATTAAAATACAAAGGGTTATTAAAAATAGATAAAGCTCCGGTTACATAATATATCCTTTCCATCCATTCATTCCTCCAATCACAATGGATTAATGCTGGGAACATTGGACTGTAACCATTAGTCTGGTTCTCTTTTGGAGGGAACAAGGATAAATTTCAGCAGAATATATGTGAGTAAGATGAGTAAAATTGAGGCATTTGAAATACTAAACAAAAACCATCACATGTAAAAAGGGAAAGAAAAGAATAACACATGAATAGCTGACTGCAATAGCAAATCATGAAGGAAATGAGAAAATTTGGCAGTTTACAACCATATAAAGCAAGTGAAAATTGCAAAACGAACATGGATCAAACTGTTTTTTTACATTCCTTAGCTAAAGAAATTTAAAAGCATAGAGAATTGAGGAGGAAAAGTTACAAATAACAGACAGAGAAATTGCAGAGATGGTAAATAATGATTTTGTACACTTTTCTCTGACACTACCAATGAAATGTGTGACAGTGCTCTTTTAAAGGTAGGGTTTATGGAAACAGAGCAACTTCAGCTGGAGAAAAATGAATATGATAAATCACACTTGATCAAATCCATTTTTTGACTGAATAATCAAATTTTGCTGCAGCAAGGAATAATAATGGCAAAGCTACTGTTTTGGCGGGCATGTGAAAGCTGCCTTATAGCATCTGAATATCCATAGAAAATCTCCAGATGCACTGACAGTTCCAAAGAGATTGGCTTTATTTGTTAAAATAAAATAAAAGGAAATGAAATCAAGTACTTTTATGGCCAAGCAGATTGCTGTATAGCCCCAATGTCTTGGCCTTATGAACAGTAGCTCATAACTGGATTACTGCTATAATATATCTACCTTCTACACTTGGGATCATAAATTCAGTTCAAATTCAGCACACCCAAAAGCATGCTCAGTAGGATAAGAGTATCCAGAAAGAGTAGGCAAAAATGCGAAGTCAGAAAATAAATTAATGGAAAGCCAGGAATAAGAACCTGACAAATTGGAATCATGGAGGCCTTTCCTAGACTTACATTGTTCCAATAACTTTGTTGAGGTTAACTTTATCTCAAATATCAGAAGCCTCTGACTTTGCCTGAAATTCTTCTTTACATTTTCCATCTTCTGATGCTCAATTTCTGGAGTTCCCAGCGGTTGGATGAAGAAGGTTCCATACTAATTCCTTGACAGGGATAGTGAGATTTTTTTTTCTGCTATGCAGAAGAAGAAGCTCTAGTTCTTGGGATACCTCATTTTATTGTATTCTTTAACATGATCTATAGAGAGGGGTACAACATTCAGATAACTTTCCAAGAGTCTTTAAAATAGTTTATATAAGAGATTTATGCCAGGTTATATAATTTTTCCTCCATGAGAATTGTAGCTTTCTCTGCTTCAACACATTCTAATCATTATTAGGTTTAACCAAAGCTGTCATCAAGCTGGACCACCACAATCTGATTTGATACCTCCACTCACATACCTCCGCTCAAAAATGAATTCACTTTATTGATTCAAGTCAAATACATATTCCAACCACCATTCGAACATCACTATGTTTAATCAAAATTGGCCCACAAGCACAAGGCCACTACAAGTATTTTGTTCTGGGGTACTGTTAAGTTTGCATGAAGAGTCAGACGCGAAGAGCTTCAGTGAAGAGTTTATTAAGTGACTACAGCTCGAAAGGACCCAACTTGGCTGGGCTACGGCTACTTCTTATAGCCAGCAGCCGTAGTTGCCAGCCAATCAGAGTGCAGGGTTTTCCCGCACTTTTTAAACCAATCTTATTTGACATTTTACAAGAACAATTCAAACTAAACCAATGACATTCAAACCTACATACATAACACCCCTCCACACTAGGTTCAGTCCATACCAAACCCCAACCTATCTAATGTATTCTTTTAAATAGGTGGGGCTCTTGCGTGTACGTTGAGACCTTCGTGGTTCAGAAGTTTTAACATTCTCACCCAGTGAGAGAGGAAATGTGTCTGCTGACATTTCCCCACTGGGACTTCCTGTGAAAGAAGACCCTGTTTGATTGTTAGAATCTGGTCTCTCCTCCCAACCCATCTCCAGCCCAATGTCAGCACCCAAGTCAGGTAGTGATGTACAATCTTCCACTTCTAAGGATGGATTTTGGCATGTGACAGGTTTTGGAATGGTTCCTGTCGTAATGGCTCGTTACACCTGGGGTTGAGTTTTGCTTGCTGATTTTCCTCCTGTTCCTCCCCTTCCCCTAGAATTGACATCAGGTGAGGGAACTAGAGGGGAACAAGTGCGATGTTCCTGAGAGAACCTGGATCTAAGTTGATCAATGTGCCTGCTCCAGAGGAGTCCATCCTCTGTTTGCACCCTGTAAGAACGAGGGCCTGTGATCTGAGTTATCTCAGCAGGAATCCACAAAGGTTCACCTATAAGGTTCTTAGCATAAACAGAATCACCCACACTGAATGTGCGAACTTTGGAAGTGGAAGCTAGTGGTGCGTTGGGTGCGTAAGTGGGATGAAGGCAGTCAAGGGAAGACCTAAGTTTCCTACCCATCAACAACTCTGCTGGGGATAAGTTATTAGATGGGTTAGGAGTGATGTGCTGAACACTAAGAAGTTTTTCAACTTTCTCAGTGATGTCCCCAGGACCCAGTTGCTGAAGCTTCTCCTTGGTAAAACGTACCATGCGTTCAGCCCATCCGTTAGCCAAAGGGTGCCCAGGGGCAGGAAGGGCATGTCTGATACCCTGTTGGGCTAAATAGGATTCAGAAAGTTTGGATGTAAATTGAGGACCATTGTCAGAGACAAGAACATCAGGTAACCCGTGGGTTACAAAAAATTTTTTGAGCTGCTTGATGACAGCATCAGTTGTGGATGCCATGGGGATTACCTCTAGCCATTTGGAATATGCATCTACTATAATAAGAAAGGTGTGCCCTCTGGTAGGGCCAGCAAAATCAATGTGAATCCTGGGCCATGGGCCCCTAGGACATTCCCATTCCTGTGGGGGGTGAGAGGTGGGGCAGGCCTGAATACCTGACAGTTGGGACAAGATGCAACCCAGTTTTCAACCATTTTGTCAATACCTGGCCACCATACACCTTTGCAGTTTTGTAGGAATAACCACCCTGTTACCCCACAAAATACATCCTCTTAATACAGATAATTCAGTTTGCCTGGACTTAAAAGGTTGAGCCAGGTGAGGTAGATCTTGAAGAGGCCAACCTTTCTTAATCCAGCCTATAACAGGAGCCAACACAGTGTCTTTGGCAGTCTCTCTAGCAATTTCAGCAGCATGAACTGGAAGCTTGGCAACAGTTTCTAGGAAAAAGGTGTGTGTTTCAGGTTCAAAGTCCTCCTTGTGGCAAGGAAGTGGGCAACGACTCAGTGCATCAGCATGTCCAATGTCCTTGCCAGGCTTGTGGATAAGTTTGTATGAATAAGCAGCAAGAAATTCAGTCCACCTCAGCATTCTTGGTGACAGGATAGTAGGTGTAGGCTTGTCTCCTGCCACAATGCCTAACAAAGGTTTGTGATCTGTAAAATGGTAAATGTTCTCCCATACAGATATTCATGAAATTTCTTAACAGCTGCAACAATTGCCAATGCCTCCTTGTCCAATTGGCTGTAATTCCTCTCTGCTTTGGTCAAAGTGCAAGAGTAAAATGCAATAGGGGCTTCTCTCCCACTGGGAAGCCTGTGGCTCAAAACCCCCACTCCAAAAGGGGATGCATCACAAGTCAGTACAACAGGCAAATTCTCAGAGAACTGTATCAGTACAGCATCAGACGTGATTAGTCTTTTAATACTGTTAAATGCTGATTGTTCCTTCCTGCCCCAGACCCAAACAGACTTTTTATCAAGTAATCTGTGCAGTGGTTCAGCAATGGTTGCCTTCTGAGGTAGGAACATGTGATAAAAGTTAATGAGTCCAAGGAAAGCTTGCAAATCTGTTTTGCATTTAGCTCTATTTATTTATTTATTTATTTATTTGAACTTATATGCCACCCCATCTCAAGACTCAGGCTTTAAAACATGAGACAATAAATACTTAAAAAACAATTAAATTAGATTATAAGTCCAAATATAAACACTATAAAACCTTTAAAAACCATCTAGGGGCTTCTTTGATTGCTTTAACCTTGGCATCTGTAGGGTGGATGCCATGCTTGTCAATCATGTAGCCCAGGAACTCAACCTTGTCAGTTTTAAGAGTGCATTTTGCTTCCTTGACTCTTAACCCCGCTTTCCTGAATCTGGTAAGGACTTCTCTGAGTCTTTCTTGTAACTGAGTGTCATTTTCAGCAGAGATTAACACATCATCAAAGTAAGGCACTATCCCTGGCAGTCCTTGGAGCATTCTTTCCATAAGGCTTTGAAAGATGGCTGGTGCCACGCTTACTCCAAATTGTAACCTTTTACATTTGAAAGCACCTCTATGAGTCACAATGGTTTGGGCCTCTGCAGTGGCATCATCAACTGTTAGTTGTTGATATGCCTGGGCCAGATCCAATTTGGCAAAGACTGTACCCCTGCCAAGTGAATGTAACAGATGATGCAACACTGGAACTGGGTATGCACTCTGCTGCAGCGCATGGTTCAGTGTCCCCTTATAGTCTCCACAGATTCTTACTGACCCATCAGTCTTAACTGGTGTGACTATGGGTTTCTCCCACCTGGAGTGGTCAGTGGGCTTTAAAACCCCTTGAGCTAATAATTTGTCTAATTGTGCATCAATTTTTTCCTTTAAAGCAAATGGGACCCTTCTGGGCTTTAAACAAATTGGGAGCACCTTGGGGTCTAGGTTGAAAGTGATAGGGGTCCCCATATACTTGCCCAATCCTTCGCTGAAGACCTCTGGAAACTCAGACTTCAAGGCCTCCTCCCATTCAGAGTTGCTCATGTGATTGATGCCAGTCACCTCGATGCCTAGTGGATTGAACCACTCAAGTCCCAGCAAGCTTGGGCGATCCTTGTCCACGATGGTCAGGGGCGCTTGGTGTGGCCTTTAAACTTCACGTTGAATTCTCTTGTTCCAACTACTGGAATCTTGTTCCCTTGGTAGTCTTTAAGAGTCAGTGCTTGCTTCTGGAAGTGTTTCTTCTGAATGTTGGGAAGTAGCCTGTGAATAGTGTCCCATGACACCATAGATAAATAGGAGCCTGAGTCCACTTCCATTTGGCAAGGCCTTCCTTCAATGAGTACCTTCACATGCACTTTTCTGCTTCTCACGGGTGAAGAATGACCAATGGTGACTGTTTGGTGAGTTTCATTCTTCCCATTTGCTTCTGAGTTGCGCCCCATCTTTCCAATGAAGTTGTTGGCCTTGAAATCTTTTTCAGGGAATTTCTTCCTACTAGGTGGAGTTCTGGATGATTTGCAGACTCTTGCTAGGTGACCTCTTTTCTCATAACGTAGGCAGATGGTGTCTAAAAACTTGCATTCAGTGCAGGGTGCCCCCACAGCCTCTGCAATAAAATTCTTGCCTCTTTCTTCCAAGGTCTTTCCTTTTCTTCTCCATTCTGAGTCTATAAATTCCTTCCTCCACCTCACTACAGTCTGAATCAGAATCTATTTGCTCGAATGGGTTGTTGTGGACTTTTCCACATCAGAATGGCTTGAGGCCTTGTTAATTTTCTTCATGGCTGCTGCTGAGGACTTGGTTGCTTCCGCTGAAACAGCTTCCTCTATGGCCTCCTTAAACATGATCTTAGGTTTCATTAGTAATTTGCTCTGTAAGACCTTATCTTTAAGGCCTAGAACAAACCGATCATGCATGGCCTCTTCTAAGTTGGTAAACTCACAAGCACCCCAATGTCCCTTAAACTTGCCAAGTCATTTTCGCTTTCCCCTTGATCCCGACGATAAAATTCGTGTCTTAATGAGGCAATGGGGGCTCTTAAAGCTTTTTCTAAATCAGGCCATTCCATTACCTTCAAGTCTGCAGCTCCCGCCAATGCCTTCGCCATCTTGAAGACTGCCGGACCACAGTGAGAAATACCGCCCTCTTCCGCTTCTCGGGATGTCGGTGAGGTCGCTTTCCTTCCAAATACATTTGGAAGCGATCCGCATACGATTCCCAGTCTTCTGCCGGATTGAATGGGGCTGGGGTGTTCAGCGCAGCCATCTCGCTCTTCTGCTTGTCTTCCACGTCGTCTCTTCTTCAAGGGAATCCCACCTTCGTCGCCAGTGTTAAGTTTGCATGAAGAGTCAGACGCGAAGAGCTTCAGTGAAGAGTGACTACAGCTCGAATGGACCCGACTTGGCTGGGCTGCTTTTATAGCCAGCAGCCGTAGTTGCCAGCCAATCAGAGTGCAGGGTTTTTCCACACTATTTAAACCAATCCTGTTTGACATTTTACAAGAACAATTTTAACTAAACCAATGACATTCAAACCTACATACATAACAGGTACAACTTTAAAAAGCACCTGTTTGAAACATCATCAAATGAAGGATCCCTTCAAGTTTTCTCTTATCATGATTTCTGATTGTATTTGCCAACTAGCAAAGCAAATCCAGGGTTCATGGGATTTACATTAGAAGTCATTCAAGTTGCATTGACAGGAACTCACATTTTTAATATGTATCATAACATTAACAGAATAATCATATTTATCTATTGGGATAAATTTATGTTAAATTGAATCAGGTGGTAATAGGTAAAAACCCTTTTTGTTGTTTTTCAAGAATTTCTATATTGCATTTAGTTCACAGAAAGAATAATATTAATACTCCCATAAGACAAGTTTTAAAATAATAGCAAAGCAGTAAATTTGAACAGCATTTAAATCAATTGAGATTATTTGAAAGGCCTGGGAGACCTTGGCATTCTGAAGATGGGATTCCTTATCCAACAAGTCTTCTTCCGGACAAAAATTGTCTCTCATGATAAAGAAAAATAAGTTTAAACAAGAATCTCTGTAGCTCATCTTGAAATCAGGGTTTCAGATGCTCTAAGCACAAACTAACAGTTTACCCCTTGGTTCTTCCTAACCACATCTTTAAGGTTCAAATAAGTGCTTATAGTAATGGCATTGCAGAGGACCATTGTACTTTGATTAGTGTAGTGACATCTTTTGATTTTTCTTTTCTGCTAAGAAGATTCTAAAAATTTAAGTTCATTCTGAACTTTAGCTTGCTTGCTTGTTGTTTAGCTTGCTTGTTTTTCACTCTGGCTTCATAAATAAAGAGGAGAATCTTCACACAGCTATAGAAGAACCTTAAGATTATTTAGGTTGGCACCATAGCTTATCTGTACAGTTCTCAGGCTCTAGTTCTCATCCCAGTTTGCATGATAAACAGATGCACCATCCAGTCAAGGTTAGATCCTCAATCTTGTTGCCATAGAAACAGGGTCATTAGGTTTTTGGTACAGGCTTTGATAAAACCCTGGTATTGCCCTTTGAGCTGGGAGCTCTGACCCAGACTTAACACTGAGTGCTGCAAAACTTGTCCAGTTGGAGTCTCTGAGCTGGGAGAATACCACCGGGGCTCCCAAGAGCTGAATGGAGATTTGTTATCATCTTTCATGTTTTGCTTTTGTGCTCCTGTTTAAATCTGTCTGCTAAAGCTAATAATAAAACTTAAATTTTCCTTAGTTACTGGTGTGTTTATTGCCTCTGAATCCTCAAAGAATCTATTGCCTAGCACCTGGCCATTGCCTGACATTTGACAATACAGTGCCAATGATGAAATAAAAGATTAACAATTCTTGCAGGTCATCTCTCAGGCTGGCCCTTATATTATTATAATATAATAATATAATATAAATATAATCTTTTTAAAAAGAATATTAATTTAACAGTAAATAGCAGTAAGAAATATGACCAGATTATTTACTTATAACTAGGGTAATTAAAACGCAAAGGTTAAATGCTTTTTAATGCCTTATTTAATAATAATAAGGAAAAATGAAAATAAAATTTATTTAATACTAAAGGTGAACAAGAAGTAAAAGTTAAGGATATAATTGGGGGATGGGGAGAGATTCTCTGTCCTCTTCCATTCTTGAGTGCCCTAAGCACATACTTATTTTGATTAATAAGGGCTGCTTTGCATCCTGGCAGTTTATGCTATCTTTCCAACATCTAAATGGCATAAAAAAGAAAATAAAAGAGAATGCTTTCAAATCAATAGCAGAGATTAAAAACATCAAATTGGCAGCGGAAGCACAAGGCCAAATGACCACACAGATTCCTCTGATAACTTGGTTTCATACTGAAGCAAAGGATGTGTACAATTGTTGCAATTGTTACATCAGCATGCTTTGATAATCATGTCACCCTCACAAAATCATTCATCAGGTAGAAAATCTAATAGAATCATTAATCAGGTAGAATAATGAATCTTAATGATTTTTTCTTAGAGATGATGGACTCAGGCTAAAAGAATAATTATCCGAGAACAGTCACTCAAATATCAAAGGGTTGCATTCAATATAATGTTAACAGGTGAGTACAAGAAGTTGTTCTACTGATTCATTATACAGGTGCTAACAGAATAATTAGAGCAGAGAATGAAAGCAAATACCCAGTTCAGAAATTTTGAACTTGTACTGCACCTTTTCTGTACTGATTTAAATCGCTCGCAATTCAATTCTCTAGGTAAACCACCAATTTCATTCTGTACCATAAATGCCAGATAAGTCATTCAAAGTCATTGGGAAAATCTCTATCAAGTTCAGCATAGGAATGCAAATTAAAACATCCTCAAAAGTCTTTATCAGTTGATATCTACTGTATATGTATATCAAAAAGTAAAGCACAATCTTCATAGATAATTAATTTTACTGTTTTGATTATTAGATATTTTTTCTCCTGAATTGATCCATTATCTATTTTATCCTCATTGCTCTGAACCTATTGCAATTAGTCAGTATTTAATTTTAAAATATGTGTGTAAAACTGACATAACACGTGAGACAGAATATACTCAGTACCTGGTAAAATGAAATTATTATTTTCTGTGATTTGTAAACTATAACTCTGCTGATGTATCCTAAAGTAGTATTTGTCTTTTTATAGTCAAACATCAATGCTGATTCATACACAGTTTATAATTATTTACTATTCTAAGGACTTTGTCATGGGTATTATTGTGGAGTCCTTGGTACTCTCTGATCTTTTTTGTATATTCTTGGTTTTCTTGTTTGTCTTGGTTCTTGGTTCTCTTCTATTGGTTCTGTTTTCTTCTATTGGTACATGTATACTACCAAACCAGCTGTTCTCCACTGAATATCTGTATATATATTTTTTACTGAACAACTTTGAACTCATCTTGGTTAAATTTTATACTGTTACTTTCAGCATATTTCACTATATAATTTTGAATTTTATTCCTGTCATAGTTGTCCCATACAATTTTGAGCTATCTGCAACTCTGATGAGTGCTCCTTCTACCTCTTCAGTTAAGTCTAATAAAAAATATACTGTAGGGCCCAGGGGTTCATATGTAGCACCCCACAATGCCTCATTCCAGTATGATTATGAACCATTAATATATATAACATAATATCTATAATAATTATAGAGCACTGCACACCAGAACAGACACAAGGACAGTTTTTCCCAAACACCATCACTTTGCTAAATAAATATTACCTCAGCACTGTTCAACTATTTACAAAGTCTGCATTACTATTTCTATTAATCTTTTCATCACTCCTTATCACCCATCCCCTCCCACTTGTGACTGTATGACTGTAACTTGTCACTTGTATCCTTATGATTTATATTGACTGTTTCCTAGTATGATTTGATTGGTTATTGTACCCTATGATATTAAGTGTTGTACCTTATAATTCTTGATTCTTGGCGAATGTATCTTTTCTTTTATGTACACTGAGAGCATATGCACCAAGACAAATTCCTTGTGTGTCCAATCACACTCAGCGAATAAAGAATTCTATTCTATTCTATTCTATTCTATTCTATTCTATTCTATTCTTAAAGAACAGTTTTTGAATACAATATTGAAATAATCTTTAAGATCATGCTTAAGTACCTTGTCAACTCCTGGGTAGTTTGTTGGGGTGTATAAGGTATAAACTGGATTGTGAAATTCAGTGAAACCTCAGTGGAATCACACTACTGAAGTAGAATATAAATTAGCATTAGTGCATGTTTTGAAGATGTTTCTGGAGCATTTCAGAGATTCGCTGCTCTTCTGCTACTATTGGGATTCTTATAGACAAAGTACATATTTGCATTCACCAACCTTATATGAGAGATATATCACCATGCAAGGTTGGTGAATGCATATATTTTGTCTATAAGAATCTCAACAATAGCAAAAGAGCAGCAAATCTGGAGTGATGTGATGGGCTCTCATATGTTGATATGACCAGCTAGTCAATGAGATTTATTGTTTCATTATGTGCTCTGCTTATTGACATTCTTTTGAGAGCTCCAAGATTAACATTACTTTGGGCTTTATTCACTTTCTCAACTCTGAGCTTTGTGAATACCTGTGAGCCCTAACTTTGCCATCTCAAGGTAATAGAAATTGTACAACTGTAGGGAAAAGATTGGTGTGCTTATCCCTCTCT
Organism: Naja naja; assembly: GCA_009733165.1. Classification (NCBI taxonomy): domain Eukaryota; kingdom Metazoa; phylum Chordata; class Lepidosauria; order Squamata; family Elapidae; genus Naja; species Naja naja. The sequence continues at coordinate 118,397,203 of CM019149.1, read as the reverse complement.
TTCTTATGACTTTTGTCTTTTCATTAACTTCCTTTAGTTGCTACTGCACTCCATCTCAAACAAGTCTAACCTGTTGGCTTCCCACCCACTAGTACCTTCCTCTGTTTCAGTCTCAGAGGTAGGGAAAAGTGAGCTGGTTGGCTATGCCATGCTTTAAATTAAGGATAGTAGCATATACATCTGATCATCTGCCCCTCCTGTACTTTCTCAGAACCTTTATTTAACTCCACTTTGCTGTCCTGTATCATTAGTGCCCTTGCCTTTTGTACTGATTCTCTAATCCTAAGCATTTCTGCATTTTTGGCCCAGAAACAGATTGCTTGAAGCTGCTAATGCACACAAGGAACAGCTTGTGCACATAATGCTTTGCACATCCTTATAAATGACTCCTCTGTGTTTGTGTCTTTGACTCAGTTTTCTAGCAACTGTCTGGGCTAGTCCTTCTAGGCAAGGTTTTTCAAAAGAGGTTTGTCATTACTTTCTTCTTAGGATTGAGAGAGAGAGTGACTTGCCCAAAATTACCCAGCTGGCCTTGTGCCTAAGATAGGACTATAGCTTTCTGTTTCTAGCCCAGGGCCTTAGCTACTACAGTGAACTAATTCTCTCTAAATGATTCATGAGTGTGAGACTCCTATAAATGACTCCTAGATTTCTGATTTCTGTACCCTTTGATTTAAATCCTGCCTGTAAGAAATTCACTGATTATGATTGCTGACATGACATTGTGGCAACTATATACTCTTATGGGATCTCAGCAACTCTTTTAACATAAGCAAATGTATTATTACATTATCAGGATTTTTAAAGAGTCTGTAATAACATTTTAAAATGTGAATTGTCACACAGGAACAATTCAAGGTGGGACAGTATAGTTTAATGTGATGGTTATCTAAAGCAATAAAGCAATAACTTTACATTAAGTCACATCAAGCAATAATTTGTAGGCTAACCAGAGAAACAGTCTAGGTAAAATTCATTCAATTCAATGGGAACAAACAAAGAGCAAGTTCAAAGACAGGTGAGAAAAGCATGAGATTTTAAGCAGTAATTCACTTTAATGGAGTACACAAAGAGTTCAGCTGTTGATAGTGAAAGCAGAAAAATAAAAATGAATGATATAGATTCCTTTGCTAGAGCAAAGAATGCAAGAGATACAACATTAATGTACCTTGCTATGGCAAAGAAGTCATGAGGCAGAAAGCTGTAAGACAGAGACACACACACAAGCACACACAAAAGGAGCATTTGGAGTAGGCACAAGGTAGCTTGGGAACATAGAGAAGCTCATTCTCTTTGGGAAATAGGAGTTTTAATCTCCTCCTTCATGGCACTGCTCAGTTGTGTTAGCTCCTGGCACATGAAGTTGTGCAGGAAAACTGAAAACAGAAAAATGAGGGAGGGGAGAATTGGAAAAAGAAGTTATAGTGAAGTGCAGGGGGAATAAGTACTTTCTTCTTTACTTTCTTTTTCTTTTTAATCAGTTGGCACCCGTCTTTAGGATAAAATATTATTAATCCAAGAAAAACAGTAGGAAATGAATGTGAAAGAAAAGAACAGGAGGAAAGAGAAAAAAGAATAAAGAAGGGAAAAGGTTTGACTAGGGCTGGTTGGTTAATGACAAAAAACAGAAGGCCTTAACTGTTATGTATGCAGGTTTAAAGTCATTGGTTTAGTTTGAACTGTTCTTGTAAAATGTAAGAAATGATTGGTTTAAAAAGTGCGGGAAAACCCTGCACTCTGATTGGCTGGCAACTGCGGCTGCTGGCTATAAGTAGCAGCCGCAGCCCAGCCAAAGTGGGTTCGTTCTGAGCTGTAGTCACTAATAAACAAAGAGCTTGAAGCATTCCATGTCTGTCTCTTCACGCAAACTTAACATTAACCATGAGAGAGCTCTCAGGCTTCTTGTAATGCTATGCAGGCAGCCTGATAAGGATTCAGGGGAGATTAACAAACATCTATACATACCTCAGTAGACTGAAAAATGGGCAGCCAGTTCACCAGTTCTGAGAAGGGACATTAGAAAGAAATTGAATAATCTTTGCCCTAACAAGCTGGAAGATAAATTGGGTTCTAAAATGAAAGTAAATCAGTAGCCTAACCCCTTTCCCCTTTAATAGATCTTGTTAAAGAAGACTCAGTGAGAATCTTATTTTTGGTAAATTGGCTGCCAAGAGTCTGGCACTTCATCATTTAACTGACAAAAGGAATTGTCCAGGAAGAATAAATGACTCCGAGTCATTGGCTATGCAGATGTCTGTCTGGATAGTTCTGTTATTGGTTTACAAGGATCCCATAATCAGTGATGCAAATGAGATGAGGCTGAAGGGATGTTTGCATAATGTTATACTCACATATCTGCTCAGGAAGGTCAGCTTTGGGTCATTTTGTTTTTGTTTTATTTCCTAATGCTATCCACATGTATTGAACAAAGCAGGTCACAAAAAGGCTCTCTGAGGTCATCCTGATACTTTGCCAGGCGAAAATACTTTTGCAACCCAATTAGGCATGCTGCCAGCCTTCTTTTAAAGTATAAGGACATCAGCTTTCTTGTAGAAGTGGATGCCATTTGCTGAAAACTATTTTTCACGTAGACGATAAGGAGATTTTGGCTATGCAAACAATAGGTCAGGCCCACCAATAGCAGGATTTACAAGAGGAAACCTTATAATCAAACTAGCTAAGAAGCTGCTTTTTAAGCAAAATTAACTAATATTTTTAATCCTAATTTTACCAGTACTGCATGTTTGGACATGATAGCTTTGGATATAAATATAGACATAGATAACATTCATGAAGGAAATCTTCCTAATCTATGTAGTCTCTAGAGATAGAAAAACTTGATGGCACAGAATCAATCAATAGATAGAAAGAGATATAAAGAAATGAAGCAGAAGGTAGTTAAGCAACAAAAATGTAGTTTTTATCGGTTGTTCTTCCTTTCCAAGGATTATTCATGTGAGAAGCAGGATATAATCTCCATCTTTTATCCAATGTAAGTTTCCTTTCCCAAGTTGCATGGTCACAGTTTTGCTACAATCTTGTGCACTGCTGTTATGGTGTTTTTGCTACTTAGCATTGGGTAGGTACCCTATTTCCTTGAGCAATTTCCTGAACACAAATGAAGTAATGCAGTAATGATGGTAGTGATGATTATTTCTGCTACTCTGATTCTACTATTTAATTGTATCTGGCCTCAATTCACTCACTGACTTGTCTTAATCAGAGTTTCCAAGACAGCCAAATAATGGTACTTAAAGAACTGACAAATGTATTATAGTTCAAACAAATATATGGATTGGCACACAATTACATATAGATTTGGCATTTCTTTGAATTTCATAGTAAGTGCTAAATTCAAAATAAAATGAATAGAAAGGTGTATTTTAAAAGAAATACATACTTAGAAATGTATGTTTGTAAGAAAAAATAATTTAATATGCAGTTTAATCCCAATTTTTATGCAGATTGTTTTATAATGTTGCAGAAATAGGATGCAACTTCATCTGTGTTTCAGATAAAGATATGTGACTTTGATAAGGAATAGAAGACTGATCCTCAGTTGTGGCTTCTTATGATGTAGCCATCTGGAAAGACAGATTTTTCTGCATTCTCATAATCCATAAAAAGTTTTTTACTCATATTGCCCCTCTGAATATTTTTATTAGGTTATCTTCTTTATAATAACAGGTAATTAGAAGCAAATGTATCTTTTACCTTTTTTAAAAAAATATGCATGGTTTTACATCAAGGATTACAATTCTATTTCTAGTCTTATAAGATAAGGGCTTTCTTTTTTAAGAACGTGGGTGTATCTCTTAACTTGAAATATGTATTTCATATTATATTTAAATAGAAATAGTGTTCAAGGCTTGTCATATTACAGTATCATCTTGTAATTGCCTCTGTCTCTGTCTCTCTCTCTGTCTCTCTCTCTTTCTCTCTCTCTGTCTCTCTCCAGAATTCTAACTTCTAAACATACTATGTTTGAAGGAACTATTTAGTGAATACTGATCATCACCATTTGCTGGACTTGATGAGTCCATCAGAAGCTTCACTGTTCTCTAAAATTTACTAGTGACCTAAGCTACCATTCTGCACTACCGATATGTCAGAGCTTTGATCACTTACATATTACAGTCCTATCCCAAAGGTGCTAGGATATGACTGGATGACTGAGATTCGCCATAGACATATTGCAATCATAATTCACACAGAATATGTTTGTGAACATATACATCTGACAAATGTTCTTTTTTGTTCTGTACTGTATCACAAAGAAGAAATATAGTCACAGACAAAGGTGTTTCCTCATTTACATATCAATTCTGGAGATGCAAAACGGTACTTAGAAATTCAGACTAAATACGTGTCCCACCCTAACCATATCAGAATTTCATAATTGATCAATCTTTTTTTTAAAACTTTCTGAAAACAGAGACTTGAAATCAATCTTAACTTGTCTAGAATTTTTCCGAGGCATAATCCCTAAAGGAAGGACTGAAGGCTGAAAAGGTCACTAAAATTCTGAGCAGTGAACAGCTGTTAAGTATTTCTGTCCCTGTCACAAAATGATCATTGCTATCCTTAGTAAATAAGTATTATTGCATTTCCATGTCAATATGTTTCAGTTGCCTGATTTATTTGGAACCCAGAAGGATACCATGTATTTTTGTTTGTTTGTTTGTTTTTGTTTTTGTTTTGGTCTTTTTTTCTTGGCATTTACTCTTTTCCCTTGTCAGCCAGTGAAGGCCCTTTCTTTTGAATCTTTCTTCCTCTTCTAGCATTTCAGTTTTAGCATGGAGAACCTAATGCTGAGCTCTACTCTTCCTCCACTGAAAGTTTAAAATATTAAACAAACTTGCCATCTAATAGCTCTTTAAGGAAATGCCATATGATTGACATTTTGCAGGCTCATGCTGATGCACAATAATGACAGGTTTTCTTTTTAGAATTTTTAAAAATTTATTCAGAAAATTAAAGTACAAACTCAAAAAATAAGGAAAAGGAAGAAAGGAAGAAAGAAAAAGAAAGATGCACTCAAAAAGAAAGATCAAGTTCCTTCAACTCCCTTAACCTTGCCATGAATATACCGGCAAATTATTGGATTTAGTTCCATTTTACCGAAAGTTACTATAATATGTGTAAGCCTGCTAATAGCAAACATGAGCATACGTTTCTTGAATAGCTACTATAGTAATAACTACTATACAGTAATAACTACTATAGTAATAAAATACATAAACTATCATTCTTTAATTGTAAGTGAAAATTTAATAACATATTGCTGAATAGCTTTATTAAAATTATATGTACATCTTATAACAAAATTGACTATTCATATTGATAACATACATCTTCTCATAAAACAAGAGCTTTATGATTAAACATTAACGGACAAACAGCTTGGGGTCTTTCTCTTTTTTTAAAGTTTATTTACTACAAATTTCAATTCAAGCAATTTCAAGATAAGGTACTCCAAGATTCTAGAAGCTTGCAAAGCTTATGGCATCTATGAACCATTAAAGAAAGCTTGATAAGAAGATAATACTTATGGCTATGTCTTAGCCACACAGTCCAATTTCATTTTAATCAATGTGCTAAGTAGAGACTACAAATATTTTACTAAAAGGATATGGTTTTTCTAATTCTAAATTTGCTCCAGAGGTTTATAAATCATTTAGTTAGGATGTTCATATTTGTATCCCTATATTTTGATTAAGCATTAAGCAAGCAAAATTAACATTTCATTCTCCAGGAAAGATGGAATCTAAATCAAGTCATCTCTCAGTAAATTTGCTATTAAAACATTTTAATTTTGTGTGTGTGTATATGTATATAGCCATAATATAGCATATAATATTCAAGGTAATGTCCAGAGTGTGCACCAACACCTGAACTGAGAATCATCTGTGGACTGATTAATTTCTGAACTCTTGCTGTCTGTATTATTGATATGTTGACATACTGAATAACTCATGGACACTGGTTTTATCCTTTCATTATTATTTTTTCTTTGGGCTGATCTGTTCTCTGGATTGACAGACTTTACATTTTTCATCAGAGACTTCATTCAGTGCAGTCTACTAGGGAGTTGAGGAAAGATGCAAGAGGCTGCAATATTCAGAGAGTGAAAATATGCAGTCTGCCACAGAAAGAAAGTGCCAGTGTGTGATCAGATTTGTTTTTCATAACTTAAATAAAAATTGATGAGGGTGATATTGGAAACATCAACTACAGTGGAAGAAGCTTCTCTATACAGAATGCAGACTTCAGCTTTTGACTTCCCAAATCAAATTGTTTCCACGTCTATTTTCTGGCTTTCCTGAATCTCATTTCTTTTTTCTATGCTTCGACATGCATCTTAACCTTATCCCAGTCACACCAAAGGATGCTTTGTATTCAGGCTGTCAGTCACGAGATAGGTACCATTGAGAACCATTACCTCAACAGGTATCCAGTCAAAACCAGTATCTAACAGGAACTGCTTAATTTGACATTCTCTGGCTGTCGAAGGGGGAGCCATTAGAATCTATTATACCTGAAAGAAAATTTTGCTGTGCACAATAGGAGGAACAATATGTTTAAATATACCCCAGGGCATCTTAAAGCCACTCAAATATTTTTGTACATTTTCTTTGCCATTGCCCTTTTATTTCACCTTTTGGGAGGAAGTTTATATATATTTAAGTTGGGATGGATTTTTTAGATATTTCAATTTAATCACAAGAGCTGTGTGAGACACTTGGAAAGGCACTTTATAGGGCGAGCAAAACATCCCTTTTTATTTTTTGCCCACAGCAAGATTGGGAAATAGCCTCAAAGTGGTCACACAAAGGTTTTGAGATAGACAGCTGCTTTGATGCTCTAAGCATGCAGTCAAAAGGGGGTCTCCTCTGAATGTCTCTTAACAGTCCTAGTAATTCCCCTATTCCCAAAGGTCTAAGTGAGTAAAGGACTACATATACTCTGGGGTAAAGCTAAAGCTGTTATGCCATACTTTCAATTCAGTTATTTCATTGTTCTCAAATCACAGAATGAATGGGTTTTAAGCTTATTGGTAATAAATTTCAATAGATGGCCATTGGAAATCATTCCACAAATGGTACAATTATGCAGTGATATCTGATGCAAGCTATTGGTTTCATTATCCTTCTCCCCTCTCATATCAACTCTCCTATGGACAGAACAGAATTTTATGCTCCAGTCATAAAAGTCATTGTTCCATCCTTCCTTCCTACTGAGAAGGAACTTCTGCTCTCAGGATCGATTGCTTCCATCATTAGGTGTGGGAGAAATTAATATTTACAAGCTGCCATATCTTTCCCAACCCAAATAAACCTAGCTTGCTAGATTGTCCAAAATCTGAGATTCAAACAAAAGATGCAAAAGCTTCTTCTGATGAATAACTATAAACCTTCATTCATCTGAATTTGTGCCAGCTAGTTAAGTACTAGATCACCAAGTTTCTGAGGAAAAAAAATAATTGATCCCCTACAGAAAAAGGGATCAAAAGCCCAAGATAACTGAAAAACCTAATTGGGAAGTGAGTTCAGTTAAACTTTCTCCCAGATTTTTATATTTAGAGCAATATGGGTTTCTTCATTAGGATTGTGACTTCATGATTAGAAATGTATATAGCCAAAGATCTGACAGTTTGACTATTTGTTTTATGTATTCACTTTGCATAAAGGGCAAGGGTGTTAATTCTGTTAGGGAAGGAAATGCATGGAGATCATGAACTCAAAACATAACAGGTATTATAAATTTACCAAAGGGTAGTACCTTCATATTATCACCATCCTTCTTCTATTTCTAGCTGCCCTATCTTATCTTTCATGTCAATGAAACATATTTGACAAGGCACTGGGGTGATTCTTAAAAGGATATATGTAAAAGGCATTGTGCCTGAGCTTTTCAGCAGCCAAACTAAGTATTATTTAAACCAGCAAGACAATAGAAGTTCTCATGGTCTATGCATGAAATCTCCAAAGTTGTGCAAAAGGCTAGAATCTAATTTCTATTAATAAAAAGAAGTGTTATAGATCAGATTAGAATCTTTATCCAGTCTGTCCAATTCTCAATAAATCTACACTTGCCATTTAAGCCATGGGTTGATCCTGGTTTGGTTTAAAAAAATCTTAGTCTAAATTTTGGCTTTAGAAACTTAATCAAAGTCTCCTTGAATCTTAAAAAATCTGGCTTGGTCTGAGATAAGTTGGCAACAGTTTGCAAGGTATTGCAAAGCCTTCAAGTTAACATGGTCTCCCACAGGGGTGGGATCTGACAGGGTTAACTACCGGTTCAGTGGTTTACGAGGTTCGGTGATTTACGATGTGCTTCCCTGCACACTGCACGTGCACCTGTAAATTGTCATCAGCTTGCTGCCTGGACAGCTGAGCAGCGCTGCGTGCAGAGAAGCAGCTTTTGAAAAAGCACTTTTTTCCTGCTTTTTCAACTGCAGCTGTGCCTCGCACGGCAGCTGAGGTTGAAAAATCAGGAAATAAAGGCCAGATAAGAGCCCGGGTAGGCGGGTGGGCCAAAACATCAGCAGACATAGAACCAGTTCTATGTCTGCTGCTCTTCAGAGCTACCGGTTCTGCAGAGCTCGACAGAACCAGTAGCATCTCACCCCTGGTCTTCCACTGGATAATTATTTTGGACAACCTTTTCTTCCTAGACAGTGCTTGCTAATCTCTTTCTTTCTTGTGTTTGTGTTTCTCACTTTATCAGCATTGCAGAAATATTGTAATGGTTAAGGTCCTTGGTTGCCAGTTCAAAACTTGGGGGAAAGCATGATTTTTTTCTGAATGTCAGCTCTGCCTAATTCAGCTTGGTGCCTCACAGGTATCCTCCCATCAAAGATTGGAAGGAGGGAGAGAATGAAAGAGCAATAAAGCTGTCTCTCTGTGTCTCTGTGTGTGTGTGTGATGGGAAATTGGGAGGAGGGAATGACCGGTGATAAGGACCAGAGCAGCTGGGTCCTGTTTGTACAGCTGTGCCATGGCCAGGCACTCTGAGAAATATGCAGACTACCCCCAAATATCTCAATGTTATCAAAACATCTTGGTGAACTCCAGTTGGTTGGAAATGGACTGGTCACAGGAGAAAGGCTGTGCTGTGGACAAAACTTTGTTGTATTTTGTGAATGCAGGAGAATTCAGAACTAGCTTCACTTTTCTGCAACCAACACATTTAGTAAAAAAACAACAACTTTATGTTAACCTTTCCTTTGGTGTTTTTATTTCCTAAGGGATGGAATGGGGCAGGTCTGACACTGAATCATCTTTAGCTTTTATATATATATATATATATATATATATAACAGCATACTATGGGTTCATTAATAATTAATTAATTTCCAATTATCTGAAATAAAAATTGTAAACTTTAGACTTATTAAAAAATAAAATAAAATAAAACTCAGGTATAACTAGCATAATAGCAACAACAGCAACAACAGCAACAACAACAACAAAACATTCCTGCTAGGCTTTGAAAAAGCCTGTACAAAGATTGTAATCATTATCCCATTTCTGCAGTGCTGTCTAATTGAAGTCCAGAAGTTATCCACATGGCGCTCAGAAAACAACTTGCATCTAAACACCAGCAAGACAAAGGATATGGTGTTAGACTTCCGGAAGCAGAGAAAGGAACCTGCCCCACTCTACATCAAGGGGGCTGTGTGGAGAGGGTCTCCACTTTCAAATTTCTGGGAGTCCACCTCAGCCAAGATCTCACCTGGACAAGTAACATGATCCAGGTAGTCAAGAAGGCTTAACAGAGACTCTATTTCCTTAGGCTATTGCAGAAAAATCAGGTGGAAAAATGACTGATGACTTCCTTTTACCAGTCTACAATAGAAAACGTCCTTACATATTGTATTACGGTATGGTATGCTGGCTTGACAGCCATGGACAGAAAGGCATTACAGAGGGTAATTAGCATAGCACAAAAAACACCACTGGATGAAATCGCCAGGACCCGCTGCCTCAGCAGAGTGAGGAAAATCCTCAGGGATGATTCACACCCTGGTCAGCACTTGTTTACTCTCATACCATTGGGCAGTAGTTATAGAAGCATAGCTAGCCGAACAAATAGGCTGAAAAATAGCTTTTATCCATGGGCTGTCAGACTCTGAATGCAACATAACATCACAATTAGGTTTAATATGATAGACTTGCAGGACCAGTGCAACATGCAACGTGTTCATACTGGTGTAATATAATATTGGTTTTTTTTGGGGGGGGGGCTGCACCAAGGGAGGCTCATTCAATTTCATTGTACACATGTTGTGCATTGACAATAAAGGTTTGATTTGATTTGATTTGATTTGATGACCAAGTAACCTGCCACGAACTGAAATGTCCTGGTTCAAATGGGCAGGAAGTGACATAACATAGAAAGATATGCTTCCTTAATAGACAAGAGAAAAAGAAAAGAAGATTGATTTAGGACAATGATATCTGTTCCAGGAACAGTTGACTCCCATTATGGGTATGGGTAACTTGGCAATATGAATAAATCTTAACATTTCAGATTACCAAGCACTGAACATTTCACATCATCTGCCATGTGATTTATTGACTGGATCTACCAAGACCAGAACCCGAGTGTATGTATAAATGATCCAAAGATCTTCCTGAATCTATTCCCAAATTCCTCACCTTGACCATACCTACCTGAAGTTATTCCTGGCAGGCTTGATAGGACATAATAGAAGTTGCTTTATTTTGTTGACAAATATTGTTCTTCAGCCTAGTGATGCATCTTTTGAAGGCAAAGCATGTCTTCTGTAAAACCTCAAGACTGGGTGATCCACTTGAATGACCACTCTGGTTCAATGATGTTGCTGATGCACATGTACAGAGGACAGTTTTAGCAAATGAAGATTCTGATGGAAGCATTATATCTCAACAGTTAGAAGTGCAGCAGGACAGTACTTCATAGAGTGCTTTGAAGAGGTGTGAAAGTTTGCACAGCAATTAAGACCTGGTGCTATTTCCAGGTGGTGAGAGAATATTTTCTACCCATAGATATGTGCTGTCAGAAAATCAGATCTAAAAAAGCTAAACCTTAATACACCTGTTTTCCTCTTAAAACTGGATTATTGTTACCCCTTCCTATTCTCTTGGGACTATTCTGTTTTTTCAGCACACGAAATTATTACTGTTTTGTGAGTCGTTTCCTTTTTAAAAAATAACTATTAGATTTTTTTAAACTTGAAAAGTTAAAAATGCCTAATATTTTAAATAGAAAATAAAAAATAGATAAGAAAGAAAGAGAAAGCAAAACTAAAAGTGCCATAAAAAAAGAAAAGAAATGCAAAGGAATGATTTCAGATTTTTTCTGCAAAAAATAGTAGAAATTTAAATTGACCCCTTACTTTAAGGTTATAACATAACTTTCATTTTTCTATTATGTACTATTTTTCAATCATCAAACCTGTATATCTTAATTTCATTTTTTTTGTTTCACAGAAAAAGAACAAGAGATTTTCTATCAGCAATAAAAAATAGCCATTGTCTTTTCTCTAATCAAAGCAGTCAAATTTACCTTCTCAGTCAGTTCCATAAATGTCATTCTCCCATTGTAGTTAATCTCAAATCTTTCCATCACTATGCATATCAACATCTCATTGCTGCTATCATATATAAGAACAAAGTTCCATGATCTCTTTCTTGTCCATCAGTCACAAAAGCAACATTTCTGATTTCAGTTGTATATTCATATTTAAAATACTGCCTTATGATGTCAAATCTCCTTTTGAAATCTTCATAGGAAAAAATTTAATATATCACAATAGGTTAGCCATTATGTTTAGTTATTATTTCTCTTATATAATATGCTTATTGTGGTAACAGTTATTTTCAAACACAACCTGGGTTTATATCTAGTCCATATTCTTAATATGACATGTGTTAGAAAATGATTTTGAAAATCTACATTAATCTTAAATTTTTAATATCATAACTTGGTCCTTAAATAGTATTCTTTATGGCAGAACCAGTTATTGTTATTTGTTCTGTACAGTTCCTTGTTAATATACATAATTTAGAAGTGGCACCAATATATACAATTCTATATGTACTGAGGAGTATACATTTAGCAATAGCTTAAAATACTACTTAAGACAATGAGGAACAAAATGAAATGTGATAAGAAGTGCTTATCACACCTGCATGAATGCATTTATTTCTCTTGTCACTTTAACATACAAATCAAGTTGAAAGATAGTAGCACAGTGAAATGTTCATTATTGATTCACAAGGAATTGGGTGTTCTACCCTCTGTGAATAATATAAGGCCCCATTTCTCACCATCAACTACGTCTTCCTTTACTAAAATTACTTTTGAATCTGTTATGCTATGAATTGAGACACAGTTATACAATATTGACTCAAAACCTTTTATATATTTGGAATCTGGAACCAAATTTGATTTCAGCATGCACATTTCAGCACTGAAATGACTGAGATTTATTTCTAATACAAACCTAGACTCCCTCACAAAATGAAAGTCAAATTCATAGGAGCTGCCTTGCTACAGAGACTTCCCTCTCTAGTAACTATGTTTTACGTCCAGGAAACTTCATCATCAGTTTTCTTCCCCTGTGAGATGCTGTTTTGTTTTCAGGACTATGTCAGTCTTGTTGAATGCCCCAAATAACAGGAATATGTTCTTAGTTATCTATCTTCCTTCCTTCCTTCCTTCCTTCCTTCCTTCCTTCCTTCCTTCCTTCCTTCCTTCCTTCCTTCCTTCCTTCCTTCCTTTTCTTGGAGTTGATTTTATGTAGGGACAACTATGGCTTTGCTTTTTCCTTTACTTTCAAATCATGAGAGCAGATTTTCTTCTAATACTATAAGCATTTGTGGTATGTAAGGAGGGGATCAAAATATGAGCATGAAAAGCATCTTCTCAGCTCCTGCTTGCCCTTACCTTTTGCTTTCTATAGTCATATTCAAGGTGTTAGTAACAACTTACAAAGCCCTAAATGGTTTGGCTCCAGGGTACTTGTGGGAACGCCTCCTGCCAGCATCATATTCCGATCACCCCGTGTGCTCCCACAGGAGGGGCCTCCTGGGAATACCGTCAGTTAGGCATTGTCAGCTGGCGGTCCCCAGGGCTAGGGCCTTTTCTGTGGGAGTGCCCGCCCTATGGAATCAGCTCCCCGTGGATCTTCGTTTGGCCCCTGATCTCCGCTCCTTTTGTTGAGACCTGAAGACTTGGCTGTTTCAGCAGGCTGGCCTGGATTGACCCGGGGGTGGGTTGTTTTAATTGCATTGTTTTAATTACTGTAATTTTAAATTGTTTTAATTTAACTTTTAGTTATTTATAGCTGTTTAATATTTTTTTATTGTAATTGTATTCTCTTTTTATATGTTCGCCACCCTGAGTCCTTAGGGAGAAGGGCGGCATACAAGTCTAAATAAATAAATAATAAATAAATAATAAATATTGAAGCAGCAATGAAGGAATATGGGGATAGATTGGTGAAAACAAGACTGTAGGAAGGAATGGAGTTACTGGAAAGTTTGGTAACAACTTTCTGGAATTTGAAGCTGGAGAGTGAGTCTGTTATTGAAGCAGTGCTGCTTTTCCTCTTCCCCTTCTTTGATACATCAAGTGCTAGTTGCCTGATGGGGAAAGGGGCTGAAGGTCATATCAAACCATGTCAGTTCTCCTTTGGTACAAGAGCTTATAAAATAACTGGAAAACATGAATGGCAATACTATGTCAAGTCTGAAGATTTAAGAGTTGTTGGGAGTTGGGCAGCATACAAATTTGATGATGATGATGATGATGATGATGATGATTGTTATGTATATGTACACAATGTAGTTGGGTTGACAATATATAAACCACAAATATATATGTTTGTAACTTTAAGGAAAAATACTGTAATGTATTATACTATGTTCTGGTTGGTGGATTATGCTGCAAGTTGCCATAAGAGGGAGCTATAGATCATGGTTTAATTCTCTTTCTCTTTCTCACTGATGATCTCTCTTGATACTGATACTGACTGACTATGGACCGATACTGACTAACCCTGTTTACTTTGATATTCTGTTGATATCGAAGGTTATCTGTTGTATTATGGTTTGATATTTGTCTGCTTTAAAAGACATGAAACCAGTAAGAAGACTTTATAACTGGATATTTCTGGACTGTTAAAAACGTGTATGACATGGACTGTTTATTGGACTGTGCTATTTCTTCAAGTAAACATTAACACAATTTGATTTAACTCTGTGTGGCTGTATATTTATTCATAACTGTTCTCATAAATGTTTCCATGTGCATATCCTTGTTATACAAGGGTTACTCTGCACATATCCTAACAATGATGATGATGATGTTATCCATTCAGTTGGCAATTCTATGTGCCAGGACACTCCATATTTTCCAACCTTGCATTACTTCTTTGAGTTGTTCTATGTTCTGACTGGTATCAGCTTTGAAGGTGTCCAGCCACCATGTTCTTTGACAGCCTGGTTTCATTTTACTGCTAAGTCTTCCAAACATCACTGCTTTCTCCAGTGAATTTTTCCCCATGACATGATCAAAGTAGGTGAAATGCAATTTCATGATTTTGATACAAATTTAATAAGAAACAAAAAAATTACAGTTTAATTAATATAATAATGGCTGGTCGGAAACGGAAGCAGAAGCATTTGACAGGATTTATGTTTGATCGGGTTAAGCATGCTGTATGAACAGGACCAGCATATGTGATCTTTTCAATGCTGTGGTTAGAAGTTTTGTTTTGTTTTTTAAAAAGCTATAGTTGATGCTTATACTTCTAAAAGGGCCATTCCAATTGAGAATCTCACCAAAATAATGTCACTTGCAGTACAATGTCATGAAACAAGATTTTCCTTAACAAACTTACATTTGTTGTGTTGACACAAATTTGAAAGGGACCAAATTTTCATTGTAATGTTTTAATGCAAATGTTGTCATTTCTTCCCCTGCTGTCCCAGAGATGCTAATGACTACTAATACTTTCATGAAAGTATTTACAAAAAAATGTATTTGTTAACAATTACTGCTTATCTTCCATAAGAATTTTGCAAATATCTGATTATAGACTATTGATATGATTAGATTAGATTAGATTAGATTAGATTAGATTAGATTAGATTAACAGAGTTGGAAGGGACCTTGTAGATCGTCTAGTCCAACCCCCCCACCCAAGCAAGAGACCCTACACCATTTCTGACAAATGGCAGTCCAATCTCTTCTTGAAAGTCTTAAGTGATGGAGCTCCCACAACTTCTGAAAGCAAGCTGTTCCATTGGTTGATTGTTTTCACTGTCAAAAAAATTCTCCTTATTTCCAAGTTAAATCTCTCCTTGTTCAGTTTTCATCCATTATTCCTTGTCTAGCCTAAAGGTGCTTTAGAAAATAGCTTGACCCTTTAAGACTATGATATGGTCCAATATTTTTGATAGTGTGGCAGATTTGACCATCATTGGCAGACAAATTCTGATAAATAAATACACAAGTAAGATTCACTTTTGTACTTCACATTTTTTCCACAAATGCTTGATGATTTAAAGAAAACAAAACCTTCACTGAAATGTAGGTAGAAAAAAATCCAATTCAGCTTGGTATTGAATCTGTTCTAGACTTTCATAAGTACATACGGTTACCTTGGCATCCATTACTTTAATCATAATATCTGTTGCGTGTCTCTAACATCTCTAACTGTTTATAACCCTACTTCACTTTTTATTTTCCTGATCACCCCTTTCCTCCAACTTTTATATCTTCAAATAGTATTAAAGCCAAGCAGGGATCAAAGGATAAAAAAGGCACATGTGCTTATGAACAAAACCATTTTTTATCCGAAAATTCAATCAAGGCTCTTTTAATCAGGACATAAATCTTTCAGACACACATCACAAAACTTATAGCAAACCTGACTGCTGACTTTTTTTTTTTTTTGCTTTTCTGCAATTACAGTCTCTTAGAGAGACACTAGAGAGGGAAAGGGAGTTATTTCAGGACAGGAGAAAGCTCCTGTAAAAGCAGATTTAAGGATGATGAACTACACTTTTCATTTATTTAAGTCTGGGGTTTCAGTCCTTTGGGAAGAGAATGAAATGAAATGGGTCTCAGGCAATCAATACAATAAAATTATTTTAACAGATATATTGTAAATACTGGATCAGCCCTTATAAATTCCTACTTCCCCTGCAGGAGGAAGTCTAGGGATTTGCTGCTGTTTCGTGGTGAATAAAGAATGCCCAGGAGTCAATCTGCGTTGTTCTTGTCTCTGTTTTTAACAAAGGAGATTCCCATTTCAGCTTAGGTGAAATATGTTTTATTTGTAACTAACTCATTTTAAGCTTACCTCTTCCCATTTGCACCTTAGGATGAGGTTGACAAATGTTTTCCAGGTTTCTCCAATTAGCAGAAGCCTTTTCATAATTTTGGAGCCTATTCATTGTACGTTTATTATGGCTGTTCATTTTCATTTGTTTTATTTGTTTGCTTAGATGTTTAAAGCCTTCAAAATGGCCTAGAAACTGAACACCGTGAGTTCCAATCCCACCTAAGGCACAAAAAACTGCTGGGTGGTTTTGGGCCCAGTGACTCTCAGTTCAACTGACTTACAGGGTTGTGGTGGAGAAAATAGGAAGAGGAAGGTGTAAAAGGTATGTTCATTGCCTTGAGGTGTTTACAAAAATAAAAGAGGCAGATAAAAGTCTAAAAAAACTAGGAATTTTCTTCTTGTGTAATGTAATAGTTTTATTGCTATTGAAAAGTTTTTGTTAAATATTTAATACATAAATAGATTTAATAATACTTTTAGGGTGGCATATTTTAAAATAATCTATCATTCTTAGTTGATAGTGTGAAAATGGGTAGAAAGTTACTCTTTTATATAAGAAATTGAATTGTATTATAAAATGTTAATGACTCATTGCAAGATTCAGCAGCAAGGCCACAAACTGTAAGAGAAAAACTATTGTGTGTCAGCTTGACTGGAATGTGCAAGGAAGTATGGCCTTGCTCTGAACAAACTGTAAAAGTCAAGATGAGATAAATCCTGTTGTAACCAGACAAAAGGAAGACATGTATGCAGGATGTGTTATTTGTTTGTCAAGGATGTGTTTGTCAAGTACGCAGACAAAGGGAACTGGGAAGGATCTCAGGTGTGGTCTATATTTAGTGGAACTGTATAAAAGTATCGTTTGAAACCCCTGAAGGCACACTTCATGATCTCAATCCCCTTTGAGAAGAGACGTGAAGGCCTGCCTTTGCAAACACATTTTTAATAAACTTTCTTCATTTGTACATCAGAGTTGTCTGTTGAATTAGTGAGTATAAAATAAGATTTGGAACATTTTTAAATCTCACAATAGCAAAGAAATAATATGACCATGCATCCATAACTAGATATATTTGCATTTATATACCTCATGATGTGTTCAAGAGAGGTATATTACTTTCTCATTATTCCAAAGACATACCTACCTACCTACTTACCTACATACATACATACGTATCTAATATTGGAAATATATACTTTCTGAAATCTTTCCATTACTAAGTAGAAACCTTTATTATATGCCAACCTTTTTCAGATGCATCATGCTGCTTCAAAAGCAAAATATTAGTTTTTCATACATAATAATATTTATATTAATATTTTGGGAGTTATACTTCCTCTGATCCTCTGTATTTGAAATTGACACATGCTCATGTATTAAAATAGACACAGAACTCAAAGCAGAATTTTCAGATCTGTAGTGTGCATTCAATAGGTCTGTATAATGCACTTCCAGAAAATAGGAATAGTTATTTTATAGAGTGGATAACAGTGGGTGGGCTACAGAGGTGGTATTCAGCTGGTTCTGACCAGTTATAGAGAACCAGTAGTGGAAATTTTGACTAGTTCAGAAAACCAGCAAATACCACCTCTGACTGGAGATTTTACAGTATCTTTCTCCTGCCACCCACCAAGCCACACCCACAGAACTGGTAGTAAAAAATTGAATCCCACCACTGGTGGGCTACTGTGCAGTCATTCATATCCAAACTTAATGACTTTTAATGACACGTACGGTGTTTAAATGGCTTGACTTGAATAGCAACCTCAAAGTTACAGATAGCTGGATCATCACTTAAACTTCATTCAGTTTCTCATCTTCCCAACCAAAATCTTATATTGACCCCATCTTGACAACTTGTGCTTTACTTTGTGCTTTGTCAAGAATAATTAAAGCAAGGATCTTGGAGGTAGGTGGATAAGGTGCCATGGCATCTCTCCAAGATTAATGAAAGCAGGGAGCTAGAAAAGTGTTAGAGAAGGTGGTGAAGCAGGGAAATGGATAGGTGCATTACTCATGTAACTGCTGTATGTGTGCCATGGAATGGCTGGTCATGGGGAGCACCACATAAATGACATGTCATTTAAGAAACACTTCATTTCAAATGTCTTGGATGGAACTCAGGTGATTTCTTTGTGTTCAAAAAACCTGAAAATAACAATGGTAGTTAAAAGTAATAAGAGATTAAGAAAAGTGAAGGGATTGATGCAAATGTGGGAAAGGCAAAGTAGTCAAAAGTATAGCAAAGCCTAAAAGGAAGGGAAAAAATATGTAATCATTAGTGAAATTGATTTCTACTTACTATATTATGTATCTTTGTTGAGACAGAAAGAGGGAGGGACATGGCAGGGGAATGGGGTTATTTCTGAGATTGTGGATTTGGGGTTTTCATGAGCTGTAAGCCATAATCATCACAATTATGGCAAATCACGGCTTGCACTACTTGCTTTGCATGTAATGAGTCTATCTCATATATTAGTTTCACCTTTTAAGTTGCATTATGGAAATAAATGAACTTTTGCACGATATTGTAATTTTTGAGTTTCACCTGTACCTTCTTTTCATAGAGGCCAGTGTGTTTGATCATTCTAAAGTGTATTGTATGCAAACATTTCTTTTCAGATCTCCAAAGGAAGACATCATGGGAAAATTTGTTCTGTGGGCCTTTTCAGATCAAGATCTAGAAGAAACTAAGAAGTCTGACAAGCCATGATGAAATATGTAATAGAGAAAACATAACACAAAGACAAATACTGGGAACTATTTAATAAGTCACAACAATAAAGCAGGCTCAAAATATAATTTTCAAAATTTAAAAATTCTTTGTCAGATCTTTCATATAAAACCCATTTGTTCCAATTTTGGAACCATACTTCTGTAATAATATATTTGGATTCTTTAAAGGCTTGCAATCCTTTTTTTTTTTTGCAAGATTATTGCAAAAGGTGCTGAGGATTACATTTGAGTGGCATTTTACAGACTATATTCCAAAATGTGGCTTAGGCCAATACAAAAAAATGATGAATTCTGGACAAAACACCTAAATTTGATTTTGTAAGGCATAATCTGAAGGTGAAAATCCTACTCACACATTATTATTATTATTATTATTATTATTATTATTATTATTATTATTAATTTATTTATTTAGACTTGTATGCCACCCTTCTCCCTAAGGACTCAGGGTGGCAAACATATAAAAAGAATACATTTATAATAAAAAATATGAAACAAATACAAGTCTATAAATTACTAAAAATTAAATTAAGACAATTAAAATTACAGCAATAAAACAATGCACTTAAAACGACCCACCCCCGGGTCAATCCAGGCCAGCCTGCTGAAACAGCCAAGACATCAGGTCTCGACGAAAGGAGCGGAGATCAGGGGCCAAACGAAGATCCACGGAGAGCTGATTCCACAGGATGGGTGCTCCCACAGAAAAGGCCCTGGCCCTGGGGACATGTCCAATATTGCTGGCTCAGCCAAGACAATTAGGGCCATGGAATGTAACAAAGAACTAGCAAGATAAGTGAAAGTGTTGACTACATGACTGTAAGCATAACTGTCAATAATTAACAATTAGTGCTGGGAGCTCCAGGTTTTCTAGATAGTGGCTACTGGCTACAGCAAAATTGCAGCTTCAGACAACAACCCTTTATTTAAATAAAAAAACCCATCACATGTAGTCCTTGACTTACCACAGTTTGTTTAGCGACCATTCAAAATTACAATGGCACTGAAAAAAAGTGATTTATGACTGTTTTCCACACTTACAACTATTGTGGCATCCTTTTTCTGACCCAGGCTTTGTAAACTGTAATTATTCACAAACTTGTTTTAAAAACAAAACCTATTTTATTGCAATGCTGGGAATTGTTTTCATTCCCAGCCAGAATTAAGCTCAAACAGTCCCCCAGGATAAGCACACACCTTTCAGTTCTGTGAAGTGCTTTCAGTTCTGTGAAGTGCTGCCAAAAACAGAAGTATCCAATTAACTAGAAAAGAAACCAAATGAAGTGCAAAAAAGCCAACTGAAGTACACAGAGCTTCAAGGATAACTTGGAACCAATCGAACTACTCTGCTTCCTGCAAAGGTTTCATCATCTTGGCCTGCTTTTATCCCTTATGGGAGGGGCAATCACCTTCCAGCCTTACTCCCAAGTTACCCCTTTTATTTCAGTTGCTCTCACCTTCTAGCAGTTCAGTGTACATGCACACTGGGAACAGGGTCCCCTGGAGTCCTCTGCCTCGCTGCTGCCAGATTCCGAAGGCTCTGAAGGCAGCACCCCACTCCCAGATAGTCCTGGCCCCATCTCTGCACTGGACGCAGGATCCTCGTCCGAGTCCTCTCCAGATTTCCTGATTGGTCCCCATTCTTCCTCACTGTCCCATTCCGCAGCCATCTACACCGGCTGCCAGCAAACCACAACAATCCCCATGGTCATGTGATCAAAAGTCAGATGCTTGGCAACTGACTCATATTTATGAAGGTCTTAGGGTTATGTGATCATCTTTTATGATCTTCTGATCAGCAAAGTCAATGGAGAAGCCAGATTCACTTAACAACCATGTTTCTAACTTAACAACTGCAATGATTCACTTAACAACTGTGGCAAGAAAGGTTATAAATCGGGCAAAACTTACTTAACAATTGTCTCCTTAGCAACAAAAATTTTGGGCTCAGTTGTGGTCATAAGTCAAGACTACTTGTATATAGAAATAAATTACTTCTTCCTCTTATTAAATATTTTAATACTCATTTGAATGAGTCAAATCAATAAAGTTCAATTTATCAAGCACATTACATCCTATAATATATGCTCTTTAGTGACAAACTAATATCAACAGTAACCAATCAAAGTAACAATCTGCATAAATCTATAAAGAGATTTGTAACTCTTTGGGTCTTTTTATTCCCTTTCCAGTACTGAATCTGTCAATGAACCAATTGACTTTTGTTATCATGTTTCTTCAAAGTTTTTTTCTTCTTTTAAAGCAGTTTCTTTCAGTGTTATTCGAAGGGGTTAACATCCAAGAGCCTCACCTATTTGTTACACTCTTTCCAGTTCCTCAGCATCTTTCTAGCATTGTGACCATCAAAACTTAAATCATATCTGCTAGTTCTTTTAACACCATGGGATATAATCCATCTGTCCTGGAGAATTAACTTCATTCAAAGCAGCTAGGTGTGTTCTCACCAATTCCTTACCTATTTTGACCTGCATTTCTTTTCTGCCCCAATGTGCAGCTTTTGACAGGTTGGATTACTTTATCCTTTTACAAAAGACAGATGCAAAATAGGGATTAGGCAGTTCTTAAGCTTTCTCTCTATTGCTGTCACTGTTCTGTCATCTTCTCCAACCAGCAGACTGACTGATTCCTTGATGTTCCTCTTCCTCCATGTATACTAAAACAATATTTTGAAGGATGGGAGTTATTTTTGGCATTTGCTACAAAACTCAGCTGATTCTGAGCCTTAGTTTTTCTAACTATCCTCACAGTGTTTAGCTATTCCATGATGTTCTGCTTTTGTTATGTACTCTTTTTCAAAAATTTGTCCTTTTTTGTTTATCAGTTTATCAGGCAGCTGTTTATGCAATCAAGATAGTTGTATTAGGTGTTTCCCATTTTTCTTTCTCTTAGATATTTAAGTTTGGATTTTATTTATTTTTCATAATTTTCTAATTCTCCTAAATCATTTTCTCTTGGATTTCTATCTATGGAATCTTTCAAATTAAAAAATAACATATATGTTTAAATATATAATGGTCTATATAAGCATTTCAGTGACAGTAACTATATTGCAATGAGCTCTGTTTTGGATAGAAAATATTCCAGTGATAATGCAGGAAGAAAAGAACTAGCACAACTCAGAAATATATTTTTAATATTAATATTTAATATTAATAGATGTCCACATATTAATATAATGAACTTTGTGTATGCATTAACTATATTTGACACTTAAGCTGCTATGTCTTCAAATGCTATACTGTTTATGGAACATAATCTTCTAAGTGCCTTAAACTGTTATGTTTCGAATCTGAAAATCAAACTGTGGAAAGAAGATATGAGTTAAAACTTATGGAAATGGCTTTTTCGTTGTTCTATTCAAGATGGAGTTTTCTGAAATTATTTTGTTGATTTATTTCTTTTCATTTCATTTCATTTGGCCACTGCCCACCTCAAGAACAACTCTGGGTGGGTGAATTTATGATCTATGTCAAAAGCTGATAATTTAGACTATATCCCAATTGAATAAAAGTATTATTCAGAAGCCTTGTTTAGCAAAAGCCATGATGGGGGTGGAGGTCAATGTCTAGAAGCCTGTCTGGTGATGATAATATCATATTAAAGATTGTAACATGAGGTGTTAGAGAAGAAAAAGGCCAATTGCAATAATTAATGAACAAAAAAGAGCGTGATTCAGTGGATGTTTATGAAACTTAGAAAAAGAGGGTGTAATAGAAATGAATGAAGGTGGTATAATCTGCTGGAATGGAGATGATGAATGCAGGCAAAGAAATTGAGGTACTGGTTTAATTATGAATGAAAAGGTAAACTGAATTTTGGGGAATATGAATTATTATCTGGAATGCTGTGGGTGCACATGAGCATAGGAATTCATAGGTTGGTGATAACTGCAAGTTATACTCTAGTGAATGGTGATAACAGGAGAAACAGGAATGAAATCGAGAAAGACAAAGTGTGCAACATTCTGAATTAATATGATCTGGAGGAAAGTACTCTGTTAAGTGACATGACTGGATGGGTAGGAACAAGATGAGAGAATAAATAAAAAGTGACTGAACTATTTGAAGACTCAAATATAAATGAAAACAGAGAAGCCATGAAAGAAACAGCTTCTATTACCTGATTTAATAAAATATAAGTTTATTTGTACAAGGCAAATAAATGAATATGGATTTTAAAACTTGATTGTGTTGATTGTTTCTGATGGTAAACTGAGATAATTCATGTTGATGAAAAGTTCTGAATGTGGAACACATGTTTTGGCAATGTTAAAAATGGATCTTAAGAAAAAACTGGACTTCGAAGAAATGAAAATAATGAAAGAAAAAGTGAAAGTAAAATACATTCAGGAAGAGAGAGTGTGAATCTCACATAAAAAGTAGAACATTTGGAAAGCTGATGTAAAAAAAATAAGATGTGGAAATTGCCTGGAACAGAATGAAAACAACAACAAAAAATGGAGTTATGCTAATAGGCACTATGAAATAGGATGTGTTCCTCAGATTCTATCTGGTAGTCCTTCTAGCTTGGTGGAATAACTATTTGTATAATGGTGCTTTTGTCATATACTGAAATTGTCCTAGGTATCCTTGCACAGTATTTTGGTGAGAACATCTACAAATAAATTCATATTTTCCCAAAAAGTTTTAAGTTTCATAATTGGTGTATGAATGGTCATGATATAGAACAGTTAAAATGCTTCAGGTACTTTGAGATAATATTCCACTTCTCGCAGAATACAAAAACTGAGATGAAATATGTAGTTCTCATAGATCAAAGATTTCAGCAGCTACTCTGGTCTCCCTGATCCCTACAATAAGTTGGTTGATACTTACCAACAATTCAGGCAAATTTTATATATTGTACAATCTGGTCCTTAATCCCACTATGGATAATTTCATCAATGCAAGTAGTTCAGTTTACTCTTTCCCAGATGCAACTTTCAGGCTGAACTTCAGAGAGTAGAAACTTGCTAGAAATTGCCAACTACCAACAGATCAATAAATATCTCCCACATGGTTTATTTGGATGCATATTCCTAGATAAACTTCAGTCTAGGTGAAAATTGGCAACACTTCTCATTATCTTAAATTCCCTTCAGAATTTCTATTTTTCTGGGCTATAGGCATGCCAAGATGAAACCAAAGCAGTACATCAAGGCTATAGATTATCCAGAAGAATTGGCTTTACAAACTAGGGAAACAAGCGAGGAATTTATATGCCCCCAAGGAGAACCTGTCAGCTATTTTTCCTCTTTACTACCCATACATAGGAGAACACTTACAAAAATAAGAGTTGATGTTCTTCCATTTAGAGTATTACAGGATCCTGATAATACATAGATTTCAGAAATGCATTTGCTCTTGTGGAATGATAGCAAAAGTTGCTCATATTCTACTTGAATTTTTCAATATATTTTACAGTGCCAAGGACATTATAGTATTCCTACCTGCATTTTTCAGTTGATTGCAGCAGTTATGCTTCCCAACATAATTAACAAAAATGACCCAATTTCTAAATTTGTAAAATGTGGCAGACTTTTGTGTGACAGCAAGTAGAGTCCAACACAAATTAATCAGTACAGAATCAGACGTGATTAGTCTTTTAATATTGTTAAATGCAGATTGTTCTTTTCTGCCCCAGACCCATGCAGACTTTTTGTCTAATAATCTATGCAGTGGTTCTGCAATGGTTGCCTTCTGAGGTAGGAACATGTGATAAAAGTTAATGAGTCCAAGGAAGGCTGCAAATTTTTACATAGGGCTTCTTTGATTGCCTGAACCTTGGATCTGTGGGGTGGATACCATGCTTGTCAATCATATAGCCCAAGAACTCAACCTTGTCAGTTCTAAGAATGCATTTTTCTTCCTTGACTTTTAACCCCGCTTTTTTGAATCTGGTAAGGACTTCTCTCAGTCTCTCTTGTAACTGAGTGTCATTTTCAGCAGAGATTAACACATCATCAAAGTAAGGTACTACCCTGGCAGTCCTTGGAGCATCCTTTCCATAAGGCTTTGAAGATGCCTGGTGCCATGCTTACTCCAAACTGTAACCTTTTACATTTGAAAGCACCTCTATGAGTCACAATGGTTTGGGCCTCTGCAGTGGCATCATCAACTGTTAATTGTTGATATGCCTGGGCCAGATCCAATTTGGCAAAGACTGTACCCCTGCCAAGTGAATGTAGTAAATGATGCATCACTGGAACTGGATATGTGCTCTGTTGAAGCATGGTTCAATGTCCCCTTATAGTCTCCACAGATTCTCACTGACCCATCAGTCTTGACTGGTGTGACTATGGGTGTCTCCCACCTGGAGTGGTCAGTGGGCTCTAAAACTCCTTGAGCTATTAGTTTATCTAACTGTGCATCATTTTTTTCCTTTAAGGCAAATGGGACCCTTCTGGGCTTTAAGCGAATTGGTGGCACCTTGGGATCTAGATTGAAAGTGATAGGGGTCTCCATATACTTGCCCCATCCGTCACTGAAGACCTCTGGAAACTCAGACTTCAGAAACTCAGACTCCCATTCAGTGTTGCTCATGTGATTGATGCCAGTCACCTCGATGCCTAGTGGATTGAACCACTCAAGTTCCATCAAGCTTGGGCGATCCTTGTCCACGATGGTCAGGGCATGCTTGGTGTGGCCTTTGAACTTCATGTTGAATTCTCTTGTTCCAACTACTGGAATCTTGTTCCCTTGGTAGTCTTTAAGAGTCAGTGCTTGCTTGAAATGCTTCTTCTGAATGTTTGGGAGTAGTCTGTGAATAGTGTCCCATGACACCATAGATAAATATGAGCCTGAGTCCACTTCCATTTGGCAAGGCCTTCCTTCAATTAGTACCTTGACATGCACTTTTCTGTTATTGATAGAAGAAGAATGACCAATAGTTACTGTCTGATGAGTTTCATTCTTCCTCTTTGCTTCTGTGCTGCTCCCCATTTTCTCACTGAGGTTGTTGGGCTTGAATTCTTTGTCAGGAAACTTCCTTCTGTTGGGTGGAGTTCTGGATGATTTGCAGACTCTGCTAGGTGTCCTTTTTTCACAACGGAGGCAGATGGTATCTAGGAACTTGCATTCAGTGCGGGGTGGTTTCCCACAACCTTGCAGTAGAAATCTTGCCTCTTTTTCCCAGGTCTTTCTTTTTCCGCTCCATTCTGAGTCTATAAATTCCTTCCTCCACCTCACTACAGTCTGACTCAGAATCTATTTGCTCACAATGAGTTGTTGTGGACTTTTCCACATCAGGATGGCTTGTGGCCTTGTTAATTTTCTTCATGGCTGCTGCTGAGGACTTGGTAGCTTCTGCTGAAGAGGCCTCTTCTATTGCTTCCTTCATCGTGATCTTAGGTCTTAGTAATAACTTGCTCTGAAGCACCTTGCCTTTAAGGCCCAGAACAAATCGATCGCACATGGCCTCTTCTAAATTGTTAAATTCACATGCACCCCCAATGTCCCTTAAACTTGCCACAAAGTCGTTTACGTTTTCACTTTCCCCTTGATCCCGATGGTAAAACTCGTGTCTCTTAATGAGGCACAATACTTGTGGGGCGTAATGGGCTCTTAACAACTTTTCTAAGTCAGGCCATTCTATTACCTTCACGTCTGCAGCTCCCGTCAATGCCTTTGCCATCTTGAAAACTGCCAGACCACAGTGCGTGAGAAAGACTGCCCTCTTCCGCTTCTCCGAAATGTTGGCAAGATCATTTCCTTCCAGATACATTTGGAAACAATCTGCATACGTCTCCCAGTCTTCTGCCATCGGATCGAACAGGGCTGGGGGGGGTGTTCAGCGCAGCCATCTCTCTCTTCTTCTGTTCCGCCTTCTTCTTCAGGGAGATCCCATCCTCATCGCCAGTGTTAAGTTTGCATGAAGAGACAGACGTGGAGTGCTTCAAGCTCTTTGTTTATTAGTGACTACAGCTCAGAACGAACCCACTTTGGCTGGGCTGCAGTGAAGAATTGTGGAAAGAGTATTTAATATTTGTACAATAATAATAGGGATGTGAAATGAATTTTATAAATATTAATTTCCAAGAAAAAATATAAAAGGAAATAAAAATGTTGCAATAACATTAAAAAATGGTAAGATTGCAGCTGTAGACAGTGTAGCTCAAGAAATATTAAAATATGGATATACCTACTTTATGTGACTGGTTAACAATTTTGTAAGCAACCATATAACAGAATTGGAAGTGACCTTGGAGGTCTTGTATTCTAATCCCCTGCTCAAGCAGGAGACACTATACCATTTCAGACAAATGGCTGTTCAATTTCTTCTACAAAACTTCCACTGATTTATTGTTCTTACTGTCAAGAAATTTTTTCTTTGTTCTAGGTTTGATCTCTCTTTGATAAGCTTCCATCCTTTACTTCTTATCTTGCCTTCAAGGGCTTTGGAGAATAGTGCTTTGTGATAGTCCCTCAAATATTGGATGGTTGCTATCATCTCAGTCCTTGTCCTTCTCTTGGTTAGACTAGACATATCCAGTTCCTGCAATTGTTCATTAAATGTGTTGGCCTACAACCCCCTAATCATCTTTTTTTTGCTTTTCTCTGCATTCTTTCTAAAGTTTCAGTATATTTTTTGTATTGTGGTGACCAAAATTGGAGTCTACACCTGATAATTGGAAGAATGTTGTTAGTAAAGAAAAGACAGAAAGAGTCAAAAAAAAAAATCTACAGGCATATTAATTCAATTTGTTAAGTATACTGGGAAAGATATTTGTAGTGGTTCTGTTTCAAAAGATAGAGGCTTAACAACATACAAAATGTTGATACTCTCTGAGCCTGATGGTTTCTTCTAGACATTTCATTACCAAACTAAGTAATATAATCACTGCTAGAAGGGAGTAGGGTTTTGCTCTTATTTTTATTAGTGGCTTGCCCTGTCAGTGTTTTTGGGAGTGGTATCGGTGGGTCCTTGATTAGGCTACTTGATTGGTTACGTAGAGCTTGTTTATCTTCACTGGTAGTTCACGCAAATATACACAATTTTGAAAAGTGCAGTATGGCTTTATCCCAGATTAGATATATGCCAGAGAGATATTTTTAGTATTCTGCAATGTGTATAACTGAAAAAGAAAATACATTGTGTATATATATATATATATATTGTAATATATAAATATATTGTAATATATTGATATAGA
The DNA here is from genome assembly GCA_009733165.1 of Naja naja. Classification (NCBI taxonomy): domain Eukaryota; kingdom Metazoa; phylum Chordata; class Lepidosauria; order Squamata; family Elapidae; genus Naja; species Naja naja. The sequence goes on along the minus strand of CM019149.1, from coordinate 118,368,952 downwards.
AAACTGTTTGGTAAAATGAATAGACTTGAGTGCTTTGTGCAAATACAAAGTTGAAAGTTAATGGCTGACAGCATTAAGAATGACAAGTGAGAGCAAATGGTATGTTTAATGAATTGTTCAGCACAGAGCAGACTGTAAGACAATAATGTATTATTTTCTTTTAATTGTTTAATGTATTTAGGAATAAATGCACTAACCTACCATTAAAAACATATTGACTGAGGATGTGAATGAAAACAATGATGATTAATTGCAAAGCATACATGGAAGAAAGGAAAAATAAGAAAAGTCATATTTGGAGTAATTCATGAGATCCCCAAAAAGAGCGAAGTGGAAATTTAATATAAATACTAGGTAAGATGTGGATACTGTGGTAGAAAAACACTAAAAATGTACTTTGATGGGATTCAACAATCCTTTTATCAAAACTTGCAAATTTTAGTGAGTAATTTAGTTCCCTGCTACTGTATTAAAAGGAAAATATTTGTGAGACTGGTAAACAGACTTGCTAAATAGGGTTTAGAGTTTCCAGATGAGCATATATTTAATCACAGGATACATTTAACCATTCAATGACTATTAACCAATTAGGATGAGTAAAAATTTAACATTGGCTGAATTATTTTACAACTGACAATGTTTATAGATAAGACTACAGGTAAGTCTAGTTGTCTCTGTGTTTGGAAAAACATTGTAATTCAGGATACTTTGCCTTTGAGAAGTGAAAATGTCAATAAAGCTTATTATTAACAACAGTTTGGTGCTGCATCTCAGTGTGAACAGGAAAACATGTTCATTTAGGCATTATCAATATTCTTGAGAATATTAAAGTTTGTGGATCAAAGCTTGTTCATAGATATAATAAAATCCGGATGATATATATCATGACAACATAGTTGAGTATATGTACAACGAAGAGGGTTTTGCATTGAAAGCTACTGTGGCTAGCATCTTCTATTTTAAAAAAAAACAAGCAAAGACAGGGACCATCAAGAAGCAGCTTAGATATGAATATTTTTATTTTTATTTTTTTTATTTTTTTATTTTTAATTACATTTATATGTCAGCCTTCTGAAGACTCAGGGCGGCCAATTTTTGGGATACAATCCAGTGTGCTCAGCAATAGCCTTCATTCCATTGTATATGCCTGCTTATTACTAAGCGGCATTTTTACAAGGTCAGCTAATTGCCCCCAACAATCTTGGGTCCTCAATTTACCTACCCCGAGAGGATGGAAGGCTGAGTCAACCTTGAGCCTGGTGGGATTTGAGCCTACAGTAATTGTAGACAGCTGGATCTTAAGAGCAAGCATTTAACAGCCTGAGCCACCATATGTTGGAAGAAGGCAAAAGAATAAAAATTATCTCCATGGAATGAAGGATGGAAAGAAGGATGATTTCGAAAAACTGAACATGGATAGTGTTGGAGAAAAAAACATTTTTATTATCTCATTTAGTTTGCTTACTGTTGTTTAACCCCTTCTCAGTGTTTTCATATTAATATTGACTTTAAAAATAGCATTGTAGATATATATTTATATGCAGAGATAAGTAGAAGGCTGTGTGCATACCAATAGTAAACCTTAGAAAAGTCGAAGCTCCTAATTAGAGGACAACACAAGTGGGCAATATTAAGAGCCTTGGTGGTGCAGGCTGTTAAATGCAGCTGCCTGCAATTGCTGCAGGTTCGAATCCCACCAGGCTCAAGGTTGACTCAGCCTTCCATCCTCCTGGGGTAGGTAAATTGAGGACCCAAGATTGTTGGGGGCAATAAGCTGACTTTGTAAAAATGCTGCTTATTTATTTATTTATTTATTTATTTATTTATTTATTTATTTATTCATTCATTCATTCATTCATTCATTCATTGTTGTATGCACTCTCCAAAAGGACTGCTCACAGATAAAACAATACAATAAGTTAAATTAGCTAAAATGGAATTTACAACAAGCCAAATTAGACTAAAAATCCCATAATAAATAAGAAACCTTAGTAAATAAAATAAAGCTTAGTAATAAGCAGGCATATACAATGGAATGAAGGCTATTGCTGAGTGCATTGGGTTGTATCCCAAAAATTGTAAGCCGCCCTGAGTCTTCAGAGAAGGGTGGCATATAAATGTAAAAAAAAATGTCAATAATCTGAGGGTGTATGAAACTACAGAAGCTGCCTACTTTCTCCCAAAAGTGCCTATTGTCTGCTGATAATTTAGGTATATCTTTTCCCTTCAAAAAAAAAGGAGGTACTGAGGCCAACAGGATCTTATATTTTTACATTTATGTATCAAGTTTGTGTAGCTGCCCATCTCACAAGAAGTGACTCTGGGTGGTATACCAATAATCAAATAAAAACAATTATATAAGTACAATCGTTAAGGTAAAGATTCCCCTGCACATATGTTCTAGTCATTCCCGATTCTACAGGGCAGTGCTCATCTATGTTTCAAAGCCAAAAAGCCAGTACTGTCCAAAGACATCTCCATGGTCATGTGGCCGGCATGACCAAACGCAGAAGGCACACGAAACACTGTTACCTTCCTATCAAAGTGGTGCCTATTTTTCTACTTACATTTTTACATGCTTTCAAACAAGCTCAGCATCTTAGCCAGTGAGCTACGTACAATCATTATAAAAATATAAAATAATCAGTATTAAAAATTAAAATATATTTAAAAAATGAAATATACAAACTACAGTCAATATATTAATAATGGACCCAATACTATTATTTTGCATATGAAGAGAACATGACTTTATTGATTTTCAGGTAGTCAAGTTCACTTTAACATGATTTCACATTAGCTAATAAATATATATGGCTTATAAGGAGATTAAATAGACTTCTTCAATGTACATCCTTAATTTTTCACTGATTTTTGTTTGTTTATTTTGAACATGTGATTTTAATATTTCATTTTGCAGAAATCCCTCTGCAGTGTTAATCTTGGACTGGGTGAAGGTTTTTTGCTCTACATTTGGATGCTCCAAGTAGTTAAGCCAATCCTATATAGTTTAAATTAATTTAGGTACTTTTTATATAATACATATTTTAATTCTTTGAAATATATATTTCTCTGATGCAAACTTTAAAATGTGAAGATCCTTGGTGGGTTCTGACTTCAATTGCTATTACCTCTGTATGCAGACAAATAATACTATCAAACATTTGGTCAATTTGAGATTTTGTGGATTTCTTATAGAGAAAACATGGATTGTAATGGATTTTATTTGACAGTTGTAAAAACATGCCAGTGTGAAGACAGATAGGACTGGAATACCCAAATCTGAATTTAAAGATCTTCCTTCTCCTTATGTGTTTTTTTATAACACATACAATGGTGCATTTCTCATATCATCTCAATATTTCAGATATTTTTCTCCAACTCTCATAAAAATAAAAAACTCTTATAAAAATCTTGTAAAAATAAAAACTAGAAATACCTGCTCATTTTAGATGGAGGATATAAATGATCCTTCAACTCCAGGCTTAACAACTGTAAATTCTAATGAATCATTAAGATCAGATTTGCTAATGTTAATGTCATATTTAGCAAACAACAAAAGGATCTAAATAGCCTAGCCTACTCTTGGGCACAGGATATCTCCACATGAAATCCTTTTAAGAGTGTAAAGTCCTAGTACAAACATTACAAGAATTGACATGTAATAGAATAAATGAAAAATAACATAAACCAGAAAATACCCCAGTGGAACATCTACTAGCTATGGTAGGCCATATTCTTAATCATAAAGGAAACAAAACAGAAATAATAACTGGGAAACAAAACAAAAACATCCAAAGGAAGCATTAAAGTAAAAAAAAAAAAGAGGATAGGAAGGCTAATTAAAAGGAAAATCAAGTCAACAAAAGTTTTTTTTTTAAATCCCATTTAAATTTTAAAATTTTTTTTTAAAATTAGATCAACAATAAAAATTCAAGCCAAGCAATCTGCTGCCTATCATGGAAATTAAATGCATATAGGGAAAACAACCAGAAAAATATTTGAATAATTCAGAGAGAGAAAAAGAAAAGCATATATTATAAAACAAATTGAATATAAAGAATAGTATTTCATAGGGGCAAACAATAAGCCACATCCAATTAAAAACAGAAGTAAATGTACAGAATTTAATAAACTTAATACTTAAATTGATTCTATGAAACTCTCTGTTCTTAGAACTATTCAATACATTTTGGGTTTGAACAAATATAATTGGCATTTACAATTTATCCCTACCAAACTGACCTTTATTAACTTCCCAGACCTAATGGTTTGGAGAGTCATATATATAAAGTGTGTGTGTGTGTGTGTGTACGCATATATATATATATATATATATATATATATATATATATATATATGGTGTCTTGGTGTATTCGGGTCTGTCCCTGTAAGATTGAGAATACCTTGGCAACGCCGACTAAATCTCATCCGTCATCTTCAGGCTGGTGTCTTAGCTTCGCTTCCTGGGAGAAGTGTGTGATCAGGCTGTTTTTTCCCTTTTAAACTCTAGAGTTGGATGTGTTGTTACTTTTGATTGGTTTGCAGTTGATGTATGCAGATTGGATGGTTTTTCCTGAGACCCTGGTGGCTGAGGTGCTGGTTGTGTCTCTCAGCCTTTGTGTTGTAACGACCTGGGTATGGGCTGTGTGATGACCTTCTGAGTTCTATTGTTGTGATGTCCTGGGTGGTGCTGTAATCTCCTGGGTCGTTGTCTGTGCTGCAACCTCCTGATGTTTTGTGTTGTGATCTCCTGAGTTCTGTGATGTAGTATCCTGGTGGAAGCTGTGATGTAGCATTCTGGGCCTTGGTTTGGCTCGAAGTTTGAGGTCTGTATGTGTTTATAGCTGTGTCAGTTTGCTT